>SJYF01001114.1:2862353-2875188 GCA_006410515.1 Procapra przewalskii | reverse complement strand
ATATGAAAAAGGATATATATATATATATATATATATATAAATATATAAATGCTCAGTCACTCAATCATGGCCAACTCTTTGCAACCCCATGGACTATAGCCTGCCAGGCTCCTCTGTCCATGGAATATGTGTGTGTGTAAGTGTGTGTGTGTGTGTGTGTGTGTGTATGTGTAGTTGTTTAGTTGCTAAGTCATGTCCAACTCTTTTGCGATCCTATGGACTGCAGCCTATCGGGTCCTCTGTCCATGGAATTCCCCAGGCAAGAATACTGGAGTACATAGCCATTTCCTTCTCCAGGGGTCTTCCTGACCCAGGAGTTGAACCTGAGTCTGCTGCATTGGCAGGTGGATTCTTTACCACTGAGCCACCAGGGAAGCCCAAGGAAAGACTGTCAGATTCCAGAGGTTCAAGGCACTTTGCCAGAGCCCAAGCTTGGAACCCGCAGCAGAAGGAACCAGATATATATACATATCTGAATCATTTGCTGTATATGGGAAACTAACACAACATTGTAAATCAACTATGAAAAGAAAAAAGGAACTCCAAAAGAACCTTAGCTAAATTAGCCAGGACTCAAATCAGCATCTCTTGGATGAATTTCTACAACCAGTTATTGGAAAATGAGGAGGTAGGATTCTCTTGGACAGAAGGGTCTTGAAGATCAGTGTATTCAAACCAAATCAGTGGGCCTGAAACTCCCTCCCTCCCCACCCCTAACACACCGTTGCAATATGGGTGGTCTGAGAGGGGACTTGGCACAAGTCAGGATAGGAATCTGATTCAGACTTTCTATTGTGAACACGAGAGTGTTAGATGTTTCTTTTGTAACAAGAGGCAGTTGAAGGTGTAGCTCACCAATCCTTCTGCCAGTGTAGACGGTTCTGTGATCCTTAGGGCCATAGTCAGAAAGTGAGTTCTCTGTACTAAAAACTGGGAGGGACTCTAAAATAGTTTCTGCAAAGGTGTGGGGTTTGCAGGTCTGTGTTGCCCACTCACTGCCGCAGCCTAAAGCTTCCCTCTGCTGCCTGATGTTCATAACCTCGGCGAGGTCCTGCACAGGCAGGCCCCAGCAGGCTGTGTATTGTGACCCAGTCCTGGCTGAGAACAAAGAGGTATTCAAGAGGGGACGGATGAGAGGAGCTCACCTGTGTTGTCGTTTTACCTCAGGTAAATCCCAAACAACCAAGAACCAGAGAGACAGAGGCAGTGATCAACCATGGGAAACCATCGCCATCAACAGAGCTTGCGGAAGAGGCAAGGGTGGTGTTGGGGTTGGCTTTCCAGACTCCGTGGCCTAATTGGAAGCTCCCAAAACAGTGTGTTTGCTTTTGTGTGCCTGTGTGCATGTTCAGTCATATTTGACTCTTTGTGACCCCCTGGACTGTAGCTCACCAGCCTCCTCTACCCGTGGGATTTCCCAGGCAAGAGTAGTGGAGTGGGCTGCCATTTCCTTCTCCAGGGTTTTTGTGCACGTGATCACTAAGACAGTCTGCTAAGTCACATGAACAAATCACCTCCTCCTCCCTGCATATATAACTGTCTGTTTCCACGTTAATCCATGACACCCATCAGGCCAATCAACCCAACCACCCAGTATGTGATGCCCGCAGTGGAAACAATCATCTTCCCCACTGGGTATCATCACCCTCCTCTTGAAATGTACACACACTGCAAAGGGACTCTAGAAGTAAATCTTTCTTCAGTGATGTCCTCTGCATTAATGTCCCTCCTTCTAAACAGCAGCCCAGCAGCTAGTAAATAGCGACCGCCCTTGGTCACTGCTGGGAAGATAAAGGATTATTAAAAGAGGGACCAGCTGCTTGCCAATTATACCGTTTAGGCAAGGAGGGCAGAGAGGCTGGTGTGCCATCGCCCTCTGCCTTGTAGGAAGATGCTAACAACAAACTTCAGCCCTAATTACTGTCTAGTCCATTTTCTCCTGGACCAAGTTTGCATCTAAGCCTGAGCGACAAAGAGAAATGGAATCTTACCCGTAAACACGACCTTTCAATCACATGAGAAAGGCACCTCTCTCTCTTCCTGGCTTAGAGCACTCTGGAGCTCTGCGCTGTGAAGAGTTGCCTTAGGTAGGAAGGAACGTTAGCTTTGGAATTCAATTAACTGTCAGCACCACTGTTTGAGAGAGAATGAGTCACTCCTCTTCAGCAAATGGGCTCAGGGGCTGGGAGCCACCGAGATGAATGGTGATTGAAAAGTACTGGAGGACCAGGGCTTGCAGACTCCCGGAATCCTCTCACCCACACACGCTTCTACGTGAAAATATAATAAAGAGCAGGAGAGGACATGTGAGTGCATGGGAGATGCTGTCAACAATTGGCTTACACGTTCTTCTTTTCTGTTTGTAAGTTTCACGGGATTCTAAGCTCTCACTGTGGGGACTGTGTTGTGTCTCTCCTTTCTTTCAGTTCATGTCCGAATTAATGCTTAAGGGAGGAAAAAAGGATGCTGTTTGGTTCCCCATGCACCTCTTATAGTTGACAGGAAGTAGCTTGCTAATGAGAGATGAGGTCAAGGCTCTGTCTCAGAAAGGCTGCCAAGAATACCTGCTCTATCCACTGGCCCACACTGCCTCTTGCAGGGTGGACACACTGTTCTCTGTTTAACATGTAAAGTATAATGTGGGCCTGAAAAAGGGGAAAACACGTTTCCCAGTCTATGCAATAGTGTGTATGCAATCTACATTCAATATACAATTCATCCCATACACAATAATTCATATAATATGCAGCAGGCAAAGTGTGCCTGACCCTTTTCCTTGGTCACTGGAAAGGTTCAGGCCATGGCAGACAGTCTGGCAGTGGTATTCTTTGTCAGTTTCCCCCAGCTCCACCATTCACCTTCCAGAATCCTCTGCCCCTTGCTTCAGTTTTGTATTTGCAGAGATAATCTGCCAAACAGTTCCAAAGGAAAAGGAAGCCTTTGATGAAGGCTAGAAAAATGAATGACACCCTGGGTAAACTGAAAACTCTTCAAGACTTGATGATGAACATTAAATCATAAGAAAAAAAATCGAGGTGCCTTGTTCACCACGCTCAGAAGGAACAGATCAGGAATGTCACTTGCTTGTGAGAACCAAGCCAGGGCGGCCACGCTAGCTGAAGGACCACATGCAAGGATGAAATAAGATACTCTGCATGCAGAAGAAACACTGGCCCATTTCATCACACATTTGATAAATTTCACATAGATAAGAGACGACACGGAGAAAGATGACCTCAGCGTGGTAACCTCACACACATTAGAATCTGGATACCACTGCTCCGAGTGGCAGAGATTTTAGGCTGGGTCCCATTAATATGAGACCTCCCCAACACATCCCTGGATTGCTGGGTTTTGCTTTCTTCGCCTTTGTCTTTGCTGTCTCTCCCTGTTTCCCTACAAAACCAACATACTTGCTTGCCCAGCTTCACAAACTGAAAAACCAATTCCAAGAGGAAATCACTTCACAGCAAGCAAGCCCTGGGAAGAATTCAAGAGTGAGGAGCTCTTGTAATGAGATTAAGGGAAAAAATGCTTTTGTGCATGCAATTCAGACCCGTCCTCCGGCCGTGAAAGAAGCCAAAACAAACACAGGCATTGTTTTGGGAAGGAAAAGGTTAACAAGCTATGAAAACAAAATTAGAGATATTTTCAAAGCATGACCCTCGGCAGGAGGAGTAGAACAGTCTGCCAGTGTGGCAGCCTCTCCCCTCCTGTCAGACATTTCTCCTGCAGCTCGGGGAGTGGGGGTAGGGGAACAGCCGTGACTGTGATGCTCTGAAGAGACCGCAGGGATGCTGCCCTCCCCGTGGTGGATGGACCACATCCACAGGGCAGAGGCATAAACGTCTGGCTCCAGGGGAAAAAGACACACAGCTCCTTGGCCCCTTCTTAGAAATAAGCTTAGAAAAAATTCTCTATGGATCCTGCAGAGCTTGGAGCTCAAGCTTTCCTCCACCCTCTGGCAAAACACTAGTCTGCAAAGGAAAATCCTGAGATTATATTCAGACTTGGGTCTCAAGACCTATGCCTCAGTTTCCCCATTTATTTGAACAGTATTTATCAGGCGCTCACTGTGTACTGCACTGAGGACTTCCGACTGTGGATATAAAGTTGAAAGGCCCCTATCCTTGTCATTAAGGGACACACAGTCTGGTGAGGAAAGCGATACACGCATGGATAGTTATCACTGTCGTACATGAAGCATAGTACAGTTAATGTTTATCACATGGAATGGTTTTGATGGGTTTCCAGATATAGTAGTAATGTGAGTGATGCTAGTGGACATCTGATACTCAAGTAGAATGGTGTGTGTGTGTGTGTGTGTGTGTGGTCAGAGGCCCATCACTCTCTGTAGGTAAAGCCCCTAGTTCTTTGGGAGCCTGGAAACCCACTTCCCTGTTCCAAGCAGGCTTCTGGTGATGGAGGCTGTCGCCCAGAAGCACACGGAACACCAGGATGATGTGTGAGAGGGCCAAGATGACGTCACAGAGGCACTTCCTTGCACTTTTCCTCCAAGAACTCCAGCCAGTGCCCCTGAGGGCCCGGACAGTCTTTCTTTAACTCAGTGCACACAGATCCCAGCTCTAATCACAAACTCTGCTGGTGATGATGAAGAGAGGTTTTGTATATAGAACCCAGAGCCCGAGACAGAGAAACAGATGGGCACACATCTGCAGTGGGTTCCATGGCAAGGCACCCAGTTTTCTCCAGCAAGACTGAAAAATCTACCTTGTCTTGTTAAAGTCTCAGCTCTGCCCTGCCAAGAAGACTCCTCTGGGCATTTTATATGAACTTCATGAACTTTGCTCAGACTTCGAGGGAGCGACTTCTTCTCAATGTTTCCATGATTATTTTATACCTGAAACTTCACAGCTCTGGCTGGTGATGTCCCAAGATCTGAATTGATGAGATCATGCATCAAAAAGTAGAAGTATCAAAAGCCACACGGAGCAGTTCAGTTTCCAGGAGGAAAGGCATGTGTGCATATGTGCTAAGTCGTTTCTGTCATGCTTGAGTCTTTGTGACCCCATGACTGCAGCCCACCAAGCTCCTCTGTCCATGGAATTCTCTAGGCAAGAATACTGGAGTGGGTTGCCATGCCCTCCTCCAGGGGATCTTCCTGACCCAGGGTTCGAACCCGAGGCTCTTACATCTCCGGCATTGGCAGGTGGGTTCCTTATCATTAGTGTCACCTGGGAAGTACCGGGAGGAAAGGCAGTGGCCTAAAAAGGGAGCCCCAGCCACAGCCCAACAGCCCTGTCCTTTTTCTGAGGCTTGTAGTAATGAGCCAAGAAGTTTAGGAACACTTGAATGCAACTTTGGCATGGAGGCAGACAGATGAACAAGATGTCTACAGCTCCTTCCTGCTGAAGTCAGGGCAAGAAGGATCGCAAATTCACCTCTGGGCCCGCTGGTGAAGTTCTGATTGTTGGTTCCCAAGAGTTTCGTTAACCTGATATGAAGTTAATCAGGCTTTTCACTTCCAGATCTTTATATAAGACTTGGATTATTCCTTCAGATAAAGTGTTAGTCTCAGTCGTGTCCAAGTCTTTGTGACCCCACGGACTGTATCCCATCAGGCTCCTCTGTCTGTGGGATTCTCCAGGCAAGAGTACTGGAGTGGGTTGCCATTTCCTATTCCAGGGGATCTTCTCGACCCAGGGATTTGAGTCCGAGTCTCCCATACCGCAGGCAGCTTCTTTGCCATCTGAGCCACTGGGGAAGCCCACTCAGATAAAGCACTTGTTCTCAGTTCACTGGATTCCTCAGACATAAGGTTTCTTTGAATGCATCTGGCCAGCTTGTGATTCTCTGGAACCAAAATTACCCACCCCAGACGAGCTTCCTCTCCTGCTTCCGGTTTACTTCGCTCCTTTTTCCTTGCCCATCCCAGTCTGTAATATCTATTGTACCGATCACTATGAGACTTATCCGCGAGGAGCCTTCTGGGAAACAAGGAGTTTGATACCTGTTTTTGTTCCCCTGATGACTGAAGCTTACCCCTAAAATCTTAATTTTTTAAATATAAGATGGTTGGTACACAGAAGAATTTTAAATTTTTATTGAATTTCTTACATTTTTTGCTCTATGTTCTGGTTTTTTGGCTGTGAGGCATGCGGGATTTTAGCTCCTCCACCAGGGATCGAGCCTTCACCCACTGTGCTGGAAGGTGAAGTCTTAACCACTGGACTGCCAGGGAGGTCCCGCATCTAAAATCTTGAAAGTCATACTTTTTTATGGATGTCCTAAAATACTTTCCACGTTCAAAATACATACAAAGGCCTTCTTGACATCTCTGTGGGGCTAACAGATGCCCTAAACTCAATATGCCTGAACCTGACTCCTTACCCTCACAGCCAGGCTCCCCTCTGCCCATACCCACCCCACCCCACCCCACCCATAGCCTCCTCATCTCAGCTGGGTGGGAGACAGGGGTGGTGGGGGATGAGTAGAGACTATTTCCTTCCAGCTGTTCAGGCCCCAAACCTCAGAGCCATCCTTGACTTCCCTCTTTCCCTGATACCCTGCTTTTGAACTGTCAGGCTACCCTTGAAAATGTATTTCCTGAAAATACATTGAGGGTCCAGCCCCTCCCCCTTCCCTCCACTGCTGTCACCTGGCACCACCACCCTCTCCCCCTCGACATCAACACGCTGCCAGAGGGACCCTGAGAAAATAGAAGGTGGGTGGTGAGACACCTGCTTAGAATCTTGCAGAGGTTGCGGCTCATACACAGAGTAGCTGACCTCATAACACCCACCTCCACTCTGTCCCAAACCATGTCTCTGCCTTCACTCACTCTGCTTTAGCCACCCCAGCCTCCTTGACGTTCCCGCAAGTCAGAAACACCCCATTGGAGGGCCTCTGCCCTCCCTGGTCTTTCTAGCCAGAACTCTCTCCCACCTATGCCAGGAGAGCCCTTCACTGAGCACTGCCTCTGACCTCCCCTCCTGGTGGGCCCACTGTGATCTCTACTGAACTCGCCTGTGTCATCCGCCCCACCCTGCCTTAACCCAGCATCTCTGGTCCTTCTTCTCCCACTTGGGTTTTAATTTTTGCTCTTCGGGATGTCTTGTTTCCATTGCACTCTCCCTCATCTCCCACAGGGTCCAGGGTCTCGGTTTTATTTGCTGATCTCTCCTGAGCACTGGGAGCAGTGCCTGTCATGGCAGGTCCTCAACAAATATTTGTCAGTTGCATTGATGACTCTGGCTTGGTGAACAGTGTTGAAAAGAGCATGGGTTTGAAACCAGGTGAGCCAAGACTGACATCCTGCCACTTTCTAGCCAGTTACATAAAATCAGAGCTATAAAGCATCTCTGATAAGACCTGATGTATATAAACACTCCATAAATGGTGGTTGTGGTAATGTTATTACTGCTGTTTGTGCCAGTACCTGCTGTAACATGGCTGTAACCTCAGGGAATAGTCTATATAAGTTCCCCCATCCCAAGTAGGGTCATGAACCCAGGCCTGGGTGAATGGTGTTTGGCACCTGCCGCGCCTCCCTCTTGCTCTGCCCTGCTGTCGCTGTGTTTAGTAAGAGGGAGGTGGTGGGAAGGAATGTAACTGCCATGCCAATCATTTGCTTGGTTGCATCGAACTCCAACCCATCCCAGTTAGACTGCAGCTCTGAGCGAAAACCAACACAATGAGCATTTTTCAGAAGAAAACTGCTAAGCAATTGCAGAGGCCTTGTCTGGAGGGGGTGAGGTAACTGTCCTAGAGGTGTTCAGAAAGAAATTGGACCACCACATAATAGACTGGATGACCAGACTGCGACTTAGGCCTCTTCGTAACTAAGATCTATGAGGGCAGCGAAGTTGCTTTCCTTAACCACCACCCCCCGCAATAAACTTGACCAGGTTCTTGACATTGCAAAGACAGAGCTTGGCCTTCAAACAATGCTTCCCATCCTGGAACAGTCACCATGGGACGAAGGTGCAGAACAAAGATGATGTTCAAGGTATAATTATGACGGACCTAGTAAGTTCATCTTATAGACGCAAAGTTAAATACAGCAATCTTGTATAGGCAAGTATAATAAAGCGTGTGTGGAAGAGACATCCAACATCCTCTTGCTTTACTTAGAGAAGACAGGCCTAGAGAGACAACTCTGAATGATGGAAAGGTGCAAGTGTGGAAAAGAAGACAGGAATATGCCTTCCATTTTGGAAAGTGTGAGAGTTTTGGACATGCTTCACGACTGCTGAATATGCAAGGGTAAAAGAAAAAAAAAAAAAGCATCTATACTAAGAATGATTTCAGAAATACAGAAAGCCTAGGCCCAAACTCACACTGCTGTTTCCACGATGCTTCTCTGCAATTCTTTGCACCCAACCCTCCCCAAAGTGGTCCACAACCAGAGGATGTTGCCATAGCAACAGGCTCAGTAGGGGAGCCACTCAGCAGTACCCAGTAATTCACATCTGTGCTTCTCTCTCTTTCCTCTCTCCCTTCTCTTTTTATCTGTAAATGGAAAGCAGCTCGTGAGTGATGCCACCTTGAAGCTGACAGTTCTTAGAAAAAGGGAAGAGGAGACTTGCTTTGACTGGAATATTCCTGCCCCCATGCAGAGTTCTTTTCCCCTCTCTGCGGGTGGCACGCCCTCACCTGGGAGTAGAAGGAGCTGACTGAGAACTGGAAGTTATCTGGATGCCCCAGGGATGGCTGGGAACCAGCCGTTGCATCTGACCTTTGCTGCAGGAGAGGCTCTTCTTAGAAGGCTAAAGATTGGCCTGCAGGCTTTTACAAGCTCGCTTTAACTTCAGGTGCGGTCAGGCAGATTGAGGTGAAAAGGAACCCTCCCCACCTCCCACTGCTGTGTCCTCACCCTTTACCGATGTCCTTGATTGCCTGCTCTTGCCTCTCATCTTGATCGTTTTCTTCCCTTCCTTGTTTCTAAATTCTCTTCCTGCCTTCCATACCGAGCCCAAAGCAACGGACTCCTGAGGCAGACTGGTCTAAGATGGGACTGTTCAAAGGTGGACTTGGGCATGCCAACTGGGGAGAGATTGTTCTGCTCCTTGACCCTGCTTCCTCTCTGTTTCCTCTGGATTCTCTTAGGTCACAAGCAACAATTGGGGTCAAGCCACCCACCTTCACCGCTTTTCCTTCCTATAAGATTAACCATCCATCCATTCTTGTCTGTGCCTGATGGAACACCATGAAAGCACCCAGTATGTCTTAAAGAGTTGATCCCTACAGAAAAAGTTATTTGAACATGCTCCCTGACATCTAAGTATGATGGGGTCCTCATTGTGATGGCTTCTTTTTTATCGAAATCATTTGTTGATGTGCTTCAGAGCATGGATAAATTCATGTCTCTATCTCTCTGCTTTTCTTGTTTTGCCTTAAAAAAATATTGTATCTCTGCTTCTTAAATAAGTTATGTAAGTCATGTTAGCAAGATTGAAAATATTCCAGAGCTTTATTGGGAAAAGTCTCCCTCCCACTCCTGTCTCCAGACACACGTTCCTCTTCCAAGATTCACCCAATATGACCAGTTTGTATCAGAGACACTTAATGTGCTCCCAAGCAAATGTGTTTGTATATTTCATTTTCTCTTTCCTATTAATAGTCTCTTTTCTTTTAAACTCTAAAAAATAGGGTTTGGGGATTTAAAGTTCCTAAAACTGGACAGAAGGGCACAACCTTTAAAAGAATGACATAACTCAAGGGCATGACACAAGCTGATTACAACTGAACAGTCCAAGATGGCAGATGAATCACTAGACCTTGAGCCTCAACCTATGTTCATTATAATACATTGTAATACATTAGTATAAGCTAAGTGACACACCCACTAGCAACAGACAGTCCCAAGGTTGACCATCAAAGACCAAAAAATGGGTGTGGCCCAATTACTGGAAATCTCCACCCCTTCCCCCAAAATAGTTTGAATACTCCTCCCACTCATTAGCCTACGAAAGTACCCATTCTGTAAAAACTAACCACCACATTTCAGGGCCTCTCACCTTCTGAGATGGCCCATACCCTGTCTGTGGAGTATGTTTTTCTCTGAATAAATTCACGTCTTACCCATCACTCTAGTCTCTCACTGAACTCTTTCTGCAATGAGACATCAAGAACCTGAGCTTCATTAAGTCCCAAGACCAGATGTGATCCCAACTAAAAGCCCGTGGGTTCAAGTTCCAATCTGAGTTACGTGGTTTCAGTCTGACCCAGTGAACATACTTAGACCTGTTTTGTAGCCAATTTAATTTCCTGATGAAATCTGTACTTTGTTCAAGCATTTGTTAAAGGACCAAGTGGATAAATTCTTGGGTAATCACAGACTTTTTTTTTTTTAAGAATCACCTTCCTCCTTGTCACTTCCCAGAAGGACAGGGAAGGGTCACAGAGGGACAAGGAAGGGTCACAGAGAGCCAGGTTGGGTCTGTTCCTTTCTGTTGGGCAAGGAACAGATGTGCAGGGCTATTTGTCAGGTGGAGATGGAGAGAATGGTGGGAAGATGGCCATCACAAGCCTTGAGCCAGGTCACTTTGGAGAATCAGGATCCACTGGACAGGTTCCAGTGGCAGGGAGAGTGCCAGCTGCTTTTCTGGGAGGATCTGGGGTGTTTGCAGCCTTGTCTTCCTTCATGAAGGAGAGATCCGATAGGAGGCAGACCCACATCTCCTGGCTGCACTTGGAGAAGGGATGGGGAGGGAGGAGGGAATCGACCAGACTGCTTATTTGGCTTTAACTGACTCTGTTCGGATTTCAGTCAAAGCTGCTCAAAATGGCTCATGTGGGCAGACAGGGTCTGAGTCAGCCCGTCAGTAACATCCATTGCGTGGTCCCTGGATACAGGGTGCAAAGCCCAGAGCTAGGGAACCGGAAACAAGAAATATATGGTTCAGTCCCTCCCCCGAGAAGCTGAGAATCTGAGGCAAACAGGAAAGACAGATATGCCTGAAAAAAGCCTCAAAAGCCCATGAACACAGACACCAGGACAAAGGAACACACGGGGGTTGATGCTATCTGTGGTCTAAGCTGCCTGAGACCAGCTTCCTTCTGTGGATTTTCTTTAGGAAAAGGGTGCAAAGACACTCTGACACAGTCCCACCTGTCCAAGTCATTTGATTGAACTTCTGTGAGGAAGAGGACTCAGGCTTTGCAGAAACAGGCCAGGCAGGGAATTGCTCTCTGTGCACCTAGATGTGTTATCTTGATGTGTTTCTAAACCTGTCTGAGGTCAGCCTCCTCCTTTGTCATTCGGGGACAATCCCACACCTTACAATTATGGTGAGATCAGAGGATACCCAGTGCCTGCCCAGGGCTAGCACAGGATGGCACTCAGCAAGGGCAGTAGTCATCATTCTTCTGTAGATCATTCTAGACTCACAGCCTCTGGGTACCAATGTGGAAAAGCATCTCATTTTTCTCTCACCCTTCTCTTAGTGGATGGATCTCTTCCCTCCTTCTTAGTCTCACCTCAACCCTTGTCTCCTGGTTTTTGGTCGGCAGTGTTCCCCATCTGTTGGGCCAGGCCTGGTGAGATCTGCCTGCATGGATGGGACCCAGGGTGGGCAGCCAAGAGCCAAGTCAAGCAGGAGGCACGTTCTGTCCCTTAAGCCACTGCGCCGAGGAAGAGCTGGGATGAGACACCTAGAGATGGAGCCAGGATCAGCTGGATGGGCCGCTGGTGGGGGGGGGCCAAAAATGGAGTACAGGCGGGAGGATCCTCGAGGATGTCATGTGGAGAGGCTCTGCCCACATTCGCTGCTGCGGGTCCCCCATGTACTGCTCCCCAAACCTGATGGGGTGTGGCTGAGGCCCTGTGCAGCTGCTGCCATGACCTGGCCAGAGCCCTCTGTCTCACTGGGACCCCAGAAGGCACCTCCCCGCTGGGCTTCCTGTCCACGTGTAGGCCAAAATGATATCTCACCTTGTAAACCACACCCTCACCTCCCTTCCTAAAGGCTGCTAACAATTGGGGTTCCCGCCTGTTCAGAGCCATTACGGAGAGTCTTACCTGCTCCCACCACCTCCCTCATCCTGTCTCTTTCTCACACACCCTGCTCCCTGTGGCCCTAGACCAGCCGCCTTCCCTCTGAAATGCTGCTTTCCAGACCTTGCAGAGCTGGCTGCTTCTCTCCGAGTCAAGTCACCTCCCCAGAGAAGCCCGCCTTGACTGCCTGGTGCCCTCTCCTCCAGCCTGCTTCTCTGCGAGGCAGTTAGCACTGGGCAGTCTTCCCTGGCTCACAGGTGTGCTTCCTGATTCCTTCTTGATTCTCCACCCACTGGAGCTCCCGGGAGCGGGCACTAGGCATTCTCTGCTGTTTCTCCAAGCCCTGGGGCAGTGCATACTGATGAAAGGAGGCCTTCAGACTTGAGGGTCTGCAGTCCTGGGTACTCCGGGCACATGGGAGAGCAGGGTCCCCAGGGAGGTTGTCCTTGGTGGCCTGGAGCAGCGACAGCATTGTGTCCACTGTGTCCTGTGAAGCATTCGAGAGCACAGGCCAAGAAACTGGATTTCCCCAAGGAGGCCTGGAAATGGGAGAGAAAGGCTGAGCCATCAGCAACCAGAAAGATGCAGGAACAGAGATACTGGTCGGAGCCAGACAGAATGGGAGGTAGAGCAGAGCGGGAGGACCACCCCCAACGAGGCCCTGGGCTGGGGGCTTCCTGTCCAGGTCAGGGTCCCTTTCTGTCCCAACACCTCAACACATGTGTACATTCTGCCGTGCCACAGGTGTATAAAGACCATTTTTCCATTGAAAATTTGAAATGACCATCAACATTGCTAATCTAACTTTGTGATGGTTGATTCTAAGGATCAATCAAGTATTTAAATATTTTTGTGAGTTCTAATGAATACCGTGTG
>SJYF01001114.1:2825471-2843968 GCA_006410515.1 Procapra przewalskii | reverse complement strand
GAGCCTAACCAGTGGACCACCAGGGAATTTCCCTTACTTCTTTTTAGTCTACTTAAATCTGTAAAAAAAAGTATCTATGCCTGACACTTTTTTATTATAACTGTTATTACTTTAAATATATGGAACTCCTAAATGCCGGTATTTCAAAGGGCATTTTTCATGAGACACCTTCTTCTGTCCTCCTGGAATATTTGGCACTGGTGATGGCCCGCCACCCTGAAGCTCCCTCCTCCCCTTAGCATTCATGGTGTAGCGCTCTTCTGCTTTTCTTCCACTCACAGAACCCTTGTGTATTCAGTTGATATTGGTGCCCTAGCTTCCTGAGTCCCTTCTCTTCTTCAGCTGTACACGCTTCCCCAAGAAGCCTAACCTAGGGCCCCCCGGGGGTCCAGTGGTTAAAGCTCCGAACTCCCACTGCTGGATGGATGATTTAGAACCCTGGATGGGGAACTAGGATCCCCAAAACCCAATCAAACAGCAACAACAAAAACCAACTCTAGCCCAACTGTGCCATCCACAGCCATGCCACCCACAGCTGTTTAAATCACCACGCCTCCCCACCCCCCAAGAGATTCATCTGCATCAGGGACCTCTTCATGGTGCTTTGGATATTCATTTCCCAAAGTATGCGTGACATCTCCTTATGGAAATGCATGTGTGAGCACAAAGTCATGTCTGACTCTTTGCAACCCCATGGATTATAGCACTCCAATCTTCTCTGTCCGTGAGATTTCCAAGGCAGGATTATTGGAGTGGGTTGCCATTTCCTCCTCCAAAAGATCTTTCTGACCCAGGGATCAAACCCACATCTTCTGTGCCTCCTGCACTGCAGGTGGATTTTTTACCACTGAGCCACCGGAGGCATCCCGCTCAGTACATATCTTCCCACCCAAATCTGTCTCCACCCTCAACTCCTTTTCATCGCAGTATCGTGAGAGTGTAC
Organism: Procapra przewalskii; assembly: GCA_006410515.1. Lineage (NCBI taxonomy): Eukaryota > Metazoa > Chordata > Mammalia > Artiodactyla > Bovidae > Procapra > Procapra przewalskii. The sequence continues at coordinate 2,843,025 of SJYF01001114.1, read as the reverse complement.
CTAACAGCTTCATTCATCCCTTTGTCTCCCATTCACCTCCCTATTGCCACTGGGCACATTTTTCTAAAATATGCAATCTCAGAGATGCAATCATGTCATCTCATCCAAGTCTCCATATGCACGCAGGCTAAACCTAGCACCAGACACACAAAGCCTTCCTGATACTTTCAAAGATATAGATTCTCCCTGGTTTTCAAAGATTCACAGTGCATTTATATTTTCTTCTTGATTCATCATTTTCAAATGCTAATAAGAAAGAAGGGGGAGAGGAAGGAAGATTGCTCCAGATGTGTGGCACTGCTGTAAATCCGGAAATCAAATGATCTTTGTGAACTAAATGGTACCTGGGTTTTATTCAAGTGAAGAGCTAAGCAGTTGACTGTGATTTTAAACTATCAGTGCTCTGTACTTTAAATGCACTGATACAGATTTTTTTTTTCCAATGACCTAGGGAACATATGCAAATTGAAGTTATATTTTTTAGTCTTAAGCAGTCAGGGCTGATTGAATAATTTATTTACAAGTACACATAAGTGTCCTGTTGGGGTTATATACTATGATTTACCACTAAATAGTACACACAATTAACATGGACTTAAGGTATGCAGGAACTATGTAGATTAGCTAATAAAAGACCAAAAATCCTAAAATAGCTAATGCGTAGTTGATTTTCAGAGGTTTTGTTTTGGGTTTTTTTGGAGGTAAGAGAAGATATGAGGGAAAAATAAATATATTGGAAGCTTCCTTGTGGGTTGTCCATTTACAGTGTAGGATCTGTTGTTTAGTCACTAACTTATGTCCAACTCATTTGTGACCCCCATGGACTGTAGCCCACCAGGCTCATCTGTGCATGAGATTTTCCAGGCAAGAATACTGGAAAGGGTTACCATTCCCTTCTCCAAGGGATCTTCCTGACCTAGGGATGGAACCCACGTCTCCTGCGTTGGAAGGTGGATTCTTTACCACTGAGCGACAGAGTCTGTATTATGGAGCAGATGTTCTCAGACTCTGGTCTGGGGAAATTTTTAATTGTTTGCTTCTTTTAATATGCTGCCATGCCCTACCCATGACTGCGGAGTCTGATGCGGGTTCTTGATCTCAAAAGGCCTACAGTCAAAAGTCCTGGTGTGCACCCTGCCAAAACCAGTAGAAATTAAGCAGTTAATTATTATCTTGCCTACAGAACACCTTTCCTAGAGAAGATGATGCTGGTTGGGGCCCTGAGGTATTGAAAACACACATTTCGCCTCTGTTTCTTCCTTTCCTTTAAAGGACCTGACTCACACAGCCACATTACAGCTATGGGTTGGGGGTGGGGAGAAGCAGGACAGATGAAGTGGGGGCTGTCACCCCACACGAGTCACCCCCTCCACACACTTCCCTGAGGGGATTCAGAAGTGGGGGTTACTCTGCTCTGAGATGGGCAAGAATATGTCTTGGAAGATTCTGTAAGTGTCCTTTGAGCTGGCAACGTGGGGACAACCTCAAGGCCAAGAAGGACTCCATCTTTGCTGCAAAGCGCCAATCCCTGCTCCCTGGAATGGGCCAGCCCCTGCATCTCCAAACCCTGGTTGCTGGGGCCCCTATCTGGATCCCTGCTGATCTTGGTCCAGACAGAAGACAGGACCTGGAGTGACGCGCAGCAGTGAGTGATGGCAAACCGCAGTGAGGTGCTATGAGACTCTCTGCTGTCCTGGTGACCTAGTTCATGCCCTCGATATGCATGTGAACGGGAAGCAGCCATCCGCAGGGCCAGATCACTTGGTCTTTGTTTTTGTGTAAGTTGTTCTCAACTCTGGCATCACTTAGGGCGTTTTGAAATACTTAACTATCTATGTCCAGGCATGTTCTCCCTGACCACTGCAATCAGATTCTCTGGGGAGGAGAGCTGGCCGTGGTGCTTCTTAAAAAGCTCCCCAGATGATTTTAACATGCTTCCTGGGTTGAGAGGTTCCCTGGTGGCTCAGACGGTAAAGAATCCACCTGCCGTGCAGGAGACCCTAGTTCGATCCCTGGGTCAAGAAGATCCCCTGGAGGAGGGAATGGCAACACACTTCAGTATTCTTGTCTGGAGAATTCCATAGACAGAGGATTCTGGCAGGATACAATCCATGGGGTTGCAAAGGGTTGGACATGACTGAGCAACCAACACTTTCTGTGTTGAGAACCGCAGGATCAATGGCCATATTTCTGACAGAGGCATAAATGCGAGTCAAGGTTTGGGCAACGTTAAGGACCCCTGCCCTGTGCAGGACCTGTGCCTGGGCTCTGGTGACGAGTGAATGCATCCAACACAGGCACCTTCGTACTGTATCAAGGATTCAGATAGATAAAAGATGTTCCTGTACCAGGTGGGAATGCTCTGAGGCATGCACGGGGAGCACGGTTCAGGGACTCTGTGATCTGGGAGAGCTGTGAAAAGTTTCCTGCAAAGGTGGGAGCCTGAATAGAGCAGATGATGAGGGGTATGGGGTGTGGGACATTTCAGCAGGAAGGACAGTGTGCAGATGTGAAGCAGCTTGAATTGCCAGGGCGCTAGAATGTCAACTCCAGAAGATCTGGGTGTCTGGGTCTTCTCGGCTTTTTCCTGAGAGCCTTGACCCGAGCTGGACACCATCTGGTACATAATAAATATTAGCAGAATGAATGAATGAATGAATGAACGAACATATGATCATTACCTTCTCAGGGGTGTGGGGCTACCGAGAGATGAGGCTGGAAGAGCAGCAGAAACGCCCTCCCAGACGGAACTCTGAACCATGTTCATCAGACTTTATCCATAAGGCAGTCATTCTCAGTAAGTTCAAAAATAAGGACCCACATTGAGTGAGGGGGAAAAAGTCATCTCAGACACTCCCATAGTCACAGCAGTACTTTTAGTACCATAGATGGAGAAAATGCATATAGACTTAAAAACACAAATTTTGCGATCTTTAAAATGAATTCTGTGATCACAGTAGAAATATAAAAGTAATATATTTCTCCTTAACATTGAAGGGTATGAAATGTTTACCTATCTTTATTTTTCTAAAGTGAATCATGACCATTTGAGCTCTTTCTAGCAAAGATAGAGGGGAAAGTCTTTCTCAGTCCATTGTCTGGCTTAGAACTTTTAACTCCAGATCTCATGTGGTCTGGTCTGTGCTGGTCCCATCTCCCGAAGGTCTACGTCCATCCTCGTCATCTTCTACCCTCTCTGCAAATCTTGCCAAGGAACCCCAAGATCAGGGTTTTGAGGGTCCAGACTTCCCAGAATTCATTTCACCATGGCCTACCAGGGCTTCACAGGTGGTGCTAGTGAAGTGAAGTCACTCAGTCGTGTCCGACTCTTTGCGACCCCATGGGCTGTAGCCCACCAGGCTCCTCTGCCCATGGGATTCTCCAGGCAACAATACTGGAGTGGGTTGCCATTTCCTTCTCCAGGGGATCTTCCCAACCCAGGGATCAAACCCAGGTCTCCTGCATTGCAAGCAGATGCTTTAACCCCTGAGCCACCAAGAGTTAACTGCCTGACAATGCAGGAGACATAAGAGATGCAGGGTTCGATCCCTGGGTTGGGAAGATGCCCTGGAGGAGGGCATGTCAACTCATTCCAGTATTCTTGTCTAGAGAATCTCAAGGACAGAGGAGCCTGGTTATGGTGTGTAGGATCACAAAGAGTCAGACATGATTGAAGCAACTTAAGATGCACGCACACATCCTCATCTCCACCCAATGAGATAGGTACTGTTACTTTCTCAGTCTTACAGAAAGGAGGAGAGAGATCAGGGAAATAGGTGGCAAATTTTGATGGAACACTAGATGGAGGAAGGAGGAAGTGGATGTTTTAGGATGACTCACAGATTCTGCTTCAGACTATGAGGAAATATTAGGGGAGCTGGGGACGTAGAGGAAGAGCTTAAAGCCTTACTAGTAACTTAAGGTCTTTAACCTTTCATATTTATTCTTACTATTCATATTTCTCTTGTACTAAATTTCCTACAACAACTTCTAAATCATTCATCAGTAATTAACCAAGCTACTAACTATCGATTAAATCAGACTCAGCCAAAGAGATAAAACTTTGACACTGATGGTGAGAAATGGATTCTTTACACTCTTCCAAGTCCTTCACCATGACCCTGACTCATCAGAGTGAGTCTTTAAATCAGCCTTGGAAACGCAAGGAGAAAAATCTTATGAAATTGGGCATGTGCTTTATGCAGGCCTAAGGTACTGGGTGTCGGAGAAGGCAATGGCACCCCACTCCAGCACTCTTGCCTGGAGAATCCCATGGATGGAGGAGCCTGGTGGGCTTCAGTCCATGGGGTCACAGAGAGTCGGACACTACTGAGCGACTTCACCTTCACTTTCACTTTCATGCATTGGAGAAGGAAATGGCAACCCACTCCAGTGTTCTTGCCTGGAGAATCCCAGGGACAGGGGAGCCTGCTGGGCTGCCGTCTATGGGGTCGCACAGAGTCGGACACAACTGAAGAGACTCAGCAGCAGCAGCAGCAGCAGGGTACTGGGTGTGCTGCCTCCTGGCTCCAGGGACCAGCTCCCGAGACAGCTTTGCGGTCACTAAGTTTCCGGGTCAGCAGCAGTATCTCTCTCATCCTCTGTCAAGTGCTGCTCCCACCCCACAGCTGACCTGAGGCCGTGGTATGACTGTGAACCTATTGCAACCAAAAGTTACTTTTAAAATAAAAGCCTGTAAAGTAAAATAAGACTTCGCTGGTGGTACGGTGGATAGGAATTTGCCTGCCAGTGCAGGGAACACGGTTTTGATCCCTGGTCCAGGAAGAGTCCATGTGCTAAGGAGCAACTAAGCCTGAGTGCCATAGCTACTGAACCCACCTGCTGCAGATAACTGACCCGGGGCTCCTAGAACCCACGCTGCGCAACAAGAGAAGCCACCACAACGAGAAGCCCGTGCATCGTAATGGAGAGTAGCCCCCGCTCGCTTCCTGCGACTAAAGTAAGCCTTCTTGAGTCAGCGAAGACCCAGTGCAACCAAAAATAAAAAATAAAGAAATAATAAAAGAAAGCAAGCAAAATTAAAAAAAAAAGAAAGCAAAATAAAATACAATAAAAAGCTTCAAGTATTCATCTCAAAGTTATTTCTACAAGTCACTTGATCGATCCTGAAATCATTATTTGCCTCTTCTGTGCAAGACACTGTACTATAAGTGACCATAAAAGAAAGAGAAGAGGGTGTGTTAGACATCTTTGAGGAAAAAGAAGCCTTGTTCCAGCCCCCACAGGCAGCCCTGGCCATGGAGAAGAAGCATCAGAGACAGGGAACCCCACAGGTGAGGCAGGAGCTGTCCTGGGGCCCAGTCTGTTCTTTCCGACTCAGCTTGGGGCAGTTACAGTTGCCTTAAGTCACTTGTAATACCTTTGAATCTTGGCCTAGGGCTTGCTTAGGATTTACTCCAGAGGTCTAGTTTGAAGTGCTCAAATTAAGGGCTTGCTCTTTTCAGTTAATTTCAACAAGGAGTCGAGTTTTCTTCAATTTGGCAAATATTAAGACTTGAGGCCAGGCCATGATATATCTGTATAATGAAGTCACCAAAACTCCTAACACAGAGTCCCAGGTTCAGTGGATTTGGGTGCCATTGGAGAAACTGGTCTCTGCACGTTCTTACGCCCCGGGGAGCCTTTCTGGGGCCAACGGTGATCAGCACACAATCATCTGATGCAAATAAGCTCTGATGTGCCAGCTAAAGCTTAGGTTGGCCCCACTGCAGGAGGACAATGTGTGCTGGAGGGTGGTAATGATACCAAGAAGGAACTATTGTGACTGTGACCCTGGGTCCAGATGCGCAGTCATACTTCAGAGGAGAGGTGGGTGGGAAGCCCTTGATCCCTGCAGCCTGGCGCAGAGCCTTTCACCCCTCCTGACCCTTCTCGGATGGGTGCTCTTCTGGCCACAGTGCAGAGAGCCTGGGACACTTCAGGGCTCAAGTGGCAAAAGGCACTGGGGTCAGACCTTCAGGTGATCCTACCCAGCAGCCCTGTGCCCTCAGGCCCCAGGATACCAACCTCAGCAGAGCTAGCCCCATGGATGACAAAGAGGCCAGTCGGGAGTAGCTGAACAGTGCCCCGTGGTCCTCACTGCCCACAGAATCAGCCCCTGCTCCTCAGCTCGCCCCTGCAGGTGGCCTTCAAGCCTCCACTTGCCCCCCTGCCTTGGCATCTGTGCTCTTCCCCCAACCGCTCATCTTCCATTTAACTTTGTACAGCTGCAGTCTTTTTGTTTCTGTGAGATGTGTTCCCTCCCCACATGGCAACTCCTATCTATCCATTGCACTGAGAAGAACTGTCTTCTGGCTTGTGAACTTTCTTGACGCACACCCCATCTGTTAAGCTGCTTCTGTTGGGATCCCTCAAGTCCACGCTCTACAGAAGACCAGAAAGATCAGAAATCATATTCAGGTGTGTCACCACTTCACTTCCTGGTGAGTTTATATAAAGCCTACATATACCCAGGGCCACAGCCCTGCACCCCATCCCACCAACCAGCTCCCTCCCTCCCAGCACCAACCTTCTCTTCCTTCTAGTGCCAATGCCTGCTGTGGTTCCTGGACTTGCCTGGGGTCTTCCCTGGTACCCTGGGTACTTTGCACACACTACCCTCTCACTTCCCTGGTGCTCTCACTCCTGGTTTCCAGATCTCAGCTTCCTTCTGTACCTCTCTCTCTACAGGAGGTTCCCACCATTGTTACACCACTAGTCACATTTTATTTCCTTTTTTGTTTACTTCAGTCTTCCCCACCCCCTTACTAAATTGTGAGCACAATGAGGATAGGACCACACATGTAATAGCAGAATGTATGTGGGCTAAACACGTAAAGCATTAGTTACATAGTTATCCTTGTCATAAGGAACATGTTTCTCCAATTGCATCCAAATCCATTGAACCTGGGACTCTGTTAGGAGTCTTTGTGACTTTATATATATATATATATATATATATATATATATATAAATGGTTTGGCCTCAAGTCCTAATATTTGCCAGATTGAAGAAAACTTGACTCCTTATTGGAATTAACTGCAAAGAAGAAGCCCTTAATTGGAGGACTTCAAACTGGCGTGAACTCCAAACAAGATCTAGGCCAAGATTCAAAGGCACTTCCTTGATGTTACAAGTGACTTAAGGCAACTGTAACTGCCCCAAGCTGAGTCGGAAAGAACAGACTGGGCCCCAGGACAGCTCCTGCCTCACTGTGGGGTTCCCTGTCTCTGATGCTTCTTCTCCATGGCCAGGGCAGCCTGTGGGGCTGGAACAGGGCTTCTCTGCCTTGGTGAACCTCCAGCCTGGCTTGGTGGAAAGTCATCGTTCCATGGAGTCTGCTCTCTCCTCCTGCCTTGCTTCCAGTGAATCCTTACAAAGGGAGGGTAGCTGGGAATGAGATGGACACTCCAGGTGGGTGATTAAAACAGTCAAACAAACAAAACCACACAAGCAGAAATGCTCCCCCAAACTGAGATGGTGTGCTAGAGGTTGGGGTCAAGGGCTCAGCTCAGCCTCTGTGTTCTCATGGTACTGGCAGCTGGCCCCTGGCCCCCGGCCCCCTTTCACATGACCAGGCATAACAAGCACCACATTTAAGCTCTGAAAAACCTGGAGAATAGCCTCGTGCATTTTGCACAGTCTCCAAGATTTAGAGATGTTGAAATGTGTACCTGATGATTGTAAAGAGCTAAAGCCCCCAAAAGAAGGTCTTCCTGGGAACTGAAAGCCCCCTGGTCTCTTAAACACCCTCACAGGGCTTCCTCTTGGAAGTTTGCAACAGTTCAGTCTGTTCCAAAGCCCAGAAGGAGACTGGGTGAAATATGCTGTCACACAGGCAGGGAAGGGGGTCCCCTGGGTGTCCCGGGACCCAGAAGCCATGGGACCAGCAATGGCATCACACTACCCCAAAATGATTTCCTGGGGGTTCACTCAAGCCCACTCTTGGGAGGGGCATGTGGGAGGAAGGAGAGGGATGGCTCTGATTATGTTAGCGGACAGAGGTGGAACCACCTTCCCTGCCCCAGTATATCCATCTCATTAACCAGTGGCATAGGAAATACTTACGCACTGTGACAGGGTCACTGGCCCACTCCTGGGCCCCACATCCTAAGATGAGTCCACGGTTCTGTTCCAGCCGTGTTGATGCTCTTCTCCTTAGTGGGGCCAGTCAGTCCTAGACACAGGTGTGCAACAAATGATGCTGGCCCTCCATAGCATCCTCTTCCTTTCTCTCCCTGCACCTGATTCTGTGTGCTCCCTTCCTCAAGATCCCAGGATTCTTTTACAGTTCAGCCTCTTCATGCCCCCCACCTCACTGAAACCCAACTGTGTGTCCACGCCTTTCCCAATTCAAACCTTTTACATCCCCCCATCATGACATAACAGTCCGCTCACTGCTGAGAAAGAAGTTTGATCATCCACTCCCTGTTCTTTTCTCCACAATATAATCAGTGAAGGTCCAACACAACCGAAAGTTCCACCCTGTCCAGGGTGCTCTGAGTGATGACAGGATGCCTAAAGTGACACCCCACGTCTGGGCCTCTGGCATTGATATTTTGTTTGTCTTTTCATCTCTAGGGTCTGGCACACAATTCAGACTTAAGCATAAGCAGCTTGTCATATTTTGGACTATTTTCATATGTGTTATTTCTGTCTCTCCATCTAGATTTTAAATTCTAAATCTGCTATGTCCTAGCACAGGATTAAAACATTGGTTCACTCACAGAAATAACTCCCTAGTGTACATGAAGTCAGAAAGAAAAACAGACTCATAAGTTGCCTCATCCTATAGTTGAGAAATCTGAGTTCAGAAAAGCATGAACACTTAAGACAGTGAATCATTTATTCATTCAAGAACAAATATTTATTCAATGTCTAATCCAGTTGCTGTAGTAGAAATATAAAGATGATTCAATCATAGACCTTGTTCTCTAGGAACTTCATGTTTGATGTGTGAAGGAGATAAGATATGAATGAACATCAATAACTATTCTATGTGAAAGGAAGCTGTAAGTACTATTAAGGTACTAAACGGACTGTAACCAGGTGTCAGAAATGAATAGAGTTGATCCAGCAATCCCATTACTAGGCATATATCCAAACAAAACTCTAATTCAAAAAGATATATGCATCCATATGTTCATAGCAGCACTATTCACAATAGCCAAGACATGGAAGAAACCTGTCTGTCCACTGGCAGATGGATAAAGAAGATGTGGTACGTATATACAATGGAATACTGTGCAACCATAAAAGAGAATGAAATAATGCAATTTGCAACAACATGGATGGCCCTAAAGATTATTATGCTAAGTGAAATAAGCCAAAGACAAATATCATATAATATCACTTTTATATTATACGATATAATAAAATATGACACAAATGAGCTTACAAAACAGAAATAGACTCACAGACACAGACAACAGACTATTATATATAGAATGGATGAACCACAAGGTCCTGGTGTATAACACAGAGAACTATATTCAATATCCTGTGATAAACCAGAAAGGGAAAGAATTTAAATTATGTATATACATACATATAACTGAATCACTTTGCTGTACAGCAGCAACTAACTATGCCAAAGCCTTTGACTGTGTGGATCACAATAAACTGGAAAATTCTGAAAAAGATGGGAATATCAGACCACCTTATCTGCCTCCTGAGAAATCTGTATGCAAGTCAGGAGGCAACAGTTAGAACTGGACATGGAACAACAGGCTGGTTCCAAATAGGAAAAGGAGTACGTCAACGCTGTATATTGTCACCCTGCTTATTTAACTTCTCTGCAGAGTGAGGTGAAGTCGCTCAGTCATGTCCGACTCTTTGCGACCCTGTGGACTGTAACCTACCAGGCTTCTCCGTCCATGGGATTCTCCAGGCAAAAATACTGGAATGGCTTGCCATATCCTTCTCCAGGGGATCTTCCCAACCCAGGGATCAAACCCAGGTCTCCCGCATTGGAGGCAGATGCTTTAACCTCTGAGCCACCAGGGAAGCAGAAACACTGGGCTGGAAGAAGCACAAGCTGGAATCAAGATTGCCGGGAGAAATATCAATCACCTCAGATATACAGAGATGACACCACCCCTATGGCAGAAAGTGAAGAAGAACTAAAGAGCCTCTTGATGAAAGTGAAAGAGGAGAGTAAAGAAGTTGGCTTAAAGCTCAACATTCAGAAAACTAAGATCATGGCATCCAGTCGCATCAGTCCCATCAGTCCCATCACTTCATGAGAAATAGAGGGGGAAATAGTGAAAACAGTGAGAGACTCTATTTTGGGGGGCTTCAAAATCACTGAAGATGGTGATTGCAGCCATGAAATTAAAAGACGCTTACTCCTTGGAAGGAAAGTTATGACCAACCTAGATAGTATATTCAAAAGCAGAGATATTACTTTGCCAACTAAGGTCCGTCTAGTCAAGGCTATGGTTTTTGAGTGTATGAATGTGAGAGTTGGACTGTGAAAAAAGCTGAGTGCCAAAGAAGTGATGCTTTTGAACTGCGGTGTTGGAGAAGACTCTTGAGAGCCCCTTGGATTGCAAGGAGATCCAACCAGTCCATCCTAAAGGAGACCAGTCCTGGGTGTTCATTGGAAGGACTAATGTTGAAGCTGAAATTCCAATACTTTGGCCATCTGATGCGAAGAGCTGACTCATTGGAAAAGACCCTGATGCTGGGAGGGATTGGGGGCAGGAGGAGAAGGGGACGACAAAGGATGAGATGGTTAGATGGTATCACCAACTCAATAGACATAGGTTTGGGTGGACTCTGGGAGTTGGTGATGGACAGACAGGCCTGGCGTGCTGCAGTTCATGGGGTCGCGAAGAGTCATACACGACTGAGCGACTAAACTGAACTGAGCAACTGCTGCTGCTGCTAAGTCGCTTCAGTCGTGTCCGACTCTATGCGACCCCATAGACGGCAGCCCACCAGGCTCCCCTGTCCCTGGGATCCTCCAGGCAAGAACACTGGAGTGGGCTGCCATTTCCTTCTCCAATGCATGAAAGTAAAAAGTGAAAGTGAAGTCGCTCAGTCGTTTCCTACTCTGTGCGACCCCCACGGACTTCAGCCTATCAGGCTCATCCATCCATGGGATTCTCTGGGCAAGGGTACTGGAGTGGGGTGCCATTGAACTGAGTAACTAACACATTGTAAATCAACTATACATCAAAAAATGAATAAGATGGACTTTAAATGCTGTGAGTGACCAGGAAGGGAAGAGCTGAGGCCAGGTGGCACCATAGAGGAAATTTCCTAGTAGATCTGTGTCAAACATGTTGCCAAAGTTGGAGGATGAAATCACACAATGCCCTGCTTGTTGCTTGGTTGGTGAAGATGTGATTTAGCCCCGTGTTTATGAGGAACGTATTGTGTGCCCTGACACGACTACTAAAGAGACAAGGAGGGAAGTTGAAAGAGCAGAGCAAATGTACCAAATCACCACCTTGGAGCCATCCAGCTTAGCCTGACTTTTAAACAACACAGTGCCTTAAAAAAGAGGAAGAGAAACTGTCTTTGTTTCTTTTAATATCTTCTCTTTCCACCAAGTAATTCTTATTTTCAACTGTAAGTTGAGTTTTCCCCCTCATCTTATTCCAACTAAATCCACACTTGCCAAGTGTACTAGGTCAATACGAATAATCTTTAAAGGCATGGCCCACCTCTCAAGAAGAGGTGAAGAGTGCCTGGCACTTGGTGCTTTGTAAAGACTTGCCTGGATAATCTGAAAGAAAACCATCAGCAATGAGCAAGACCAGGTTCATTCACAAGTCACACAATTCTTATCCTTGGTGCAATTGGGATGGCAAAAGTAGTTGAAGCCACAGTCCTTACCTTTAAAGAGCTGACTATCTAAGGGAGAGAATATATCCATGCTTGAAATACTTAGAGAAAACTGACTTCTATATGCAAGATAGCATGGTTTGCATCACACACACACACACACACAAACACACATGCACAGAGTTCTGGGAACAAGGGTATGTTTTGTGGCCTTACAACTTCACTCAGCTTCTCATCCATCCTGAAAGCTTTTCTTCTGCCTCAGAAAATGAAGGGTCATTGCGCTTTAAAGGCTGCCCTGTCACTTAACCCATACCTTTACCACCCCTGAAATCTCCATCTGTGATCATTTCTCTATTTTGAATCTTCAATCCTGTCTTCTCCTTGGCTTCTTTTCCATGTCCTTCAAATATGCCAGTGATACCCTGCTCCAAAAATCCTTCTCAAATGACTGCTCTATGTCATGCCTTCCCTTCACCATAAAAATTTTATTTTTTTTTCTTTTGGCCTCACTGTGTGGCATATGGGATCTAAGTTCCTGGACAGGGATCAAACCCACCTCTCCCCCTGCATTGAAAGTTCAGAGTCTTAACCACTGGACCACCAGGAAATTCTTCAATTTCATTTTTTAATAAGGCTATCCATGCCATCTCCATGGCCCCAACTTCAGCTTTAGCTGTGGCCACCCCACTGAATGGCTCTCTCATTGTCATGACTGCTCTTGAGATGCAAATGACCCCCCTGTTTGGGTCTTGGGCCTACTGCCCCAAGTTGCACTTTCCAGTCTCAATTCTGAGATACAGAGACAGTATTTCCAATGACCCACTAATTTCCAGTGACCCACTAAGCATCCGGTCTACTTGGCCATCCTTGAAAACTGTGAAACTCTACATGCCCCAAATGGACTCAACCCTTTTCCCCTCAAGCCTGTGTGCACACATGTGTGCCAAGTCACTTCAGTGGTGTCTGACTCTGTGTGCCCACCAAGCTCTTCTGTCCATGGGAATCTCCAGGCAAGAAGACTGGAGTAGGTTGCCATGCCCTCCTCCAAGGGATCTTCCCGACCCAGGGATCAGACCCGTGTCTCTTACATCTCTTGCACTGGCAGGCAGGTTCTTTACCACTAGCACCACCTGGGAAGCCCTCCTTAAGCCTGCTCCTCCTCCAACTGGAATGATAGTTTATATCATCATCAAGCATCTACCAGGCAGCCCCAAGCTAGAACTTCAGGGTTATTTTAGAGGCCTCCTTCTTCTTCATCTGCTTCCTAACCATCTCTTAAAGTTATTCCCACTTGACATTCTATCCCAATCACCGCAGTACAATGGACTCATCTACATACTTTCTCCTGGCTTCCCCTCCCTACAAAATCAGCGAGCAATAGGCATTTCAGGTAAGAGCCCCAGGTCCCTCCTCGTTGTTCTCAGCTCTCTGCTTCAGGACTTCTATTTTGTACCTCCAAACCTGACTTTCCATTTCTGGCCACTCTGGCTTCATGGATTATAGATTTCCACGTGATTTTCCACACTGGATCTCCATCTGTCTTGTCCTTCTGCTGCCAGATATAAAATCACACCCATTGTCTCTTGGAGAAACATCATGGTCCATTCCTACTCCTGTGAGCCCTACTGGCCAAGCCAGCCTCAAGGTTATTACCTCAGTGCTTCCATAGTCATCTTTTTCTTTGTGTGCCTGTTTCTTCCACTGAACTTGAAGTTCCTTGAGGATAAGAACTGGCCATTATTATCTTGCCTTTGAATTTCATTATAGGCACACTATGGCTTCCCAGGTGGCTCAGCACTAAAGAATCTGCCTGCCAACGCAAACAATCCTTGGGTCGGAAAGATCCCCTGGAGGAGGAAACGGCAACCCACTCCAGGATTCTTGCCTGGAAAATCCCATGGGCAGAAGACCCTGGTGGACTACAGTCCATAGGGTCACAAAGAGTCAGATACGACTGAGCATGCATCCACGCATGCAAAGGATTATTATCAGGTTAGCCAAAATTGTTTGTGTTTTTCCATAACATATTAACAGGTAAACCCGAACAAACTAATTGGCCAACCCAATAAAATGGAAAGAGTGTGGTGCATACAGGAAACATTTAAGAATGATTCAAGGCAATACATGTCCTGTAGAAATACAGAGAGGGAGGGGGCTGCTGCGAACTGAGTCAGTACAGGAAGCTGGATCCCAAGCTGAATACAGACATTGTAATTATGACATGCCCTAAAAACAGGAAAGTGCTGGTTACTCTGATGAAGACTATTTTTTAACTCCTCCCAGTGCCCAGAATTCTCCTCTTACTCTATTACCTTTTCTTAACCCAGCTGGGGTGACTACTGCTGGTAACACCAAGAAGAGCTGCCCATGGTGTCATAGAGGCATGGTCTAGCCAACAAGAAGCAATGGGCCAACAGCCTCCCTGATATGTTAGGGCCAGGAGTTTGGGAGGCCCTCGTCTCTGTTTACTTGGACCAAAGGGACAAAGTACTCTTTGCTTGGCTCTGGAGGAGCTTCAGAATCAGAAATGTTCATCATTCCAGATGAACATCCAGAGAGTTTTTGTTCATGAGCCCTCCCTAGAGTTGACTCTCCAGCCAAATGTGCCACCCCTTGGATAATCCTGGCAGATGCTCATGGCCTTAGATTTTTTCAAAGAAGTATCCTGGCCGTCCTGTTGGTTTCTCCATTTATTGTTTCCTGTCAAGCTCTCATGTGATTGGAATACTGCTGTCCTTAAGGCTGTGCCCCTTTGGTACCATGAGCTCAAGTTCTGCTCCCTTTCCTCTTGGCCTCACCCACTGGCCCTGGGCTGAGAGACTTCTGGACTGCACTGCAGCATGGGCCTGGACTGTGTTTTTCCCTAAGATCCTCCTCTAAACTTTTCATCACAGTTCAGCGAAGGGCACTGCTTGGATCTGGCTTATACTGAAGGGAACAGCAGTCCATAAGAAGCAGTTGAATCAAACCACCTTCCCAGTTGAGTTTTGGCAGCCAGGCCCTTCTTATTCTTCCCTCTCTGGTTCCTTCCTTTTGGCCACTTACCCTAACCTCATTGTCCTCCTGGCTGCAGCAGGCCCCAGATTTGCCAGAGAAGTTGCTAGAGATGACTTGCTGTTCATGGTGAGGTTGTGTGGGTGGACACTTGGCCAACCACACCACGAGTGGCCTAACAAAATGGTGTCTGAGGGCAGATAAGCCTTGACCCCTGGGCCTATTCTGATGGATATGTCCCTTCTAAGATGCGTGTGTCCCCTGGATTTTGCTGACTTCTTAAGCTTGTCGCAGAGGTATTTATAGCCCAAGCAAGTTGCTCAATGGTCTTATTCATGGTCCACGTGTAAGTCATCACACAATCTCTCTTCCAGTTTCCTTGGTTCCTGAAAAGCATGTATGAACTCTGTGCAACAGAAATCTGATCATTTTGTAGCATATGAATGTACATGTTCAGAACCCCACATCCAAGTCATAATAGGTTCACTCACCCTTTTGGGTTTCTAAACCTAAAAGAAGACCCTTCCTAAAGAAAGAAAGAAAACGATGAAATGAATACATAAATAAAGGAAAGCACCCTAAGATTCTCAAAACTTCTGTGTCACTTTCTCGATGCACATCTGTGTGTTAATAAATGCCTTCTCTTCTTGCCTGATCCAACCTTGTCTCTGGCTGCAGACAGATGATAGGTAAAGAGAGAGATCCAAGGGGGAAAAATGTCCAGTATCATTCTCTTTAGAGAAGTTCATCATGTTGTGGAGAAGAGCCTAGCTTTTCCACACATGTTGAACTTGTTAAGCAAAGCCTTGGACTCTGCGCCATCTCTGTTGATACAATCCCCTGGCAAATGTTTCCAGGTATAATGTAATTAATGTGGCACTAGCCTTGCTGATTTTATTTTTTTCTGCACCGCACAGTTTGCAGGACCCTATTTCCCTGACCAGGAATCAAAACTGGGCCCCCTGCAGTGGAAGTGTGGGGTCCTAACCACTGGACCTCCAGCAACTTCCCTTCTGATATATTTTAAAACAGTCCAGGCTGGGTCACCTTGCAGAATGCTTGTTCCTTTTCAGTAGTCAGGCCATAGCGATGATCTTTATCCACCCTCTACAGGCCCTGAGCTTTGAGCTGCCCACCTTGTCTGGAGGGGCCAGAGTATCATTCCTCCTCCTGGTTCTGTGCTGCTCAGCCCACATTTCACACCCTCTCACTTCCATGCTGCCTTCTAGCTGCGTCAGAGAGGGGTTCCCCTGAGAACCATTAGGTCATTTGCACATGGCTGGGCCCACCAATCTTGACAAAGCATTTTCTATAAACCACGTGAGGGAGGGCAAAAATAACAATAATAAATAACGTCTCTGAGTCATCCATTAACTGCTGTCACCACCGCCTCCACGTCAGCTGTCACGTGTGAATAGTGTCACCTAGAATTCCCGACGGGGCCATGCCAGCTTTCCCACGTTCCCTCCCCCATCGCAGTGCTGATGGCGACTCCTCCCTTATGGCCCAGTTCTCATGTTCCATGAAGCCAGGCCTGTTTCTCTCAGATCTCACTCTGAACCCCATCGAGCTTGTTCTCACGACCGTGGCCATGAAAGTTTCGATGTCCTCTGCTTCCCTCTCTGGCCTTTGCTGCAAACCTGGATGATGTAGGCAGTCTGGCGATGCACCACGTTGCTAACTTGCCTTCGGGTCAGAAATCAGTGCTTGGATTTCTAAAAGCTCTGGGTTGGGTTTGTCTTGGGAAACCTCCGCCTGCCAGGGCCCTGGGGCTCAGCCCACCCCGGGAGTGTCTGCAGAGTTGAATGGGGCTCTCTCCTCCAGTCTGCCCTTGTTTTTGCTTAGCTCAGCTCTCAGGGCTTATGGTGACATTCTCCTCACTCCATGGCCTTGTCCCAAACAGCCACAAACACACCACACCAGCAGCTCATCTCGAAATGGTGGCCAAATCTTCTCTCCATGAGACCTGTCATCTCAGTGAGCTGAGCACCAGCCAAGCCAAAGCTAGACCTCATCTGCAGGGAGGTCAGAACCCCCACTCCGCTCCAGAGTGTCGTTTCATGGCGCAGCTTCTGCACTCACCCTAGATCTCAAGTCCTTCTTGAAACATAAATGGGGCTGGGTTGCGTCTGCCTTTCTGGAGTGCCGGTCGCATCTCACGTGGTTCCTCAGCCTCTGGGTTCAGAGGTCTCCAGAGGGTTTCTTCTCTCATTTTATTCCTTGTGCACCACACAGTGTTGGTCTCCCAGTGTAAGTCTGGCCCGGGCCAGGTGCTGAGGCTCCCAGCATGGCTAAGATTGCTGCCTGCTGCTCCTAAGGGGAAGCTGCGGGGTGCGGGTGAAGTGCAGGGAGGTCCTGCAGAGGAGGCTGGAAAGCCTTTGAGGTGGGCTTAAAGCAGGACTTCCCTGGTGGCTCAGACGCTAAAGCGTCTGCCTACAAGGCAGGAAACCCGTTTTCCGTTCCTGGGTCGGGAGGATCCCCTGGAGAAAGAAATGGCAACCCACTCCGGTATTCTTGCCTGGGAAATCCCATGGACGGAGGAGCCTGGCAGCCTACAGTCCATGAGGTCTCAAAGAGCTGGACACAACGGAGAGACATAACTTTTGCTTTCACTTAAAGTGGGATGAGGCGTTTAACACTGAAAGGGCAGTGGCAGTCCAGCCAGAAGGAAGCGTGCAGGAGCCCCTGAGGGGGCCCTGGGGGCTCTGGCATTGGCGAGGCAGGGGGTGGGGAGCCCTGCGTCCAGCTCCTGTGTGACAGGCCT
>SJYF01001114.1:2791138-2809152 GCA_006410515.1 Procapra przewalskii | reverse complement strand
GACGACAGAGGATGAGATGGCTGGATGGCACCACTGACTCGATGGACGTTAGTCTGAATGAACTCCGGGAATCAGTGATGGACAGGGAGGCCTGGCGTGCTGCGATTCATGGGGTTGCAAAGAGTCAGACACGACTGAGCAACTGAATGGAACTGAATGAGTCCCAGATGGTAATGAATCTACCTGCAATGCGGGAGACCCAGGTTCAACCCCTAGGTGGGGAAGATCCCCTGGAGAAGGAAATGGCAACCCACTCCACTATTCTTGCCTGGAGAATCCCATGGACAAAGGAGCCTGGCAGGATATGGTCCATGGGGTCACAAAGAGTTGGATACGACTGAGTGGCTAACACTTTTCACACATTATGAGTCCCCTTGATAGTAGTGACCAGATTTCGCAGGCTCTGATCCCCCCTCCAGCATACTGACCACAGGTTCTCAGTCTCCTTCTCCTGTCTCGAAGAATCTGTGTCTTACAGGTGCTAACAGTCTTGTCCTTGTTCCACTGACTCCCCCACCCCCACCCCACTGCTGATGGCCACGGTCTGCATCCCCAACAAAGAACATGCAGGTCCTTCCTCAAGCACCCAGACCCCCTTGGAAGTGGAGGTAAGAGCTCTCTCCTCCACCCTGTGCAACTCTATTATTATTATTATTATTATAACTGCTACTCTCTATTATGCATTATTCCTCTGCCTGGGGGAGAGGGGGAAAACTCTAGTTATGTGAAATCTGAATTTCCGTTCTTACCTTCTCCACTAATCTCTGTTCTGTAACCGTGTATGCACCTCGTCCTTCTGTCTACCTGTCTGCTTCTCATCCCAGAACAGCAAGCACAAGTGGGTCTGCTGGACACCTGTGACCCAGTTACCTTGCAAGTCACACAAGGCTCACCTCTACTAACCACTGAGCAAACCATTTCCCAAAGGGATCATCGTCAAGCAGTCCAGAAACAGTCTCTCTGCCCTACAGAGGGGGAGGATCCTTCTACACAAGAGAACTGTCTATCAGAGTCAGCAAACAAAGAGGGCAGATGAACGTTCATGTTGATGAAACTCAGCCACCTGGCAGAGAGTCCCCACATGAGGACAGTGGGTCTGCTTGACCAGGGAAGACCAGCTACGACTCATAGCAAGAGTGGATCAGACTGGCCTCCCATCCACGCATTCCATAGCAATCCATGAGCAACCCTGCCAGTGATCACGGTCCCATCGCATCTCCATTTAGCAGGGCTCTTGGTAGGACACACAGACCAAGAGGAACAGCCGCTCAGGCGCCCCGGAAGGAGGGTAACAGGGGGTGTGGTGATGAGCTCCATAGGCAGACAGGAGGGAGTCTTTTGGAGCAAAGGACAGGAAGGAAGATAGGAAAGGCTGGTGGGCTGAACCTCTTCTCACCATCATCTCTTCCTTGGGAGACCTGCCAAAGAAAGCAGAAAGAGAAATACATTTCTTTTGAGGTCTCTAAAGCAAAAACAGAATAGCTGAGACTGGTTAAAATGGATGAACTATCTGATGTCTATCCAGAGAGGTGTCTATTAAGAGATATAAAGTGGAAAGTTGAAACCATGGGGCTGATTAATATTTATGACCAGTTGAATTAGGCAGAGGGGAAAATGCAACAAGGGGAAAGGGTTACATGCTATAGATACTACAGAATGGATTTGTTTGGGTAAGGCTCCTGTTTTGATCACTGTTTTTGGCAATCTTATAGAACAGGAATGTAGGATAGAGAAATAAAATCTATATCTAGAAGATGCTAACTTTATGCAAAAAAGTGTTGGTGCCTATTTTTGTGAACTATTCCATCTTAAAAATAAGTATGATTTTGTACAGCCAGTTGTGGTAAAAAGGAACTCTGAAAGGAGAGCAAGTTTCCTACCAAAAAATCCAAACTACTGAAACTACAGTTAGACATGGAAAGAGTTACAGGTTTTACTCCTTTCAATGAAAGAAAAGTTACAAGCAGGAGAGAAATTACAGAAGGAGCAAGTCCTGAGACAAGAACTCTAATTACAGCAGGGAAAGATGAGTCCGCTTAGGGAAATTCCTAAAAAGTTAACTAGGAAATCCGAGGTCAAAATCATACTGTGATGAGAATAAATAGAGAAGATGGGTTTGCAAGGAGCTAAGCTGGGTAATCTCGAAGGAAAGGACAAGGACAAAGAAGGAAACCTGAAGACCCCAGTAAATAAAAGAACTCAGCTAGTAAAAGATGCTGAACATAGTACACAAATACTCAGACGATGTGGAAACATAAGTTAGAAGCCAAAATTATCATGCAAAAGAACAATAGAACTGAAATGCGTGAACAAAATGCAAGAACAAAAATGCATGGCTTTGCAGAAAGAAACTCATAGACACAGAGGACAGGCAGGTGGGTGGGAGAGAGATGGACTGGGAGTTTGGGATTAGTAGATGCTAACCATTATACACGTGATGGATAAACAACAAAGACCTACTGTATAGCACAATATCCTGTCAATATCCTATGATAAATCAGAATGGAAATAAATATGAAAAAGAATGAATCACTTTGCTGTACAGCAGAAACTAGCACTGTTGATCAACTGTACTTCAAGAATAAATTTTAAAATAAATAAATGACATCACACATAATACTGCTTTTCTTAGGTAGCTTGGTCTGCAGAGAAAAGGCTGATAGTTAACCCCATCTCAAGCATTTTCAGCCCATTTAAGTGAGCCCCACAAGTAGGAGACACAGCCATGGTTATTGACCATTGTTATCTTTCAAGAAGAAGCAAATTGTTGTCCTGTATTAGAGTTTATTAGCATTCCCCAACACAGATTACAAAATACTTGGAAGAATTCTCCTGAAGACACTGGGCAATGCTAGTAAACGTGTGCGGGTGAGTGTTGCCAGTCTGATTGCTCTGGACCAGGAAATGCTTCTCAGCAGGTGGTGGCATGATTTCTTTTTCAAAGGTGAAAACATGGATATTACTGTCACTAGATCAGAGCAGGAAGAGAGAGGCTGGGCTGACGAGACCAACAGACACTGCAACTCCTGCGAGAAGAAATAGAAACCAGTCTAGCAACACACATTTTTGTTTGTTTGTTTGTTTTTTGCAACATACATTTACTGGGCATCAGAGTGTGATAGGAACCAGGAACAATGGTACCACAATAGCTGAGGAAGGGTTTCAAAAGTATGTCTTCCATTAAATCACATATTTTCAAGCAGTGGATGCTGTTAGCCCTCTTCATTCATAGGCAAAAATGAGATTCAGAGAGAGGTTAATTGAATTGAAGATCTCCTGATTTCTAGCTTGAGAACCTTGCTGTGTACTGTCGGGCTTTAAATCCCGGTCACATCACTTCTTAGCGAAGTTAGCTGAAGAAATTATTTAGCCTCTGTATTGTCAGTAGTGAATGGCAAAACTAATCCCTACCGCCTAAGGCAGTTGTAGGGGTTCAGTGAGAGAATGTATATAAGAATGCCAGATGTGATGCCTGGTACATAGTAGGTCCTCAGGAAAAGTTGGTGCTTCTCCCTTCTCTTTCCTGATGCACAGTGGTGGATGGAGCTGGCTGTCCACCCTGGATGGCACAACAAGGAGACACAACACAGAGTGATGCTCCAGGGAGATGCAAGACGGTCTGCCAACCATGGACAATGCTCTGAGGTCCAGGATGAGTCCCTAGCTCGGTGGGGAGGGGCTGGGTAGGTCTGCGAGTGCAAGGACTGGGGCAGAACCTCCAAGGAGGAAAGGGATTTACATGGCTGGAAGGGCGAGCAAAGTTGAGCAAGCAGAGAGTAAAGGCATCGAAGCTGGAAGGTGGGGGCCATGTGCGAAGGATCTGGAGCTGCTGACCAGTTCGCTGAACCATGAGCTAAGTTGGGGAGGAGAGGTGGCAGGGGCTCCCATGTGAGCAACTTCCACAGTCAAAGATTTTTTTACTTGATCTCACAAGAGAAGGGGAACTAGCAAATGTCTATCAACTGTCTCATTTATAAAAATTAATCTGGTGCTGGTGTATAGAATGAACAGTCCCAGAAGCATCAAAAAAAAAAACAAAGAATTTTTCTATTTTATCCACACATACAGCCCTTTTTATTACCACATATATACAATTCATTTAATCCTCTTAAATGGCTTGGGCATTCATTTGACTTGTAATAGATTACAGAGATTTCAAACAGCTGGGTTTTTGCTTTTGTGACATATTATGGTCATATCTAAAATTCATTTGATGTTAAATCAACAATAAAACTTTGAATTATATCGTTGTGCCTATAGTAAAATAGAATCTACTTTAAGGCAATTCACTTTGTCATAAATTTTCCAGGAATGAAACTGGATAAAAAGCAGAGACTTGCTGCATATGACAATAATTAAATCTATACTCAACAAGTATAAAAGAATGACTGTAGGCATAGATAATTTAGAAGGAAAAAAAACAGACTTAAACATGTCTAGAAATCATACTAAAGTTTGATAGCCATGGTCTATTGAGATATCGGATTATGTTATACACTTGAGAAAGAAAAAAGCAAAATCCAGCAAGTACCCAAATTATTAAATGAATTGTATTTTCAAAATACAGGCTGGAAGTCCAAGGTCAAGGTGTCGGCAGGTTGGACTGCTCCCAGAGCCTGTCTCCTTGGCTTGCAGATGACTGCCTTCTTGTTGGGTCTTCACCTGGGCCTTCCTCCAGTACATGGGTATTGCTGCTGCCCCTTTCTCCTTCCTTTAAGGACAGACCGATAGGATTAGGGCCTCACTCTTATGACCTTATTTGACATTCAGTCAGTTCAGCTGCTCAGTCATGTCCCACTCTTTGCAAACCCATGGACTGCAGCACTCCAGACTTCCCTGTCCATCACCAACACCAGGAGACTGCTCAAACTCATGTCCATTGAGTCAGTGATGCCATCCAACGACCTCATCCTCTGTCATCCCCTTTTCCTCCTGCCTTCAATCTTTCCCAGCATCAGGGTCTTTTCCAATGAGTCAGTTCTTTGCATCAGGTGTCCAAAGTTTTAGAGCTTCAGCTTCAGCATCAGTCCTTTCAAAGAATAGTCAGGACTTACTTCCTTTAGGATTGACTGGTTTGATCTCCTTGCAGTCTAAGGGACTCTCAAGAGTCCTCCAACACCATAGTTCTAAAACATCAGTTCTTCAGCACTCGGTTTTCTTTATGGTACAACTCTCACATCCATACATGACTACTGGGAAAACCATAGCCTTGACTAGACGGACCTTTGTTGGCAAAGTAATGTCTCTGCTTTTTAATCTCCTCCTTAAAGGTTCATTTCCAAACAAAGTACTGGGCTTTAGAACGTCAACATATGCATGGGGAGGTGTGCATGAACCAGCCCATAATAGATGGCCTAACAAAATCAGGGCTGCAGCAAAATTGTCCACCCAGATGAGGATCCAGCAGTGGGGCAGGAAGGATCAGTTAGCGATATTTACATGCTGGGGCTCGGCCACAGCCCAAGCTTAGGATCAAGCTTGGGATCAATTCTTGGGAGAGAATTTCAGGGTCTGGCTCCTGCAAGTGTAAATAAGCATTTCTCTGAACTCTGGTGGCTTACTTGGAAATGTTTTTTAAGTGTCTCCAGTTTGGGCAAAACGAACTGAGAGCTCCCTCTGCCTTGGGATCCCTGTTGCCCAAAAAGCATGTGATGGAAAATTCCCACCTGTGCCAGGGACAGCCTCAGGGTGAACAAGCTCCCTCGGCTGTGAGTTGTTATACATTGTGGTTGGTGCCTGCACTGATGGAGATTCTCCTTGGCAACTGGTATGATCTGGAGGTTGGCATTGTTAAACAGAGGTTTTCTTTGTGACTTCAGAAATTAGGGGGAAAAAATGACTGTAAATAAAGTTGTATTTGGCTGTTTTCAATTTTATTCAGCTCATGATATCATGGTCAAATGAAAACCTTGACATTTGGAGCAGGAAGCATGTGGTGAGCGGGGGTGGGTGGACTCCAGGCAGGACTGTGACACTGAGTTAAAGGCCTCCAGGGTCTCACAGGAGGGAGGCACACAGAGGGGTCTTCAGAAATCAATCTGGTGACTTCCTCTTCCCCATAGAGTTCCCTCCTCCATAAATATCCTCTGCAGCTAGTTAACAAAGAGACAGGAACAGAGGCTCAGGGAGTGCGGAATGGACTCTATGGAGACAAATACCAGTGGCTGGGGCAGGCTTCTTGTAGAGCAAAGCGATTTGTCCTTGTTCTGGAGCCCTGGGTTGTGATGTCAGATGAACCCAAGGCCTTGGCATCTCTGAGGCCAGGCTGACCTGCTCAGGCAATGCTCTTAGCAATTCTGATGCTTTACGAAAAGGCAAGGAACTTTCCCAAGTTGTTCCATATCTGGCCCGCAAAAGCAGTCACCCTCAATTTGGATGCAGAAAATTTAGAATTTTTGGTACTTAATCTCCCTTCAGGCCAGCTGGCTCGGACGGTTAAGAATCTGCCTGCCATCAAGGAGACCCAGGTTCAATCCCCAGGTCGGGAAGATGCCCTGGAGAAGGGAATGTCTACCCACTCCGGCATTCTTGCCTGGAGAATTCCATGGACAGAAGAACCTGGTAGGCTACATACAGTCCATGGGGTCACAAAGAGTTGGACACAACTGAGTGACTAACACTTTTACTTCCACTTGGACTTCCCAGGTGATGCTAGTGGTAAAGAACGCACCTGCCAATGCAGGAGACATAGAGACTCAGGATCATTAAGTTAAAAGAGCTCTTAACATCACATGTATCCCTGTAATAAAATCCTACTGGAATCCTGTTCTCTATTGAAAATCTGGGGACTTCCTCTGCATTCTCAACACAAGGGGTCAGAGTTCAATTCCTGACTGGGGAGCTAGAACCCACCTGCCTCAGCGAAAGGTCCTACACGCTGCAATGAAGATCGATGGTCCCAAGTGCCATAACTAAGATTTGAAACACCCAAATAAATATTTTTAAAAAGAAACTAAAGAAAGAAAAAAAAAACTGTGAAGTGAAAAGCATGTAAGAGAGAAATCATAGAATGGTGCCGTCGCTGAGAGACTGGATTAGGGTCATCTGACCTGGGTTTAAACCCAGGTTGCGACACACTCTGGTGACCTTGGACGAGTGAGGTAACCTGTCTGTGGGTGATGAGACTGGCTCCCTCTTGGCCATGTCGTGAGAAACACACACACAAGGCCCTGGGACAGTGACAGCCACTTGGGACAAAGAGAGCCTGTGAGAATGATGACTAAACAAAGGTTCTTTTGGAAACTTCACTGGGTGAGGGGAGAGGAAGAGGGAGGGGAGAGGGAAGGAGAGAGAGAGCAAGGCTGTTTACACCTACTTTGAAATGGTATCTAGCAATGGACAGGCAAACCGGTTCTGATGAAACACTGCTGTAAACATTATATGATATTAAACATCTCTTTCCAAATGTGGGCTTGAGGCATAGTTGACAGATAGCACGTTGTTTTCCTCTCTAAATAGAATATATTCTATTTGGTTGGCCAAAAATTCATTCAAATTTCTCCATAAGATGCTCTGAAATACCCAAACTGAAACTTTTGGCCAACTCAAAACGTCCCTTGCTCTGAGACTCCGCTCTTGCTTAGTTGCTCAATCATGTCTGACTCTTTACAACCCTTTGGACTATAGCCCACCAGGTTCCTCTGTCCAGGGATTCTCTAGGCAAGAATACGGAAGTGGGTTGCCATTTTCCTCCTCCAGGGGATCTTTTCAACCCATGGATCAAACCCATGTCTTCTGTGTCTCCTGCATTCCAGGCAGATTCTTCACCCGCTGAACCATAGGGGAAGACTCTACAGGTCTTGAAAAATCCAGCAAACACCTTTCCATGCTTCGGTTATCTTGCCTTCCTCTTCCTCTCCATCTTGACCACTGTCCCAGGCTTAGAATAAACCAGTCGCCAGCCCCAGCCCCTCCCAGTAAGACTTGCTAGTACCAGAAACCTGTCTTCTGCCCAGCAGTGGCCTTGAAATTTCTTGGATGTTGGGTGTTTGTGAAACACTCTGGTGTGCGTCTTACAATGATACTTTGCAGAGTCGAAAAAGATGTCATTCTCTGTCTTTAGGAAAGAGAGGCTTGAGATCAAGGTAGGCGGGAGGGAGGGAGAAAGTATTGGGCAAAAATTCTGGATTTTCTGTCACATCCTATGGAGAATCCAAATTTTTTGGCCAACTCAATATAAGGAAGCAAGGGAAGGAAGGAAAAAAGTTGGGGAGAGAGAGGGAAAGAGAGGTGGAAAGAGAAGATACATTTTCAAAGTTTGCTGCTAAGGGAGAAGAAAAAGCAGGCAAGTGAGACTTTTCATGAAACAGATGTAAAAATACAAACATTCATAAGAACCAGGATAATTTTAATAGCAGACAAAGAGACACACAAGGATACTCAATGCAGTGGGACAGCACATTGCAAACCTGGTATCATTACAACAATGGGAAAACCAAATGAAAACTGAGGCAGGAAGAAAATGACTTGACAGAAATTATTTCCCAAGAGTCAGCAGAGGTCATCTTTGGGAGGTTGGGGGGAATTCCGTTCTTTTTAGAGAATATAAAAAATTAACAGACTGATCTCAAAGAGATAACTGGTTCCACAACTGCCTTCCACCTGGAAGATCCATGCCCTGTACTCAGGATGAAGTTCCACCATCCAAGAGCTGAGATGTGCCTAGAAGTCTCTCCTTTGCAGCTCCAGCTTCTATCCCCTCTCCCCAAGCCATGTTCAAGAGCTTCCGGTGGATGCTTTGACCTCCAAGCATGTCCTACCCTATCCTTCCCCAGTGTCTCTGGCTTCATCTGCCTCAATTAATGAGCTCTTCCCGGCCTCCGCCCTCACCTGTTCATCCACCTCCTCCATTTCTCATGTCCTGCCTGCCTCTCCCTTGTCCCAGGTCGATCTCTCCCATGCCTCCCTCCGCTGCCCTCGGGACAAAGTTCAAACTCCTACTGCTACCCACATGTCCAACCATGACTTCCCTACCTCCAGACCACCAGGTGTCCAGCCTCATCCTTAAGCTCTGAAAGCACTCATCACACTTTACAGGAAGTATCTGTTTCTTATCCATCTGTCTCCCAAACTAGAAAATCTCTAGGAGTAACAACCATGTCTTATTCACGATTCAACCTCTGGGATCTCTCACAGTCCGCGGAAAAGGGTCAGTTCTCCCTCAATACGGCCTCATTGAACCATTCCTTCCTTACAACACTTTGTTGGGGGTCCCTCCGAATCAGTCCAACCCCCTCGCCTGAGTTTCAAGAATCTACAAAGGCTGATTAGACCCTGTCTTGGTCACTGCCCCGCACCCGGGCCTAGGGCTGCTGTGCTGAGTACTTCAGCGTACTTGACACATGGTTTACCCACTCCTTTTCTGGTCATGCCCAAGGTCCCCTCCCATATCCAGTGTCCTAATGTAATTTTGATTCTCTTTCAAGTCCCAGCTCCAGCCCCAGTAGCTCTCAAAGCCCGTCCACCACCGTACTCAGTCAGGGCCACAATCTTTCAATGTTTCTGGAACTTGTCCTGTGCACTTGACTTAACTAATTCAACTTAAACACCAGCCCAAAGCCATGGATCGCAGGCCCTCAGCCCCCTCCCAGTGTCTTATACACAGCTCGACCCTCTCGGTGGAAGCTGCCGAGTGAAGGATGCTGGGTGGGGAGAGGTGAGGATGCTGGGTGTCCCCTTTTGGGGTACTGAGCTGTGCGTCTGGTTCTCTCACAGGCTGCTTTGAAGGAGTCCCTTGGACCTACGAGGGAGAAGTTAGGTCACCCGAGGCCTCTCCCAGATGCCCTGTCCTGCGTCCTTACTTCCTGCCACAGGACACAGATGAGGGGATGGCCAGAGGTCCTGCCACATCTCAACCAGGAACAAAGCCCCCCACATCCTTCATCCAGCATCCTGCTCTTCAGAACGACTCACTACACGTGTCGAGAAACTCCAGCATCTGCTGAAACTGTAGGCACTCTTAACATCCACCATGTGTCCGAAATGAGAAGATTGTATTTGTTTTCCTTTTTGCTGTAAAGTTCCAGGCCACTCCACTGAGAATACCATCCAAAGCATTTGCAACCTTTACTGTGTTTTTATGCAAATCTGGCTCTCACTAATCAGATACCGTCCAAAGCCAGCCTGTACCTTTCACTCATTTAGAAAGCAATGGGAAATTCCTCACTAAATGCATAAATAAATTAATTCATCCACTTGTGATGGTTGTCCATTTCATCTTATGTGTTCTATGGATTTACTAGTCAGTGAAGTGCTGGGCACCCCAGAGCATCTTTACCACATCCTGATTGGTGTCCCCGGGGGCGGGGGAGGGGCTGGCTTGAGCCAGTACCAAGGAATGCAGACAGCTTGGCAAGAGAACAAACCTCCTCTGGCCTCCAGACACACAGTGACATCACTGACTGACCCCTTCTTGGTGTTTCTCCTCCCTCCATGGAGGTGATGTCAACAGTGGCCCTTCCCAGCCTGGAAGACAGGACTGGTTGTGTGGAAGGGTAAGGTAAGGTAAGCTGAGGACAGGTAAGTAAGACTTCTTGGGGTGAATTGAGGGAAGCTGGGCTTGCATGGCTTAGAGGAGAAGGAAGCAGGGTGGGCTTGTGGGGCGAGGATCCCAGGGCCTCAGGGCTACTTGGAAGGCAGTGGGTTCTCAGTTCTCGAACCTGGGCCTGAAATCATCCCCATTGTATACAGATCAGGGAGTGCTCCTCACCCTCCACCTTTGGGTATTACAAAACTGGGGCATGGCCTTTGCTTAACCAAACAGAAGCTTGGGCTGTGACTCATTCTAACTCATCTGAGAAGCTGCAGCTCTTTTGCTCCAGCCCAGGCCGCCTGTCTCCCAGGTGCCAGGCCTTCCTGTATCTACTGGGACAGCCTTAAAGCCAAGGGAGCTAAGAGAGCAAACTTGAGATTTTAAAACGCAACAGTGAGGCCTTTCCTGATCGTCCCGCAGCTAAGACTCCATGAGCCCAGCGCAGGGGGGCCTGGGTTCAATCCCTGATCAGGGAACTAGATCCCACATGCCACAACTTAGAAAAGACCCCACGCGCCATGACTAAGACCCTGCGTGGCCAAGTAGATAAACAAAGAAATAAATATTGAAAAAATTGGACAGCGGTGAAAATGAGCCTCCTCAGAACCGGCTCTTCCTCCCCCACTGACCTCTCACACCCACAATCTCCAACTGTAATCTTCCTGAAATGTCCAAGCTATTTGTCATCCCTTGGGAAAACCTTGTCCACAGAGCTCCTGGACTAGGGGCTAAACGATAGGAAATCAGAGAGATTAAAATGGCCAGATTCCTAATCTTACTTCCCTGCACAGAGACACAGTGTCTACATATGTGTATGAATGGGATGCACAGACTCAGTTATTTATCATCATAATTGATAAGAGCAGAATCACTCCAGGAGGAAATGCCCCAGCTGGGATATCTTTCATCAGAGACACCTAATCTGGGGCCAGCCCTCTCTGCCCTGACCTTCAGCCCACTCTCTCCTCCACATCCCCCCAAGATCTATATTGTGTTTGGGTTCTCAGAGAAGGAAGAAATGTTTGCAACTTAATCTATGTGGTATCCTTCCAGAATTCTGCCCTGGAGGAGGAATTGGCAACCCACTCCAATGTTCTTGCCTGGGAGATCCCATGGACAGAGGAGCCTCATAGGCTACAGCAGCCTCATAGGCTACAGTCCATGGGGTTGCAATGCAAGAGTTGGATATGACTTAGCAACTAGACCACCACCACCATTTGAATGAGCAGGAAGCTCCAGTGAATCCCATGAGGCCCTGGGTGCCACCCAGATACTCCTGTGAAGGTGGCCACAGCAATGGTGAAACAGTGAAGTCACTCAGTCATGTCGACTCTTTGCCACCTCGTGGACTATAGG
Source organism: Procapra przewalskii (assembly GCA_006410515.1). Lineage (NCBI taxonomy): Eukaryota > Metazoa > Chordata > Mammalia > Artiodactyla > Bovidae > Procapra > Procapra przewalskii. The sequence goes on along the minus strand of SJYF01001114.1, from coordinate 2,797,265 downwards.
CTGCTCTGTCCATGGGATTCCCCAGGCAGGAATACTGGGATGGGTTGCCATTTCCTTCTCCAGGGTATCTTCCCGACCCAGGGATCAAACCTGAGTCTCCCGCACTGTAGGCAGGCGCTTTACCCTCTGAGCCACCAGGGAAGCCCCACAGTGATGGTGCTGTTACCCATCTGTCTAGCACCAACAGCCTGCAGGGCAGATTGGAGACTGGATGTATTGTCCACCCAAAGGCCATAGAGTCGAAACAGCCTTAGGTGTCCCTAGGGAAATTTCCAACTCGGTTTACATCATAAGGGAAAACACATATCCCCAGACAACTGTCTTCTGTTCTCTTCCTCTCTCTATCTTTGATAACGGAAGATGTCGGTGGGGCCACTTGGGGACAAAGGCCACAGACCCCAAGTCTATCCCACGGGGCAGGGCTTGTTCTCGAAACTGTGTCAACTGGAGATCCCATCGCAGACAGACCCCTCTTCACTTTCAGGCAAGGCGTGTAATGGGCTCTAGCTTCTTCCTGGGTCCTTGGTGCTGCCAGCTCCATCAGATCCAGGCTGAAGACAAGTGGAGTATTTCCCTAAACAGCTTTGGGGAAACCTGTCCTTTCCCACTGGGAATGGAAGCTGTACAGACCTGCCTGTCCACTAGCATCCTGCCCAGTGTCTGGCCTCCTGCAGGTTAGGCTAGACCCCTCCCAGCCTGGCCTAACCCTCGGTGAGCTGGCCACTTGGCTGACCAGCCTGGCCTCAGCCAGCCTCCTGGTTGGGCTTGGCCTCTGTCGAGGAGGCAGGGAGCCTGAGGAACCAGAAGGTTAAGCAACAGCTTCCCAAGGGCAAATTCCTGTCCAGTGCCTGGTATCTGGGTTCTGAGCCAAACATGGGTGGCTCTGTTTCTGCTGATCTCTGAGGATGACTGCACGCTGCTTACTGCTTCTCTTGGTTTACCTGTATATTCCTTCCCAGAAGAGGGAAGACAGTCAAGGGGCCTGAGAGTTACCAGCCCAGACGTAGGTCTCATATGCAAATCCTCCAACTCTCAGAAGATAGTAAGGCCTTTTAGAGCCAAGCCAGAGTCCTGTTAGCATTTCCTCTGGACCCAGCTTAGTCGTTTTGGCCAGGGCTTGTTTAATACCTCAAATGGGCAAGTGCTGGAATCAAGATTCCTGGGAGAAATATCAACAACATCAGATATGCAGATGATGGCATGCTAACCTCTTGATGTCAGTGAAAGAAGAGAGTGAAAAAGCTGGCTTGAAATTCAACATTGAAAAAACTAAGATCATGGCATCCAATCCCATGACACGACGTGACTTCATGTCAAATAGAAGGGGCAGATGTGGAAGCAGTGACAGATTTTATTTTCATGAGCTCCCAGATCACTGTGGCTGGTGACTGCAGCCATGAAATCAAAAGACGTTTGCTCCTTGGAAGGAAAGCTATAACAAACCTAGACAGTGTGTTATAGAGCAGAGATGTCACTTTGCTGACAAAGGTCCGTATAGTCAAAGCTATGGTTTTTCCAGTAGTCATGTACAGATGTGAGTTGGACCATAAAGAAAGCTGAGTGCCAAAGAACTGATACTTTCAAATTGTGGTGCTGGAGAAGACTCTTGAGAGTCCCTTGGACAGGAAGATCAAGCCAGTCAATCCTAAAGGAAATCAATCCTGAATATTCATTGGAAGGACTGATGCTGAAGCTGAAGCTCCAATACTTTGGCCACCTGATACAAAAAGATGACATTGGGAAAGGACTCAGATGTTGGGAAAGACTGAAGGGAAAAGGAGAAGAGAGCAGCAGAGGATGAGATGATTAGATAGAATCACCCACTCAATGGACATGAATTTGAGCAAACTCCGGGAGACAGTGAAGGATGGATGGGGAAGCCTGGCATGCTGCAGTCCATGAGATCGCTAAGAGCTGGACAGGACTTAGCAACTTAACAAAAACAGCCAGTGATTGACATCAGGGTAGTCTAAGTGTCAATGGGGCAAGGCATGGCTTAAGGTTTGAGGCCAGAACCTCTCATGGACAGACAAGAGCCTTCTTTGTCATGGTAACAGCTTTGCTTAGCGTCACCCCTCATTTCTCAGATTACTCCCTGAGAGTTGGACCCAATGGACCCAATTACTTTTGCACATGAGTTAGAAATGTATGAAAGAGAGTCTGAATTTCTCGCCTCCTTCTCTAAGCACAATTGATGGCAGAGGCTGCAGCAAGCTGCTGTGGTTCTCTCATGGGCTAGGAAGTGAGAAGCTAAGGAAAACCTGTGCTAGCCCCAGGGTTTACCTGGGATTCTAGAACCAGCCAGGGACAAACCCACCACAATGAGTAGCACATTAGGTTCCTTCTAGCCATGTTGTTTGAGGATGTGCACAGAGCCTGGCAAGATCGCAGACGTGGGGGATGAGGAAGGGAAGTGGCTTGTCTACGCTCTCATGGTGACTCAGTAGCAGGACAATTTAAGAGAATCCAGGAGCTTTGACTAACTGGCTACTCAGCCATGACCCTGCCCTGTTGAAGGAAATAGAAAGGACGGGAATTGGTCAGTCAACAGCACTCAGGTGCCAAGTCGTGAACACAGTGGGGAGGAGACCAGCAACAGAAAATGACTGGAAGACACAAGGAATCCCTAAAAGTGTGTGGGTTGAGAAGAGAGCGCCCGCATGTCCACACATGTGAAGTAACTTCAGCAGACTTACAAAGGGGAGGATGCAGAATAATATTGTCTGATGCTGCAGGCCACATGGAGCTGGGTACCCATGGTGGATGGTGATGATGGGTTATGAGCACCCACGAGGATGAGGGGAGGGAGAAGGAGTGATGGCAGGACAAGCCAGATGACTTGGGGAGTCACTGGGTTGCCTCCAGCCCTAGCCTGGGGTGACTTATCGAGAAAGTGCTGAGCTAGGTTCTGGAAGGGGAAGTCTTTCCAGGAGAAAGGCAGGACTTGGCCTGGCTGGGGCCCAGCGTGAATGAGGGGTGTGTGGGGACAGCGGGCAGACAGGCAGGCCTAGGGCAAAGAGGTTGGGGTAGGGGTTACCAACAGACATGGAAGAAAAGAAACAAAGAATGTCTGGCCAGCATCCTCATTATTTTTTGGTTTTATGGGAAACATGGTGAAACTCTTTCTTAAAAGTGGCCATTATAGAGGGTGGGGGTAGGAGAGAAACCACAGTGATTTCTTTCTTTTTTTTTTTCAGGATTGAAAAAATGTTCTCCACAAACTAAACAAAGTTAGATTGGGAAATGCAGCTTGGTACCATGGGGGCCTGATTCGGCCATGACCTGCCCGCCCGCAGGCGCCGGCCTCAGATGCTCAGAGCAGCCTGGGGAGAGGGGACACTTTGACTTTTCAAGATCTAAGAGTTATGGTTCCCTTTTGGCAAAATGCTTTTTGTTCTATGATGCACTTGAGTCCTTTGTGGTAGCACCAATTGTGGCCTTGGCAGCCCAGGTGAGTGTCTTACCTGCCTTACCTGCCCTGGCATGAACTCCTCCCGAGACCCAGGGATAGCACTGATGCCCTTGTACTCAGTGCCCTTGGGGTGGGGGCTGCTGTGTGGCCTGAAAGGTGACTTCCCTGGGATGACAGGGCTTCTTGGGTGACATTAATGGTAAAGAACCTGCCTGCAGTGCAAGAGACATAAGAGACCTGTGTTCAATCCCTGGGTTGGGAAGATCCCCTGGAGAAGGAAATGGCAACCCACTCCAGTACTCTTGCCTGGAGAATCCCATGGACAGAGGAGCCTGGCAGGCTACAGTCCATGGGGTCGCGAAGAGTCAGACACAAGTGAAGTGACTTGGGAGGCACGCACTGGGAATACAGAGCTGTACCATCATTAAAGAAACATAGGGATCCCAGAATGACAAGACTGAATTCTGCCTTCAAAACAGAACAGGAGAAAAAATGGCTGCTGAGGACCTAGATGGCCTTGCTGAGATGAATTCTTGGGTGATCTGATTCAATAAAGCCATTCATTTCAAAGCTGCCTCTTCTTTTTTTTTTTTTTTAACCAAAAAGGTAGGAGTCATTCAACCTTTTTCAGCAGATTGAAGTGATTTTTAAGTGAATACAGAAAGCAGCCCCACCCACTCCCTTCTCTGTCAGGAATGAAGTATCTATGATGGAAAATACCTGCAGCCTGGGGAAAAAATTTACTGCAGCAGCTCCATTGCATATTGTAGGGTCATATTTTTACTGATGTGAAATTCTTGCTCTCTACTGTCCAATTTTTGTTAACCACTGAATCTAAATCTTGTCGGGTCTTGTGCTTGCAAGCCCCTGTAATTAGTATGATATCCTAGATTGTTTTTAAATTGAAGTGGCCTGGTTTCTGTGTCTAACCTGTGCAGTTAGAGGCCCCGGGGGTGAGATTTTATCTGGGGCTCTCCCCGGACCCCTCCCTTCCACGCCCTGGCTGGAGACTGAGCATCAGAAGCTCCCGTGGAAACCTGGGTCCAGAGTTCAGGAACTGGGAGGCTGGCACAGGCAAGGGGGTGCCGGCTGATGTCAAGAACCCTTCTCTGGGACTTGCAAGGTGCCACAGGGTGGGTGGCACATCCCCCCCACACCCCCTCGCCCCCACTGGCTGTGCATGGTAGGGATGGGTTCCATCCTCAGTAGGATGGTAGGGAGGGCTTTGCTATCTCATGCAAGGCTGCCTACAGGGCTTGAACCCTTCACGTGTGAGGAGGAGACACCCAGATTTGGATCCTGGCTTGGCCAGTCCTGACGCAGATGTCCAGCCTCTCTGCTGGATGAAGGCTGAATCCTGGCACTCACCAGTGCAGCTTTTTCCTCGCAGCCTAGATGAGATAATTAGAAAAACCAGAGAGCTAAAGAGAACTGCCGCTCAATCCCAGCTTCTGTCTTCTCAATAGAGGAGGGCGTGGCAACCCACTCCAGTATTCTTGCCTGGAGAATCCTATGGACGGAGGAGACCTACAGTTCATGGGGTCAAAGAGTCAAACACAACTAAAGCGACTTAACACGTGACTATCCCACCAGAGGATCCCTCCCACCTACCCTACCGCACCAAGCCAAATGGACCAATGACATCCGGCAGCTTCTTTTAAATCTCACCCCCAGGACCTCTGACTGCACAGGTAAGACACAGAAACCAGGCCACTTCAATTTAAAAGAAGCAAAGACCAGGGTCAAGTCCGTTTAAAGTCCTTCCGTTATTTACCTTCACAGAGACCAGTGGTTTAGTTCAAGTTCTAGTCTATTCATTGATAGATTTTCCTGAATGGTCTCCAAAAGCTCTCAGCAAAAGCGATTTACAGAGTGGCTGACCAGTGTGCTGGTCCGCACACTGAAGGAAGGATCATGTAGCTAAGAACTGCCAAACAGACAGAAGAGACATGTTATCAACGAGGCAAGAAGTGCAGTTAATGGGGTTAGGGACCAGGATTTGGGGGGGGGTGTACATAGCTGCTTGTAGCGAGAAGGTTCTTGCATGAAGAATCTTCCGAACGATCTTTCCTTGCCCACAGCTAAATAGTAGCTTCTACCTTAAATCCAGGTCACAGTCATTAGCTACCAGCATGGTTGGCAGGAGATACTCAACGAGTATGGATCAATTTAAGAACTGCTTGAAAGTGAAAAGAGGAATTATTTAACAAATGGTGTTGGAACCATTGGCTAGCCATTTGGAAAAAAAAGTTTAGAACTTCCCTGGTGGTCGGAGCTCCCAATGCAGGGACCCCTGGTCGAGGAACTAAGATCCTGCATGCCACTCGTGTAGCCAAGAAATAAAATAAACAAATAAATATAAACTGAAACTGATTTTCACCATACTCGTCACTCCCAGTAAATTGTATGTGGATAAAAACTTCAAAGATAAAATTTGAAACCACAAATTTAAAACCTGTGGGTGCATTTATTGCTTATCTCTGTTTGGCGAAGTCCTNNNTATCTCTGTTTGGCGAAGTCCTTTTTAGCAAGGAAGCCATAGATTAAAAACTTATAAATTTCATACCATAAAAGAAAAGATAATTTTGTGTGTGACAAAAAGTACCTTAAAAATGACAAAACAGAAAATATTTGTAATATTTGTATATGAGAAACATAATTTAACTTATTTAAATTATAAAGAGCTCACACAAATCAATAAAGAAAAGGCAGAAT
>SJYF01001114.1:2759026-2778542 GCA_006410515.1 Procapra przewalskii | reverse complement strand
ATGATGCTGAAGCTGAAGCTCCAGTACTTTGGCCACCTCATGCGAAGAGTTGACTCACTGGAAAAGACTCTGATGCTGGGAGGGATTGGGGGCAGGAGGAGAAGGGGACGACGGAGTATGAGATGGCTGGATGGCATCACGGACTCGATGGACGTGAGTCTGAGTGAACTCCGGAGTTGGTGATGGACAGGGAGGCCTGACGTGCTGTGATTCATGGGGTCGCAGAGAGTCGGATACGACTGAGCGACTGAACTGAACTGAACTGAACTGAACTACCTTGTAGACACATCACCCCAATCCCTGTTTCCGACATCACAAGGTGCTCTCCTCGTGTCTCTTCTCTTCTCGTGCAGACACCAGCCACACCGGATCAGGCCCATCCAGTTTCCCTCTCATCTCACCTTCAGCTGATTGTGTCTCCAGGAACCCGGGACTTTCACAGATCCTGGGATTAGGGACTTCAACATATCTTTTTAAAAGGATTTTATTTATTTTTATTTATTTATTTTAAAAATATTTATGTATTTATTTGGCGGTCTCAGGTCTTAGCTGTGGAATGCAGGAACTAGTTCCCTGGCCAGGGATGGAACCCAAATCCCTTGTATGGGAGTGCAGGGAAGTCCCCAACACACCTTTGAAAAGGCACCATTCTACCAGAACACAAGAGTTTGCTGCATCCGTACCTTTTCTCAGCAGAGACAGTAAGAAGACACTTGTTATTTCCCTTTGAATGGCCGGCTGCAGTTTCCTAAGTCTGGGGTCGACAAGAAACCAGAAAAGTCTAGGTGTCTTGAGCTCTGGAGTGGACCACAGATGGTTAAAACACTGTGAAATGTGTTTTCAGGGGTAAGAGGACAGAAAAGCCTAAAGCAGACCTTCAAGTAAGTGACATTTCATGTGCCCCTCTCTCTTTCATCTTTATGTGTCCACAGCACATTAGCCTTCATCCTAATGTCTTTTTCTCCTTGTTCCAGTGAAGCGGCAAAGAGCGTAAAAGGGCTGAGCTCCTGCTGTAAATTAGGTGTCACTTGGTGCCCGCCCCATCCATTTGGACCACTCACTGCTCATTCTCAGCGATGGGGTTGTGGCCATGGGCTCTGATGGATCCTGTTTGGCTTCTCTTAATTGAGTCTGAATGGCCTACCTGTGAAAGCTTTTATTTAGGCAGCAGACTGCACATCTAGGTTTCATTTCAATCACTGGCACAGGAAGAGTTTCCCACTAATGAACACACGCTCATAAAGAATCCAGCTTGGCCTGTAGTGCTGTGCCCCCTGGCATCTGTAGGCAGGTTGGCAAATCCTAGTCCCAGCTGGCAGAGTCCTATATAGCCAGCCCTCTGTACCTCGCATCTGCGTTGCAGCCTTTCTGCAGAGGCGGTAACACACACAGGAGCTCCTTCACTCCAGCATGGCTCTTTCTTACACAGGGGTTTTTCTGTTGATGCTATGTGATGTTCTGCTGGATTCATCATAAATGGCAAATTGTGGTGGACTCAAGTTGGAGACGGAGAAGGCAATGGCAACCCACTCCAGTACTCTTGCCTGGAAAATCCCATGGATGGAGGAGCCTGGTAGGCTGCAGTCCATGGGGTCATGAAGAGTCGGACACTTACTGAGCGACTTCACTTTCACTTTTCACTTTCATTCATTGGAGAAGGAAATGGCAACCCACTCCAGTGTTCTTGCCTGGAGAAACCCAGGGACAGCGGAGCCTGGTAGGCAGCTGTCTATGGGGTTGCACAGAGTCGGACACAACTGAAGCGACTTAGCAGCAGCAGCGGCAAGCTGGAGAATCCTATGGGCAGAGAAGCCTGGCGGGCTATGGTCCATAGGGTCACAGAGTCAGACAGCGTCTGAATCCATAGGGTCACAGAGTCAGACAATGTCTGAAGCGACTTAGCATGCATGCACAAAACTACTTCAGAGAGGATAAGAAAAGAAAAGCACTCTCTTCCCCCAGGCAAAAGGTATTGGTCCCAAAAGGACCTAGTCTTCCTGGAAAGGATGGCTCTGCAAAAACAGGCTTTCCTGGTTACCCCGAGGGGAGAGGCAGGAACGTTTCTCCACAAAACTGTAGGAAGAATGGCCATCTTTTCTGGCCATTGGAAATTGTGTCTAAGTTTCTTACAGCAAGTGACACTTTGCTGGGTGTTATAAAAATATGTTCATCACAGTCCCTACTACTTAATATGAGTTGTAAGGACAAATGTGTAAGAACTTTCTGGCAACTTAAGAAGTACGTTTAAATTTTTTTTACTATTTATTTCTATTTATTTATTTGGCTACACTGGGTCTTAGTTAAGCCACTGCAAGATCTCTAATTGCAGCATGAGAACGTTAGCTGAGGCATGTGAATCTAGTTCCCCTGACCAGGGATCAAACCCCAGGCCCTCTGCATTGCAAGCTTGGAGTCTTAGCCACTGGACCAGCAGGCAAGTCCCAAGAAGTACATTTAAAAAATTTTAGGTTGTATACAGGTGAAAGTAAACAAATATAGGTCAGAAGAGAGCCTTTGGGGAGGACTAGCCATCCTCCTACCAACTAGAAAAAGTTTCATGAAGGAATTTTTAAAAATCTCTATATACTGGGAGTTTCTTGGAGGTCTAGTGGTTAGGATTAGGTGCTTTCACTGCCACTGCCCTGGTTCAACCTCTGATCAGAAACCTGGGATCTCACAACCGTGTGGCCAAAAACAAGACAAAAACTCCATATCCCAGTAATTTAATAAGAAATTCAGTCTACGGTCAAGACTCTCAGTCTCAAATGACTGGAATACAACTTAAATAAAGGGCAGAGTTCATGTCCACAGAAAAATGCAGGAGTAGACTTTCAGGTGTAACTAGTCCTAGACCTTCACATAAAGTCTTCAGGATTATGTCTCGGGGCTTCAACTTTGCCTTCCTCTCTCTTGCTTTCATTCACATTCCCATCTTCCTCACCAGAAGCTCTAGGCTAAACTTATCTNNNTAACTATCCAAGAAGAGAGTTTCTCTTTCCCAACCCTTGTAGTACAGCTCCAGGGGCCAACAGGCTTGGCTTCCATAGGCTTAGCTTACAACACACCCTCATTCCTGAAGCACAAAGTCTGGTTAACATTCTCATCCGTCAGACTTGGAGCACACACCCATCTTGTGGCTGAAGGGGAATAAGCCCCACCAAGGACTGAGAGTCAGGGAGGTTGTTTCCAAAAAGAATACTTGGGTTCTCCTGTGGCAGGAAGAAATGGATGTGCAGTAGGCAAAAGCAACAGATGCCCATGATGCTACGTGAAAATGATGTAAATTGCTGTGAAATTCTGACTAAAGAACTACAAAATTAACCTCTGCTTTTAAAGTAACTTTAAAAGAGTTCACCTCGCAGTTTCTTTTGTAGAATTTCTGAGTGCTTTGCCACTAGTAACCAACTTAGCAATAAATGAAACAAAGTCATCCAAGAACAGTTCCTATAACTCCTGAACCCTTCTTTCAGGGATAAAGGTGAGAAACAGGTGTGGATTAAAAATAAGCAAACAAGAAGTTTTATAGTGAAAGTTTTCTATTTTCACATCATAGTTTCAGCGGAAAAAAGTCTATTTGGCTGAGTTATTTCTGAATAGAGAGCAGATAGAAAAGGAAGAGATAAAACTGTTATTTGAAGTTGATGTGAATGTTGATGTAGAAAATCCCAAGAAATATTTCAATAAAACTCCTAGAACTAATAAGAGAATTTCATAAACTTGCAGGATACAAAAATCAATCACAGTTCTACATATTAATAAACAGTTGGAAATTAAAATTAGAATATAATACATCTTTACAATCATTCCAAAGAAAATTAAATACTTAGGTATAAATTTAACAAAATATGTACAGAACCTGTATGCTAAAGATTACAAAAAGAGATGAATAAGTCAAAGAAGACTTAGACATATAGTGCTCATGGTTTGAAAGACTCAACATAGTAATGACCTCACTTCTCCCTAAATTGAACCCTGCTGCTGCTGCTGCTAAGTCGCCTCAGTCATGTCCGACTCTGTGCGACCCCATAGACAGCAGCCCACCAGGCTCCGCCATCCCTGGGATTCTCCAGGCAAGAACACTGGAGTGGGTTGCCATTTCCTTCTCCAGTGCATGAAAATGAAAAGTGAAAGTGAAGTCGCTCAGTCGTGCCCGACTATAGGGTTAATTCAGTTTCGATCAAAATTGCAGTAAGGTTTTTTGGTAGACATACACAAGCTTATTCTTAAATTTTTACAGAAAGGCACAGGACCTTGAATACCTAAAACAATCTTGAGAAATAAGAATAAAGGGTGAAACATCACTTTACCTGATGTCTACTATTTATCAGTGCGGTATTAATGGAGAGATAGACACTTAGGTCTGTAAACTAGCAGAGAGGACCCACACAAATATGTCCAAATGATTTTCAACAACAGTGCAAAAACAATTCAATGAAGGGGCGATAGACTTTTCAACAAATTGTCCTGGAGCAACTGAGAAAAAAATTGTCCAAAAAAAAAAAAAGAACCTCAACCTTAACCTCAACACCTTAGACAAAAATGGACTCAAAAAGGATCATGAACAAATTAAAACATAAATCTTAAAACTTATAGAAAAATATTTTGAGGGCTAAAGTTAGGCAAAGATTTGACACCGAAAGCATGGTCCATTAAAAAAAAAAACCTTAATACATTGGACCTCAAATAAAAGAGTAGTTTAAACAAGAAAGAGATTACTCTAACATGAAAGTGTTGTGAGAGGGGTTGGGGTCCACAACTGGCTGAGCAACTCCAAGTCCATCAGGAATCTAATCTCTCTGCTCCATTTTCTTGGTGAATGATTTCTGTTTGCAAGGTGACAAGATGGCCAATGGAATTCCTGCCATTACATCCGAGTTCTAGACAGCAACAGAAGGTAAACAAACGAAGACAAAATGTTCCCCTTCCTGTTAAAATCAGCTTCCTTTAAGCAGCCTCCTGCAAAGTCATACAGAAGTCATTCAGCTTACATCTCATTGGTCAGAACTTAGTTACCTGACTACACACAGCATGTGGAGCTGGGAAATAGGGTCTCCTGCTTCTGATGTCTGTTTCAGTAAGGTACTTGTAGATTATTATTGCAACTCCAAAATGATGAATGGCTCAAACATTCCGAAAGAAGAAAGTCCAAAAGGACACTCTTGTTAGCAGGTGGTACTCCCCCAGGCAGTGATTGAGGGAACCAAGTTTCTTCTGGCTTATGCCTCTACCATCTTTAACACTTACCTTCCAAATTCTTCTCATTTGTTTTCATCAAGCTCCAGAAGCAGGGAAGAGCACGGCGAACTGGCAAGGGAAGCTTCTGAAGGTCAGAACCATAAGTGACACATACCATTTCTACTCGCCAATGACCAGAACTCGAGCACATGGCTTTATAAATAACTGGCAGGGAGACTGGAACATGGTGCCCAAGAAGAAGGTATGGGTTGGTGATCAATGACTAAGGCAAGGAGCACAGCTGAAAAGGAGGCCTCTATTACCAAGAAAGAGAGGAGGATGGTCATTGGGAAGCAGGGAGCAGTTTCTGTCATTGCATGCAAGAGTAGGGCCCAGGACACCAGTTGCACTGAAGGGCTAGTAAGCAAATACCAGTCATTTTCCAGCAATGAGATGCATACTCTAGAACCCCAAACTGACACAGTCCTACCACAGATTTTGTTTCAGGATGCCTCACCACAAACATCTCAAGAAGTTTTCAGCCCCCAAAATGTTCTTCAAATAAACTTACTATTTGGGGGGACTTCTCTGGTGGTCCGGTGGCTAAGATTCTTTGTTCCGAATGCAGGGGGCCCAGGTTCGATCCCTGGACAGGGAACTAGATCCCACATACTGCAACTAAGACCCAGCTCAGCCAAATAAAAAATAAATATTAAAAAATAAATAAATGAATAAACATTATCTGGGAATTAAGCATTTTAATTTTATCACTTTATCTTCTTAATATTATAGAAAGCTTTTTAATGATCTACACTTGCTCCATAATCTGATGTTGAGGCTTTTCAGAAACTCAACCAGATTGGGGTATATAGACAACAACAGAGAAATATATTATCAATGACTAAATATTACAGCAAACCCAACTGAAGAATTCCTGGTTGTGAACATACAATGTGTTCATTTTGAGATACTAGTTTTGTGTTCCAGATTTCTGTTTTCATTATACATTTATTGATTTCTTTGTTTTTAATATCGTTTTATTCCATTTATAGAATATACTGCTTTGCAAGAGAGAAAAAGATGAGTGAATGCACGTGTGAGCTCAATACTTATACGTATTATGCATATGTCACCAAATAACCAATCTTTGGTGGACATTTACAATGAGATTCTAGAATGGTTTAGTGGTTCTGACACAGATGTAGAGAGCTGAAAGGATCTTTAAAAATGTAAAGGGAGAAAGAAAAATGTAATTTACACTAGGAAAAGAATGAGTAGATTTTGATCTTTACAAATCAACCAAAAGTGGTGTTAATTTAACCTTATGTTCATGACACTTTTAGGGACCCATGAATATATTTTAATCTTGATTTCTTTTTTTAATTTTAAGTCAGCTGCTAAGTCAGAGACTAGTTGATTTACAGTGTTGTGTTAGTTTCATGTGTACAGCAAAGTGATTCAGTTTTACATATACATATATCCATTCTTTTTCAGATTCCTTTCCCATATAGTTTATTACAGAATACTGAACAGAGTTCCCTGTGCTATAGGGGATCTTCCTGACCCAGGGATTGAACCTGCGTCTCTCGCATTCCAGGCGGACACTTTAACCTCTGAGCCACCAGGGAAGCCCAAGCCTAGAGCACCCAGTATTCCCAGGCGGTCTCCCACCCAAGTACTTAACCAGGCCCGACCCTACTTAGCTTCCGAGATCAGACGAGATCAGGCGCGTTCAGGGTGGTATGGCCGTAGACTAAAATCAGAAGAAAAAAAAAAATCAGAAGAGAGAAAAAAATAATACAACAGTAGCTGTAAAATAATTCAGTCTAGATTATACTTGTCTTTATACCATTACAGTTGCAGGATTTAATTTTTTTTTTTTAATTGGAGGAAGGAGACCACAAAGGCAAAAATGCCCACAGCACTTCTGGAGCCACGAAAGTCATAATGCAGCCCTGGCAATGACAACTGATTTTGTTTAGGTTCATGTATTCCTGGCGTATTTTCATATTTTAAATTTATACATTAGCCAAGACAGTCTTTAGTTTTCTAGTTTTTTCTGTTTGCACTGATCCCTCACAGGCCGCATCCATTTCATTGCCTTTGTTCACTGTAAATGACTTCAGAACCTTTGAATGTCCAAATACTCATTGGGCCTTTCTACTTGCAGATATCATCACTGACTGGAAACTAACCAACACATTTTCCCCTGAGCTCATCCTACCTGCCCGTCAGCTCTCTCTCTCTCTCTCTGTGTGTTTTCCTGTGTAGTAGAGTTACTCCCAGTTTGCAGACATTTAACAGCCAGCCTTGGAATCGTCTCTTCTTTCACACCACTCTCCAAAGATCTTGTGGAGCCATAAGTCCCATGCCCACTACTGTCTCTGCTTGAGCCTGACTGCCCACGCCTCCAACCCAGCTTTCCTAGCTTTTCATCAGAGTTCCTGGCACAGACACTTGGCTAACTTCTCTGCAGCCCAGCTTCCTCCTACTAAATGATTCCTAATCTACCTGAATTAATCTTACCACTGCTTTCACTGTCTGCTTCCTTGCTCTGTAACCTACCACTTCAGCCCAAAGTCCTTCCCTAGTTTTTAAGCTCCTGCTCAGGGGGACTTCTCCATTCTGACATCAACACCCATCAAAGGCAACAACGAAGGACTCCTCCCAACCTCCCACAAACTGGTCTGCGGTCTTTGATTTTTGTTTTTGTTGTTTCTGTTGGTTGATTTGACATCACAGCATGTGAACTCTTAGTTCACCCCTGCATTGGAAGCACAGAGTTTTAACCACTGGACCTTCAGGGAAGTCCCAGGTTTGCAGTCTTTGCCTTTTGTTCACACACTTCCATTCATTCAGTTCTTTGGGGGCCGGGGGGGACGACAATCCTGTCCCAGGCCACCTTAGATGTCCCTCACCTCCTGTCCCAGCCCTATACAGCTCTCAAAGCTCAGGCCAGGTTCCCATCCACTTTGCCCCAGGTCCACACATGATCACTGGTCTCTTTCCTCTGAACCCCCAGGGAGCCTGTAGACAAGTCCCATAATTTAGCTCTTAGTTATGTATATGGCAGGGGATTTCCTGATTAAGTTGTGTGTGCTATTTGTCTTGAGTTTTGTGAAAGCAAAACTCAGCCTACACCTGACATCAAATGCAAGGCTGGGCTTGGGTGCCGACCCACTAATTATCAATTACTGTGCTGTGCTAAGTTACCTCAGTCCAGTCTGACTCTCTGCGACCCCATGGACTGTAGCCTGCCAGGCTCCTCTGTCCATGGGATTCTCCAGGCAAGAATCCTGGAGTGGGCTGCCATGCCCTCCTCCAGGGTAATCACTATATTTCAGTGCTTTCTCTTCTCTGACCCAGACACTTACTGTGTTAGGTAGGCACTTTCTACACTCTTACCTCTGTGAGGTTGATATTATCGTCCTTTTTTTTTAACAGGTGGAGAAACTGAAACTCAGAGAAATTGAGTGACTTGGTGAAATTTCCATAGTTGCTAAGTAGCTAAACTTGAATTTAAGTCTAGGTATGATGTTATCAAAAATGGTATCTTCACAACCATACCTAATGGTGTGAATAATCCAAAGTAATGGGTAATTCTTTAAAGAAAAAAATCATTCACAGGTGACTTCAGAAAATGTGTGGATGTGTGTATTTGAGGGGAAGTTGACCTCTCTTTTTAAGTTATCAGCTATTATTTCAACTAACCCTGATTCTCCTAGGTGTGGGTTTCCCAGGTGGCGCTAGTGGTAAAGAACCCGCCTGCCAATGCAAGAGACATAAGAGACACACATGGGTTAGGTGCCTGGGTTGGGAAGATCTCCTGGAGGAGGGCATGGCAACCCACTCCAGTATTCTTGCCAGGAGAATCCCATGGATAGAGGAGCTTGGCAGGCTACAGTCCATAGCGTCACAAGGAGTCGGACACAACTGGTGACTTAGTACACAGGCACTCCTGGGTATAGAGCCTTTTTTTTTCTTTTTTTTAATCCCCTCGCTGACGTAGCCCTGCACAGCTGTGGGGACTCAGGGTGAGACTGAACCAATAGTTATCATACTTTGCTGTGTTTGAGACCGAAACATTATTTTTTAAATACATCTTCTGGGGTTCTACCTCTCAGATAATATGATTCACTTGTGAAAAGGCATCTTATGTATCCCAAGAGCAATTGTTTTCAGATGAATTGTGTGTGGTTTTGATATTTGGGGGACTTAATTCTTTTTTTTTTTTTTTTTAGCTTTCAACATTTTATTTTTTTATGTCCTAATTTTAATTTTTTTCTCTTTTCTTTTTTTCTCTCTTTATTTTTATTTTATTTTATTATTATTATTTTTTACTTTACAATAATGTATTGGTTTTGCCATACATTGACATGAATCCCCCACGGGTGTACATGAGTTCCCAATCCTGAACCCCCCTCCCACCACCTTCCCCATACCATCTCTCTGGGTCATCCCAGTGCACCAGCCCCAAGCATCCTGTATCTTGTATCAAACCTAGACTGGTGACTCGTTTCTTACATGATATTACACATGTTTCAATGCCATTCTCCCAAATCATCCCACCCTCTCCCTCTCCTACAGAGTCCAAAAGTCTGTTCTATACATCTGTGTTTCTTTCACTGTCTTGCATATACAGTTATCATTACCATCTTTCTAAATTCCATATATATGTCTTAGTATACTGTATTGGGACACGACTGAGCGAATTCACTTTCACTTTTCGCTTTCACGCTTTGGAGAAGGAAATGGCAACCCACTCCAGTGTTCTTGCCTGGAGAATCCCAAGGATGGGGAAGCCTGGTGGGCTGCTGTCTATGGGATCGCACAGAGTCGGACACGACTGAAGCGACTTAGCAGCAGCAGCAGCAGCAGCATACTGTATTGGTGTTTTTCTTTCTGGCTTACTTCACTCTATAATAGGCTCCAGTTTCATCCACCTCATTAGAACTGATTCAAATGTATTCTTTTTAATGGCTGAGTAATATTCCATTGTGTCTACAAGCAATAAATGCTGGAGAGGGTGTGGAGAAAAGGGAACCCTCTTACACTATTGGGAATGCAAACTAGTACAGCCACTATGGAGAACAGTGTGGAGATTCCTTAAAAAACTGCAAATAGAACTGCCTTATGACCCAGCAATCCCACTGCTGGGCATATACACCGAGGAAACCAGAATTGAAAAAGACACATGTACACCAATGTTCATCGCAGCACTGTTTGTAATAGCCAGGACATGGAAGCAACCTGGATGTCCACCAGCAGACGAATGGATGAGAAAGGGGGACTTAATTCTTAAGTCTGTCTTCAGAATAAAGTGAAATTCAGACTTTAAAAATGCTCCCCCCCACCACAAGTTGGAAACCTGAAACAGGTTCTATTTATTTCTTTAAGATTTGGGAGATTCAGTTTAACAATTGTTATTGTTCAGTCACTCAGTCCTATCTGACTCTTTGTGACCCCATGAACTGCAGCATACCAGCAGCTTCCCTGTCCTTCACTATCTCCCAGAGTTTGCTCAAACTCATGTCCGTTGAATCAATGATGTCATCCAATCATTTCATCCTCTGTTACCCGCTTCTCCTCCTACCTTCAATCTTGCCCAGCATCAGGGGCTTTTTCAGTGAGTCTGCTCTTCGCATCAGGTGGCCAATGTACTGGAGCTTCAGCTGCAACATCAGTCCTTCCAATGAATATTTAGGGTTGATTTCCTTTAGGACTGACTGGTTTGATCTGGCGGTCCCAGGGACTCTCAAGAGTCTTCTCCGACACTACAGTTCGAATTTCAAGTCTCAAATGAAGAAAAGGATGGGTGACAAGTCAGGCAATCTTAAAGAGTTTATGTCCCTGAAGCAGAGATTCCAGGAAGAGCAGCAACAGCTCCCATATCTGGAAAACAACATGAAAGGACAGCGATGAGGAAGTCCTTGAACGTCACAGTTCAAGGCAGTTCTATGTTTGCTGAGCATCTTCTGTGTGCTGAGTACTAAAATCTCCAGCCTGGAGAAAAGTGTGGTGTGGGCAGAGAACAGATAAGACTCATGCATAGGGACTTCTTAAGTTCTTTAAGTTCAGCAGGTCCAGGATATTACTTTATGAGCCAAAGTGAGAAAAAAAAATCCAAGGAGTGGTAGCGGTAGGTGACTCAGAAAGGATTCAAGATAAGAGTTTCATAGAGATGGTCAGAAGGAGGCCACTGGCAGCTTGAGTGATAACTGCTTCCTGGAGCGGTGGGTATGGAGGGGTGCTGAGTAGCTGGGGTGGTTCCTCAAGTAAGATCTTGAAGTCTGGCTACAGGAGGTACAAGAACTGGTTGGTTTTAGAGCAAGCACCTGCTTCAGTCTAGTCTGGAAATACCTTAGATGACAAAAGCCAGTGTTAATGGAGACAGGCTGTGTGTCTTTTACACTTTTCAATGTCATCGAATCCCTCTATCAACCTCTGCAGTAAGTACTGTTTTTATACCCATTTCACAGGTAAGGAAACTGAGGCACAGAAAGTTTAAGTGACTCGCCTATCACACAGCTGGTAAAGTGCAGAACAGGAATGAGAGCCCTGGTTCTCTTCCTCCAGGTCCCGTACTCTTAGGTGCTGGGTGATATGTACCCATACTGATATGTCTCTGGACATATCAGTAAATCTCAATTCATTTGTCACTAGGTCTTGCTGTTGTTTTCATGTCAACTTACAGAAGCAAGTGACGTACAGGAGAGCAATTTGCCTGTGTTCATATAGAAAGATGGCAGGAGAGGCACCCATCAGAGAATGAGTTACTCTCACAGGACTTAAAGTGGCTGGATACAGGGATTTCGAGCTTTTAGCACTGTGTGAAACACAGCTAGACAGCCAAGATGATCCAGGGACTCTGCATCTGTTAGAAAGAACAAACTTTTATGGACTTCCTTGGTGATCCCATGGACGGAGGAGCCTGATAGGCTACGGTCCGTGGGGTTGCTAAGAGTTGGACACGACTGAGCATCTTCACTTTCACTTTTCACTCTCATGCATTGTAGAAGGAAATGGCAACCCACTCCAGTGTTCTTGCCTGGAGAATCCCAGGGACAGTGGGGCCTGGTGGGCTGCCGTCTATGGGGTTGCACAGAATCAGACATGACTGAAGTGACTTAGCAGGTGGTGATCTAGTGGTTAAGACTCTGCTTCTACTGCAGGGTGTGAGGGTTCGCTCTCTGGTTGAGGAAATAAGATCCCACATGCCATGCAGCATGGTCAAAAAAAAAAAAATTCAACAACAATCATTTAGCGAGTCTCCAGCCCATACCCACCCCTGCATTCCTGATGACCTCCAAAAAGGAAAGCAATATTTGAGAAGAAATGACTTTGTTTTCACTCTTTGGATATTTAGAAAATGCTGGGGCTTCAAAGCCTTTCCCCAGACCCAGATGGAAAGGCTGGATGGAAAGTTCATTTGAAACTAGTAACATACTGCCGCTGCTGCTAAGTCGCTTCAGTCGTGTTTGACTCTGTGCAACCCCATAGATGGCAGCCCACCAGGCTCTTTCGTCCCTGGGATTCTCCAGGCAAGATACTACCTAACATTATTTTTAATACATATTTTAATAATATACTAATAATATATAATAATTATATAACAATACAGTATTATACTAATAATGTGTGCATATATATTACATACATACATACACAGATATATATACACCCACGCAAATGCATTGGTCATCTTGGGTTTAGCTTTGAGTTCTTAAAAGGAAAAACACAGCCTAAGCATAAAGGGCTGTAATTTGCTTCTTTTTATCCTAAGTTAATGACATTGCTTTCTCAGCTTGGAGTGTGGGTGACTGACCTAATGGCCTTTCTCTGTCCAGTAATGAAAATATGTGCTTTGAGAATGTGTGAACCTGGGCAAAGAGAAAACTGGAAGGATGACTGTCGCAGTGATGGGGGTAGTAAAACCAGGCCCTGATGTCTGTGACTATGGACACTGCTGCTTCTACAGCTGTTGCATCATAAGGACAATGGTGGTGAAACATCCACTGAGAAGTTGAGAGGAGACCTTATCGTCTGTTGAAGAAAAATTGTGGTATCAGCTTTGGCTACGCTCTGAGGGCCACAGTTGAGGATAAAAGGGGTATACATGGCTACCTTCCCGATGCCATCTATGTTGTGCATCTTTAAAAGGGATGTGTTGGGAGTTATGTTGTGGTCCAGTGGTTAAGACTCATGCTTCCATTGCAAGGGGCATGTGTTCAATCCCTCGTTGGGAAACAGATCCCACTGCTACTATGTGGTGTGGCAAAAAAATTAAAATATGTCCTGGTTAAATTGTTGAAGACCTAATACTATGTAAGTATTCTAGAGGAACTTACCCTTTTTATTTTGGCTTCCCTGGTGGTTCAGATGGTAAAGAATCTGCCTGCAATCAATCCCTGGGTTGGGAAGATTCCCCTGGAGAAGGGAATGGCAACCCACTCCAGTATTCTTGCCTGGAGAATTCCATAGAGCCTGCTGGGCTACAGTCCATGGGGTCGAAGGGTCAAATTACAAACTCCAGACAGTTTTTTTCCTAAATAATTTTGAATGATCGCCTCCTAATTTATCTTCTGTAAGGGATATAGCATTCCATACAAAATGTTTTTAAAGCTCAGTAACAGGCATGAATGGTTATTAGCAATAAGAGATAATTGCTGTGGAGAATCAACATAGAGAATCACATATTGCCTCCCGCTGTCTCGGAAATCATATTGGGCAGGGAGGCACTGCTATTAAACCTCAAGGCTGTGCCTTTACCTGTAAAAGTCAGCTCCTCGTGGTGTCCTGGTCTGGAACCCAGACTGCCTGGCTTTTCTCCTTCAGTTCATTCTGCGCCACTGTGTAACTCCAAAACGTGCTGAGGTCATGTGTGGTTAAGACGAGAATTTACCATGGTCATTTGCCCTCCTGACCTACCTATGATAAGACAGTCTACAGTGATTTGCAAACTTTGTTTTCTTTCAGAAGGCACAATGGGCCGCCATCTGCTGGGCTCCACTGAGGGTAGGGGAGTGGGAGAGTGGGAGGCGGGGAGTGGGCGTGGAGTCCTGACCTCAGAGCCGGGCTGTGAGGTGGTGCCGTCCTGCAAGCACAATCCCTAGGGGCGCCTGAGGATGCAGCCCTGGCTTCGGTCCAGGTACATTGGAGGCAGTCCTAGAAGTAAGAACATCCATCATGCTTAGTAAGATCTTAGGTTGTAACGGCTGCCTTGAGCCTGCAGACATTTTTCATGCAACTCACAATCCTGAAGAAGCGTTCTTTCTGCCTCTGCGGCCGTATGTTTTTCCAGCTGGACCTCCCCCAGTCTTCCGCTCTCCAGAAAGTTCTCATTCATTCAACCCAAGGGTAGCTCAATGGCTTTTCTGAGGACCACTGGAAGCGTCAGCAGGAGTCCTGGCCACAGGGAAAAATCAAGCTACCTGAGCTTGGAGACAAAGCTCTCAACTCAGCAGTCTGTGTCTTCGGATGCTGTGCTTTCCTTACTCAATTTAAACTTGGAAAAGACTAAATAAACACATTGAAATACATGAAAAACATTCTTATTAGCATGCTTTTTTTTCCTTCTGTGATTGAGACTTCTTCATCAAACCCAACAGTGGGAAAATGAAAGAACAGCTTTTGTCCACCCACTTATTTACCCTGATTAGCCAGTGACCTCTGGACCCTGTTTTCCATTGTTCATCTTCTATTCACCTGGGGAACTGGGGTTGTTTTTGCTTTTCCAGATGCTGTTTTTCAGATTGGTTGATACAATGGTTGGAGTTACAACTCTGATACCCTTTGGAGTTCTGGCCAAAGGGCCAAGTTTCACTTTTCCTAATTCTAACCAAGTCACTGGGTCTTTGCTATTCAGACTTGGTTGCTGCCCTCCTGGTTACTTTTCCTTGGAGTGAGTTTAGGATTCAGTTCCTCATCCTCAAAAGCCCTAACTGGAAAGAAAATTGATCCCACATTCCCTGTGGAAAACTCCTTGAAAAAACCCACAGGGAAATGAGTTGTTATGTATAAAGCTCTTACTTTTATTGACATATTTATATAATTTACAATTGAAACTAAGCCCACTTCTTTACTTTAATAGTGTCCTCATTGCTTGCTGGTTAGTCTCTGACTACACTTCCCATTGCCTCCCCACCATTCACTGCCCCTCCTCTGCACAACTGTTTTTTTCCAAGCCATCCCCTTGTCGGCTCTTGTGTGGGTTTAAATCTTTTCCCATCACCTTCACACTACAAATGTCTCTGATAACATAAAGAGGTCTTTGAACACCCCACACTAGCAGTATAAAATCCAAAATCCTGATAATCTTAGTTTGGGGAGACCAATCAAATTCAGGGATTGCTATGAAATTGGGCAATCTGAATCAGTATTTTTCAGAGAAGGCAAGAGAGAGCAATATTATGAGGAAATCACACTGATTTTCACTTTCTTTCTGGTTTGTTGGTTTCACAAAATGCTTAAATAAGAATATAATTATAATATTTCTAAATGGATTGTGCAACTGCTCTGAAGCTTGACAATACACCTCCCAACACTCACAATAATACAAGTGGCATATATCTGGTAGGTTACCCATTAAACGACTGTGACAGATCGTATTTCTGGTTAATTGTTAGTTCCTTATGACCTTAGACTTTGCCTGTGTATTTAATAACACCATCTGCTGCCTAGGGTAGCAATGCCACCTTTTAACATGAGGATTACTGTTCTTACTTCGTAAACAACCATGCTCCATCAGAGGTGTTGAAATTCTACCATAGAATTATTTAAATTATACTACCTATGGAAAGCTCAAAAAAAAAGTAACTTGACTTTCTTGCTTCTGCTGGCTTTATGGGCTTCTCCTAAAATGTCATAATTTATATACCATAATAAAAGCATAAAAAAGATTTACAAGTTGTATTCTTGGTCTCCAAAATGAAGTATTTTAAAAAGAACTCTGACTCTGTTGTGCCTGTCTTGTCTGTCTTCTTCCAGGCTAGTTTCTCACTGCATTATCTCTGGGAAATTTCCCAATAAAACAGACGATTAAAAAATAATTCCCACAGAATGAAATGAGATGACATCTTTTTTTAAAAAAATCATCACCCAAGACCATGCTTCTCTGTTCTGGGGCATGTTAAGAATCCTGCTGGTGTTCAAGAAATATGAAAACTTCTGTTACCACATGGCCTATGATAGCGTAAATATGGACTGGGTTTTGAGTGGTCCCCTTTGTTTGGGACCCACAGATGCCCCTGGGAAATGAACTCTTGGTGGTCAGAGTGAAGGGTGGTGGGGGTCAGAGTGTCTACTTTAACTTAACCAGGCCCATGCTGTACAGTACACTAATTTAGTGCAATTCTCCAATTCATGAATCAGAGCTGCCTAAAAATAGAGGCTCTCTGGAATGGGAACTGCCTTGCATCTAACCTGATTCTCCTGCTGGCAAGAGAAATTGCATCTTTCTGAGGCAGAAGAAAGAAACACCATAGACTTGTTCATCCATTTATTTGTCCTTTAATCCATTGCTAGCCTTGATTCCAAAAGGAGCTGAGGGGAATGAAAATTATTGCTTAATTTTACTAGGGAAATGAAAAAAGGTGAAAACTTTTTCCCAGTCGCTATAATTTTTCATTCCTTAACATGGTGGCACTTTTAAACAGCAGCAGTGAGTTTTAGAGAATAAAGCATTCTAGGTATTGTGTATATGATTTTTAACTGATGCTGGGAAAGATTGAAGGCAAGAGAAAGGGACGACAGAGGATGAGATGGTTGGATAGTATCACCGACTCGATGGACGTGAGTTTGAGCAAACTCAGGGAGATACTGAAAGACCGGGAAGCCTGGAGTACTACAGCCCATGGGTTTCCAAAGAGTTGGACACGACTTACTGACTGAACAAATGGCAAGGCTCATAGAATTGATCACTATAAGCCCAGCACTCACACAACCCACAACTTTATGCTAAAGTGTGGATACTTCACAGAGTACGAGTTTGTTGTTGTCTTTTAATTACTTGGAACAGGAGAGGTTGGCCTGAACACTCATCACATGAGAATAATCAAGGGGTTGTCTGCCAACAGAAAACAATTTCAAAAGTACAGAATGTAGAATTCAGAGCCTAAACCACTTGGTAGCATCCCAAAAGGGCATGTCCTAACATGTTTTCAGTGTAAGAGAGCTTCAGCATTCCAGGCTTTTAAAAGAATGTCTCCTGTTACAGCTAAAGGGAGCTGCTTGTCCTTTTCCACACTCTGAATTCATGGAATCTGGAAGTCTGATTCTGGAACACTCATTTTCAAGTAAATTGAGTCATCTTTATATGAAAACTAGAGAACTTGGCTTTTCTCGCCCCTGTTTCTGAAGAATAGTTGAAATGAAACAACACCACATGTAAATGCTTCCCACCATCACATTTTAAAAAATTTTGTTGTTGTTGCTGTTGCACTGGACCTTTGTCGCTGTTCTCCAGCTTTCTCTAGCTGCAGTGCACGGGCTTCTCGTGGAGGTGGCTTCTCTTGTTGCAGAGCACAGGCTCGAGGTGCACAGGGCTCAGTAGCTGTGGTACGTGGGCTTAGTTGCTCTGTGGCAAGTGGGATCTTCCCAGATCAGGGATCAAGCAAGCCCTTGGTCCCTGCACTGGCAGGCGAATTCCTATCCACTATACCACCAGGAAAGTCCCAACCACGATTTCTGAAATACACAGAACTGACGAAGCTTAAGTTTTTTTCATAATCAGAACCAAATAAATGAAAGTTGTATAGAAAGCCACAAATGTAACATTTCACTATGGTTAACAAAAGCACCACAAATTTCAAAACATCAGAATTCCTAGAACTTACTCTCACAACATCCTTCATAAATTCAGTACATAGCCAGCAAAGAACCACACAGCTATTAAGCAGTGGGATCCTGGGTGAGAATACAAAAAAACCTCAAAACAAGTTTCCACATCCTGCTGACCTATTCAGCCAAATGCTGGTCAGTGTATGGAATTGCTGTCAGGTTTTGTTTTGTTTTTTTCCTTCTCTTTTTCTTCAACTGTGGCCCTCTTGAGTAATCTGAAAGGCCTGTGGTTAGTATACTGAGTTTTGCCCACCACATATATACATATATATCAGTCTCTTGTGGAAAGACATATTTTCTATAAGCTTTGAGACATTTTAGTTGGGCATATTAATGCTGATACAGATGCTTTTCCACTGGCTAACTTAAACTAAGTATAGACTGTGGTTTAGACACTCCTAGCCTGGGATCTGAGCCCAAACCAAGCAGACATATTCTCAGATGATATGATGATCTGGTAGCCATTTAACTTCACCATTTTATCCGATGGCACAAAGCCCCCAGATGGTGGACAGGCACTTACAGTCATTTTTCTGCATTGTTTTGTGATTCCATATGCGTCAGAAGAATGTTGGGCTTGGGTTTGCCACATTCTCCTTGTTTCCATTATCCTCACCCACCATATGAAGGGTCAGAGCAGAAATGGTGTCAAATTCAAAATTCCCTCTTCTAACCAAGAAAAACACAGACCCAGAGTGTTCCAGTGATCTATCTCAGGTCCCAGACCAGCTGCGTGAAGAGAACCAATGGTCCCACAGACATCTCCTGTGCAGATATGTACATGTATGTAAAAAAGAACCTGTGAAAGAAATAGAAATAGGAGGCAGCCCACCAGTGGGCTAAAGAAAGAACTGCAGTTTGGGAAACCTGAATTCTAGCTGTTGCTGGACTGTATATTCCTTCGTCTCAAGGCAAGTTCCTTACTGTGCTGGTACCTCAGTTCACCAAATCAGTAAACAGAAGCTGATGTCTTAGTCATCATTAAGGATAACGAATTGGTCTGCTAAGGCAAATATAGATAGGTAGGTAAGTAGATAGATAAATGGAAAGGAAGAATAAAAGCAGTCTGAAAAACATTCACAATCTAGCTATTTCTTAAATGCTAAAAGATAACAGCCCCTAGGAAGTTCATAAGTGCTAGCTCTCAGGTATGTTTCAGAACCAACTTAATCACTCAGGAATTTGCTTAAAGGGCTGAGGAGGCTTGCCAACTAGCCCATCAAAGTTCATTTGTATTTGCATTTTAGCTGTCTGTGACAAGCTTTTTAGTAAACATGTTATATTTAGTCAGTTACTTTTAGGAAATCTATTTCTCTTTCTGTCCACCAGTGGTCTTTTGCTAGGGCTCAAACCCAGGCTATCTGCTTCCATGGATTTAGTTTTCTTTTCCTTGCTATGAACTTCAGTTCTGAGTGTGAATCTGAATTCTCTCCATGGTTTTGCACTCCCCTTGCTTTTGAACTGTGGTGTTGGAGAAGACTCTTGAGAGTCCCTTGGACTGCAA
>SJYF01001114.1:2676202-2694177 GCA_006410515.1 Procapra przewalskii | reverse complement strand
ATGCCCCCCATTTCCCACTGTTTGTATAAGATAAAGTAGATCTGATTCTGCCTTAGTTTGCTATAGGATAGGTCTGATACCATTCATAATGAGATCATTTATTTCCTGAGAGTTGATCCCTTTACTTATAATTTCCACCTCTAGATAAATCCTATTTCACTGGTTTAAGGTCACAGCAAGTTAGTTGGTTTCCTGGTATTGGTGAATATTGCTCAAAACTCTTGGCCTCCAAATATTTTATAGTATTGCTTATACATGGAATCTAAACAAAAAGGGTACAAATGAACTTATTTACAAAATAGAAGTAGAATCACAGGTGTAGAGAACAAACTTATGCTTAACACGGAGTGAGGATGGTGGGGGGGATAAATTGGGAGACTGAGATTGACATACACACACTACTCTATATAAAATAGGTATCTTACAAGGGCCTATTGCTTAGCACAGGGAACTCTACTCAATACTCTGTAATAACCTATAGAGGAAAAGAATCTAAAAAGTGGGTATAGATAAATGTAAAACTGACTCACTTTGCTATACACTTGAAACTAATGCAACACTGTAAATCAACTATATGCCAATAAAAAACTTTTTAATAAAAGTAAACACATATATAAATAAAAGCATTAAAAAAAGAACAAACAAGCAAAAAAACTCTCAGCCTCACCTTCGCACACAGTGAGAACGTTCTCCGTCTCAAGCGCCCTGTGCAAGGCCTGACTAGATCACTCAGTGGACACAGACAGAGAGCTCACACAGCACAGGGACGCGGGGACACGGTTTCCATGGCTCAGTAGAGCCAGGGGTATGCGTCTGTCCGCATTCACATCGGTAGCCGGAAATCAGCTTTGAATGGTCTACACCAAACACACTGGTGTTTGAAACAAATGAAATAAATCAGGGCTCTGCCTGCCACCCCCCACCCCCGGCCCCAGAGACCCATTGTTAAACACTGAGCAGCACACCACTGTGTACATGTACAGGGATCGGGACGTGACACCCCACTTCTCGCCCACTGCCCCTTCACTCCCTGACCCATAGCCCAGCAGGAGGAGCAGAGATGCTCTGCGGTTGCCAGCAGGTCAGGGTACCAAGTGCCCGCCTGGGCTTCAAACATCTCTGTGCAGTAGGACAAATGTTGCTTTCTCCCCCTAGTGTCTCCATCTCCTGACCAGCTCCTACTCCCAGTCCCGCAGCTGAGGCAACAGGGTAGAGGCCCACACCCAGGTTTTCCTTTGCTGCCAGAAGATAAAGAGCTCTCTGTGGGGAGAGAGGAAGGTACCCCCATCTCGTGCACATCTCTTGATGGAGTCACTGCCTAGGGAATCTCTCCACCTGGACTCCAGCGCTGAGAAGGAAGCTGGATAGGGGGGCAAGTAACCAACTGTCCCACTCAGGACAGGATGAGAGCTTTCTGGGGTGGAGGGACGTTCAGAGATAAAACCCAAGATGGTCCCAGGCAGCCCTGGATGGTGGGTCCCCATGGGGGCATCTTCTAGCCTTATTCTCTTACCCCATCTCCCCGGGGGTCCAGAAAGGCAGATCCACTAGAAGACAGATGTCTGTTTGGAAAGGCCTATTCCTCCTCTGACAGAGACTGGGAAGAACAGGAACAACAGAGAAGAAACCAGAAGTCCCCAGGAGAATCCACTGTTTCCGTCCTCGGACATAAATGAGGGGTCTGGAGCTCCATCTCTGATCCATTTAGGAACTCAATTACCTAACCTCCAGAGCTCTGGGGAGACCTGAGCCCCCAGCCCCTGGGAGAGGCCTGTGGAAATATGGACACAGCCTCCTCCCTCCTGACTGCCAGGCCTGTGCAGGCTCATCATTATTCATGCCTATCAGGGCTTTCCACATTTCCCAGTCACCAGAAACTTGCTCTTCTGGGTTTTCCTTTCCTACTTGGCTGGAAGTGCCTGACTTGCATACGGATGGGGCAGGAGGTGGGGCTGGGGGGCAGCCGGCTGGTGTGTCAGCCTGTGGATGCCAGACGAACAGGCCCATCCTTACCCCCTCGGCCACTCTGGTCTTAACTTCCTTCCCCAGGATGTCCTGGCTTTTTTTAGATTTGCCACTTTCACAGAAGAAACAGTGACCAGAATAGTAATGGGGCGAATCTCCCTGCCTCCTCTTGCTTACACTTGTCCTAGAATGGAGCCACTTCACATGATTGCCCCTTTTCTAGCCTCTGCAGGGAAGTGGGGAGTCAGACAGCCTGGGGATCGCTGGTTTAACAGTGGTGCCAGGGGGGCTGCTCACTTCCAAGGGGTTCTGCCCATGAAGGGGGGCCCAGAATCTGTTCTTTGTCAGATTCTTTTCCATGATAGATTATTATAAGAAATTGAGTGTCATTCCCTGTACTATGCAGTATCTATTGTTTATTTTATACATAGTCATGAGTGCCTGTCCATCTCAAACTCCTAATTTATCCCCCCTTGCTTTCCCCTTTGGAAATCATAAGCTTTTATTTCTATGGACCATCAAAAAAGCAAGAGAGTTCCAGAAAAACATCTACTTCTGCTTTATTGACTATGCCAAAGCCTTTGACTGTGTGGATCACAATAAACTGTGGAAAATTCTGAAAGAGATGGNATGGGAATACCAGACCATCTGACCTGCCTCTTGAGAAACCTGTATGCAGGTCAGGAAGCAACAGTTAGAACTGGACATGGAACAACAGACTGGTTCCAAATAGAAAAAGGAGTACATCAAGGCTGTATATTATCAACCTGCTTATTTAAGTTCTATGCAGAGTACATCATGAGAAATGCTGGGCTGGAAGAAGCACAAGCTGGAATCAAGATTGCTGAGAGAAATATCAATAACCACAGATATGCAGATGACACCATCGTTATGGCAGAAAGTGAAGAAATACTAAAGAGCCTCTTGATGAAAGTGAAAGGAGAGTGAAAAAGTTGGCTTAAAGCTCAATATTCAGAAAACTGAGATCACGGCATCCAGTCCTATCACTTCATGGCAGGGAAACAGTGGAAACTGGTCAGCCACTGGAAACACTGGAAACAGTAGCTGACTTTATTTTTCTGGGCTCTAAAATCATTGCAGATGGTGATTGCAGCCATGAAATTAAAAGATGCTTACTCCTTGGAAGGAAAGTTATGACCAACCTAGACAGCATATTAGAAAGCAGAGACATTACTTTGTCGACAAAGATCCATCTAGTCAAGGCTATGGTTTTTCCAGTGGTCATGTGTGGATGTGAGAGTTGGACTATAAAGAAAACTGAGTGCAGAAGAATTGATGCTTTTGAACTGTGGTGTTGGAGAAGACTCTTGAGAGTCTCTTGAACTGCAAGGAGATCCAACCAGTCCATCCTAAAGGAGATCAGTCCTGGGTGTTCATCAGAAGGACTGATGTTGAAGCTGAAACTCCAATATTTTGACTCATTTGGAAAGACTCTGATGCTGGGAAAGATTGAGGGCAGGAGGGATGACAGAGGATGAGATGGTTGGATAGCATCACTGACTCAATAGACATGAATTTGGATGAACTTCAGGAGTTGGTGATGGACAGGAAGACCTAGCGGGCTGTGGTTCATAGGGTCGCAAAGAGTCGGACACGATCGAGCGACTGAACTGCACTGAATGAGCCTGTTTCTGTCTTGTAGATGAGTTCATGTGTGTCATATTTTAGATTCCACATATAAGTGATCATATGATATTTGTCTTTCTCTGTCTGGTTTGCTTCACTTAGTATAATAACCTCTAGGTCCATCCATGTTGCTGCAAGTGGCATTATTTCGTTCTTTTTTGTAGCTGAATAATATTCCATTGTGTACATGTAGCACATCTTCTTTATCCATTCATCCATCCGTGTATATTTAGGTTGCTTCCCTGTCTTGGCTATTTGACAGAGGACACATTTAAATTACCTTTTCTAAATACTTCACTATGTTGTCCACGACCATCAGACGAAGGGCTCTTCCTCATTCACTAAGTCTTAGTACTTTTCTGTGCTGGGAAAACACCCAGCTCTTAGGTTGAATTTATCAGTGAAAGAAGGCAGATCATTGCCGTTAAAGTCCTGTTTCTACTCTGATGTTTTCCCACCCCATGAAGAAATGCACGATTCTAGTTTCTTCATTCACACGGGCCTTGAGAAGATGAGATACTCAAGGACAGACTGATAGACCAGAGCTGGGCAAGGAACAGGAAGTGAGATACCCCCATGGATATCTGTTCTATGTTAAACCTGCTGCTGGCTTTACTTTATTTAAGCCTGAAAGCAATTGTGTGACCTAACTACAGTAAGTCTCTTACATACTAATCTTCGAGTTGCAAAATTGCAAAGATTCGAATGTGCGTTCCATTAATGTCAGATGTGTGTGAAACTGCAGCTTGTCCTCCATCTCCTGCTGCTGACAGGCCTTCACCTCTACCATATCCCACCTCCCTCCCTCCTCCAAGCAGTTGCTCTCTTGCCTGTTTTCCCGATGCCAGTCGCTAGTCCCTGTATGCCAGGTGTTGTACTGTACTACTGTGCATTTCAAGATACTATCCTGTAACATTTAAAATGTTTTCTGTTTGTTTTCATTTGTTTTTTATGTATTATTTATGAAGGGTATTAGAAATCTATTACTATATTGCTATATAATTATAATATTACTATATTACTATATTACTATATAGCTGATTGTGTGCATGCGATGGGTATCTAGGCTAACTTTGTTGGGCTTACAAACACACCGGACTTGCAAGCTCACACTCGGAATGGAACTCATTCGTGTGTAGGGGACTTACTGTATTACCGTTCCCATTTCACAATGGAGACAGACTCAGAAAGGTTAAGAAACTGTCTCAGAAGGGGACACTCAGGAAGGAATAGAGAGACAGGTCTTGAACCGGGTTTATCTGATTTCACTGGCACAGAGGCTGAGGATGTTAGATGGAAATTCTCCTTCATCTTAACACAGGAGGGCCACCATTCAACAACAGGAAGAAGTGTTTGAGATTGACTCTCCGTTCTCTGTGTGTGTGTGTGGGTAATTATTGCTCCCCCAGTAAGACAAGGCCAATGATTAGAATCAGTGTGAGTCAAACAGACCTATTTTACATTCGTCTTTGTGTTCTTTCTTTGTTTTCCTCCTATTTCTAGTGGAAAATTCTAGAGCCTCTCTGTCTAATACAGTAGCCATCGGCCCCATGTAGCTACTGAACCCTTGAGACACCAGATTTCCAAGACTTAATATGAAAAAAGGAATACAAAATACCCCATTAATAATTTCTAGATTGATTTTATTGAAATGATCATAGTTTGGATATACTGGGGATAAATAAATTGGATTAACATCTATGTCAGCTGTTTCGTTTTGCCTTTTTCATGGGGCTAGTAGAAAATGTAACGTTATGTTATATGGCTTGTGTCTTATCTCTATTGGAGAGCACTGATCTGATGCACTGCATTTGTTAAGTCCTGATAAAAGGCGGATGGCTTGTTAAAACTCTCCTTGACCAGAGAAAATGCTTTTACCCCATTAATACTCACACTGAAACAAAATGAGGTTGATTGGAGATGAACACAGCTTGGGCCCCTGCCTCCCTGGCCCTCTGGGATATGCTTGGGATACTGGCTGGGGCAGCCCATGCCTTAGTCCCTGAATCCACAGCTCTCGACATTCTGGAATGTTTCTGCCTTAAGCCTTTATCTTTTCTTCCCTGAGCAAAGTGCTTTGTCATTTCTCTTCGGGAGGAAGGTAGATGATGAAACCATGACCCAGAAAAATTATCTGATCTCACCAAGGTCATTACTGAAGGTCATGACCAAGCCAAGAAGAGCATGCGGTCCACTTTGGAGTTTGCCTCCCTGAGCAGCCTGCAGAGGCTTTTCTGGTTGATGATCTTAGTTGCAGGAAGGCAGGTTCAATACCCAGGGGAACAGGGATTACAGAGCCTGTGAGCCCTGACCCCTCCCCTGCTCCTGGCATTCAGCAGCCTCCGGGCTCAATGACTTTATTTTTCTCCTCTCAGAGATGGAAAGTGCTGTAGTATTCCCCTTTGATGATTTAAAAGTGTTATGTGCCTTTTCCTCTTTCCTCTTTATATCCAGCTCTCTCCTTTCTCTGGGCTGCTTTTACACTCGTTTCCATAGTAACCACCTCTATTGTATCCCTGACTGTGAAGAGAAATCTTGCAGATATTAGTAGGGATCCAACACCTTCCAGGAGATATTTTGATGCACTGTCTCCTTATCTTCCCGCACTAATTTTCTTGCCTTTCTTCTTCTGACAGCTGCCCCTTCCTCCAAGTACCTACAAGCCCTTGGGGATGGCTCTCCTCTTCCATGTGATCCTGAGGGTGAGCAGGGAGAAGGGTGATACTGGAAGAGAAGGCAGAAATCTCTGGGTCTTATTACAAATCTTCATTCTTCCCATGGCTTTGACACAACATGCCAAACCTAAAAGCCCTTGGGGGTGGAATCAAAAGCGCCGAGGCCTGAGAACAGTGGGGTTAGGCGCTCCAATGGCTGTTGGACAAGCATCCTTACCTAGAGATTGGCAGAATACACAGAGGCTGTCTTGGCCATCTTGAATATAAACCCCACCCAGCCGTCTCTCCGGTTCCCATCACCTCCACCCCAGCCTCATGAAAATCTCATGACCGTCTCTATACACTTGAATGTCTTCAT
Source organism: Procapra przewalskii (assembly GCA_006410515.1). NCBI lineage: Eukaryota > Metazoa > Chordata > Mammalia > Artiodactyla > Bovidae > Procapra > Procapra przewalskii. Next base: position 2,687,532 of record SJYF01001114.1, on the reverse strand, counting down.
TCTGTGCATTTCCCCCAAGCCTTCTTTCCTTACTAGTTTGGAAAGGAGGGCAGACGTGCAAATACAACACACACACACACACACACACACACATGAATCAGGGCTTTGAAAACACCCAACAACATCATCACCCACCTCCTTCCCAGAGCCAGGCTCAGCTGGCCATCAGGGAAGGGAAGGAGCATGGGTCTCCATCACTGACCTCCAAAAATTGTTTGAAGATCCTTTGCCCACCATTCCTCCTTGGAACTGGACATTATTCTTTTGATTACACAAGCCTGACAGCCTGATCATAATAAACATGTAACTGAAGAGAACCTATTCCTTTCCAGCGGCATTATTTATTCACCTAAAGCAAAGGCTGTGCTATATTTAGCATCTGATGTCAGTGGGTTGTTTGATTTCTTGGAAATTGGCAGGAAGCCACCTCTCACATGATATATGAAATCACTGATAAATGCTTCTTTTCACCAAAAGAAAAACAGCTTAATAGATGCAGCCCTTTTCTGCTCCCCTCCCCTCCTCCCTCCGTCTCCTCCACCGTCCTCCCCCCTGCCTTTCCTTTCCTCGTCTGGGATTCGTCTTTCTGTGGCACAGCTCAGCAGAGCCTGTGAAGTGGAAATGAGTTGTTCAGTATCACAGGGCAAAATGAGGCTGTTGGGATGCTCAGGATGGTTTTTTTTCCTCTCCTAGATCCTGGAAGGCTGCCAGAGTGCCAGTGAATCAGACGCACACGCACAAAAAGGCAAATCTATACAGCCGTGGCTTTATGGGGCCCAGTATTTATGGCGGAGCACTAGCTCTGGGTTGCTGTTTTGCAGGCGAAGATGGGAAATAGATAGTGATTCAGGATTGCCATTAAGTGAGAAAACAGCCCCAGTACAGATTGTGTGTAATAAACCAAATGCAGGGAGAAGCTGGAAGAAGCTGTGCATTTGCCACATGAGATCAGCCTTGGGCCCCATCAAGTTCAAGCTCCTGATTTGTGTGGTGGTTAATACCTGGTGCTCAGAACAAATCTTTCTGCTTTCACTCTGTCTTCTCTGCCATACACTGGGTCTATCACGTAAAGCTAGTGGAGGGGTTGGGCAGGGCTGTGCATGTGAAATTAAATTAATTCTCGCCCTCCTGCAGAGAACCATTTATATGGCCTGAAGTACAAAATTTAATTACCCTTATCTTAGATCCTATAAGAACCAACGTCACTATTGTTCATGAATTCACCCAGCCCCTTTCCACCATCAGCTGTGAGGTTTAACTCAGGATCCCCAGCAGAAGCCGGGTGGATAGTCTAACTGGCCACGGGAAGTGAGCAAACAGCAGCTTCAGTGGTGATTTATTTACATTTCTTTGTCCTGGGCTCCATTCAGTGACACCCTATTGGAAAGTATTCAGAGAAGGTCTTGTTTTCAGCCCTTCAGCATTTTAGGTTCCCCTTCATTAAGTTCCCCTTTATAGTATGTTCTGTCAAGCAATCCTGGCTGGGTGATGTTGACCATGGGTGTGTGAGGGACTTGGAGAGTTTCAAATATCCCACAGCGACACCAGCAGTGACTGGTCTTTCTCCCACCCCCAACACATGTGCATGACGCTCACCTTCATCCTAGGTGAGAGAAAAAAAACAAGGAAAGAGGAGGAAGTGAGAGCAGCAAAATCTGTGCTCTTTGTGTAGCTGCCTGAAGGACCTGCTAGGCAGAGGAATCGGATGGAGGGACAATAGACAGATAAACAGATGGGCAGATGAATGATGGACCCTCATCAATTCCTCCATCAGTAAGAAAGCCCACAAAATGAACAATGGCTATAAGTTGAAGCTGTTTTCCATTCAGTCCTCAAATTTAGCATTCATTGAGGGCTCCATCCTAGGAACCACAGGAAGTGACAACCTTTGTTTTAATTGGGATTATTTTTTTGATTCTCAAAATGAGGGGTATGGGACCAGATGACCTGTTAGCTCCCTTCCAGGCTCTGAAATGTTAAGGTTCTGTAATCGTGTGATTCTGTGATATTATGAGTCAGCCAGGTGAGTTAATGCTTTTCTGAGAGGTAGCCAGCCTCGTCTCCCCCAAGGGGAGGTGAATGAGCTCTGTCTCAGACACAGATGCTTCTGGGACACACCCTCCCAGGGTGAATGCCTTCTCTGGGCCCTGAAGGAACCAATAAAAAGCCTTACTCTGGGTGTACATTTGCTCACTGAGAACGCTGCTCACTTGGGCTCTTCACAGGGTCACAGCATGTTTATAACAATGACGATGATTTCTGCTTTATGCAAGGAATTTTTCTTTTGGTTCGAGGTGCTTGAGAAGCTGGCTATGGTTTCTATCAGCCCCAGATCTCACGTACCATGGCCTCTAGCAGAATGACACACAATAGCTGCAGTAACCGCCTCACCCATCTCTGAAGACTGGGCAGGGTTTTCTTAGCTGGGCTGCAGCCATGGTCTATTTTATCATAGTACCTTAGATAGGGATCAGTAAGATAGATGCACAACAAGGCTGAGAAAGTTTAAAGGTTTGATTATCCTACAGTCCTTGGGGAGAGCACAAGTCACCTTGCAGGGCCATAAGGGGAAGCACCAGGATCAGTCAAGAGGCTGAGGGAGCTAGGGGGACCTATAGGTAAGAATCTTTATGTTTTTCATAGGGAGGAATGGGTGAGGTGGGACAGCCAAGTTTAGATTTGGCCAGCTATGTGTAAAAGTAGGAACCCGTGAAATTCATGTTCACAGTGACTGGGAAGTATATCGTTTAAAGCTGTCTGAGGAGTCTTAATATTGATGGGTGTATTAGTCAGTGTGCTCCAGAGAAACAGAACCAGTAGAGGGTGTGTATGTGTGTGTGGACAGAGAGAGAAAGGAGGAGAGAGAGCAGTTGATTTTTAAGGTATTGGTTCATGCAACTTTGGAGCCTGACAAGTTCAAATTCTGCACAGTAGGCCAGCAGGCTGGAGACTCAGGGAAGAGCCAGAGCTGTAATCCAAGTCTGCAGGCAGTCTGCTGGCAGTTTCATTTCTTCACTGGGGACCATCAGTCTTTTGTTCTATTTAGGCCTTTGACTGATTGGAAAAGGCCCGCCAGCATTACAGAGGACGATTTGCTTTACTCAAAGTCCAATGATTTAAACATTCATCTCATCCATATACACCCTCACTGAAACATCCAGAATAATGTCTGGCCAAATATCTGGGAACTGTGGTCCAAGCAAGCTGACACATAGAATTGGTCACCATAATGAGGTTACAGTTTGCTCAGGGGTACCTGATAGACCCTTGGATGGCTATTAAAGCATCACTGTACAGAAATGTGAAGTATTTAAAGCTAATTCACGGTCACTGACTCCATAGAGACAGGACATCTGAGGTGTCCTCACCTCCCTAAACTTTCACCCAGGTAGCTACACAAGCACCTTGAGAAAACACCTCATAGCTTACAAAACATGTTCATCCCATCCTCTCCCTGATTCTAACAACGGCTGACGAGGTCATCATTTCTGTCTCCATATGAGAGACCAGAGAATGTGAGTGGAGCAGTGAGGTGACCTGACCCACCCAGGTCAGACAGCTTACAAGTGAAGAAAGCCAGGCTGGGCTCCAGCTTCTGGTTCAAGGTGACAGGATCTGGCTTAGTTTAGCGTAGTCTAGCGACTACCATATGCCAGGCCCTACTCCGGATGCTTCCATGTATTAATTTGCTTAATAACCAGAACAGCTCAGTGAGAAAGCCATTGCTGTTGGCCCAGGCAGGGAGGCTGAGGCCCACTCACCACCTCACACGGGCGGCAGGCTGGGGTCTGAAGCCAGGCTGCTGTTGATGATCTTCCTCAGCCCCTCCCTCTCTTCCTCGCCACCCAGAGCTTGCGGTATTCTCTCTTCCTGGTCCCCCACTCAGCACGCTGCTGCACTCGCCACCCCCAGTCTACCCCTGGAGGTGATTAATAACCATCAGTGATCTTGTCAGGCAGAGTAACCGAAAGCTGTAAGAGAAGGTTGCACAAAGGTTTGGAAATGAAAATACAGAGAAACCCCTACAGTGAAAAAAGATACCAGAATGATCACTTCACAAACATCACTTTTCAAAACATCATATCCAGGATTGGTCCTGGGCGCCCCAGCACAACAAAAGGGGCCCCAAGGCCTGGCTTCTCTCTGCGGCTTTCATCCTGTCCCACAGTGGGGTCCCCTTTGCCTTGTTCCCGCATTACTTATTGGGACCTGGTCCCACCTTCCCCATGATTTGCCAGATGAGGGCAACACACTCCTTTGATAAATCTGTACTAGGTGCCAGGCACTGTGATGAGGACCAAGAGCTGAGGGGTGAGGAGGAACGTGGGTCTGCCCTCAAGGCACTCAGAGCCCAGCGGAAGAGGCAGGGCTGCCCCGCAGGCAGCACCGGCCCAGACCCTGCCTCAGGCCGAGCACGCTGGACCCCCAGAAGGAGGTGTCACCAGCTCTGCATCAGATGCTGGCGGCTCTGTCGGAAGGGGAGGGTTAGCCTGGAACTGAACGGACAAATCCACGGGTGGAAGAACAAGGGAAGGACCGCCAGGTGGAGGGAACAGTGTGTGGAAAGGCCCAGAAGCCTGAGTGCTCAGTTCCGCTCAGCTGGCACGGAGAGCACATGGGGCCACAGGCAGGAAGGCACAGGAGGAAGGCGGGAGAGAGTGTCCGCAGCCTGGTGGCCCACCTCGAATGAGCGGGGGTTTGTTGCCCTCTGAATAGCCTGCCTGGGGACTTCCCTGGTGGTCCAGGGGTTAAGAATCTGCCTTCCAGTGCAGGGGATGAGAGTTCGATCCTTGACTGGGGAACTGAGATCCATGTGCTGTAACTAGAGAAGCCTGAGCACCACAACCAAGACCCAGTGCAGCCGGAAAAAAAAAAAAAAAAGGAAGAAAGAGCCTGCTTGGCCCTTGTGCGGTCCCACCGGTGCTTCTGAAGCTTCCTAAGCCAAGTGGGAAGGGTTCTGACACACCACGTACTTAGTCATGGTTGGTGCTCAGCCCTGGGAAAGATCCTCAGGGCATGTGAGAAGGTTAGATACTGGCTCCTGACCCCAGGGCATATATAGGCCAGATGAAGAGCAAGAAACGAGAAACATTAAGAATGTTTCTCAGGAAGGAAGAATAATTAAGCACCAGGCAGGGTGACCTCCATTGTGAGTGTGATGAGAGATGGTGAAGGAACAAGAGAGAGACTTCCAAAGGAGGGTTTTAAATGAGGAAAAGCCCTCCTTTCCTGCCGCTAAACTGGGTACAACCCTGTCCACTGACCTTTCCGCAGTCCTTTTCCTTAGAGGATTCTCCAAACACAGCCTCACCAGCTCTTATCAGCATGAGGACTTCTTTACATCTGGGGCCTGTACCTGCCAGTTTACCCTTGTCTAAGCTGAATTTTATATCCTCAGCTAGACTTCATTGGGCCCTCACTGTGTTTAGATCTGGGTTTCAGATCTCCTCTTACTTTGCAGCTTCACCTAAAACCAGCCAGCTCCTCCACTTAATACAGCCCAGAGCAAAAAGATATTTCAATATATGCTTGAATAGTGGAGATTCGCACGTGAGGCACCAGTTACAAGCAACCCTATATCTGCACAAGCTGATCATCTATTATGGAGTCCTTTGAATGCACTTGTTTGCAGCTGGTAGAAAGTTCCTTGGCCTACTGATCACTGTTCCTGGGGTTGTTGCTCCAGAGCAAAGCAGTGCCTTTGTATGTATCTATTACAAAGACACTGGGCTTCCCAGGCAGCACTAGTGGTAAAGAATCCACCTGCCAATGCAGGCGACTTAAGAGACGCAGGTTTGATCCCTGGGTTTGGAAGATCCCCTGGAGGAGGGCATGGCAATCCACTCCAGTATTTTTGCCTGGAGAATCCCATGGACAGAGGAGCCTAGTGGGCTACAGTCCATAGGGTCACAAAGAGCTGGACATGACTGTGGCGACTTAGCACGCACACACATATTACAAAGACATTAACCACACACATGGCCCATCTCTCCTTTACACAGCGGCGCAGCCAGGGGTGATTGGAAAACGACATTTTAAACTCCAAAGCAAATTACAGCAAGGAATCGGTGTGAAATTACTATCCTCTCCTAGGTGTTCCTTTTTAAAAGTCAGGCAGCAGAGCCCAGGATAAAAGTTGGCCTGTCAGACAAGCCCATTCAAGCTTGCAATTCCGCTGTCATTTGCCCGACGGGCTTGTGATAAAGAGCAAGGATAAAAAATCTGCCAGAAATAGTGCCACCGAGAAACCGACACCCAGGCCAACTCAGAAGCCAGCGCCTTGCCAGCTCTGCCCTCCCCAGTAGGGCAGTGGCTCTGAGGATCTGTTCTGACAGAGATGTCGTGTGACCTCCAATTTCAGCACCAAGGAGAGGAAGGGCCGAAAAGAGCTCCAGCTGTGAATCCCCGAAGAAAGGGGAGGGGGAACAAAGTTTACATTGAAAATCTTGCCTTTCCAAACAGCATGTTGAGACAGCGCCACAGCAGATAGGTTTGCTGCAGGCCTGGAACTTGCCTGGGGTGGCCGCAGCCTGGAGATTCACCTAGAAAGATTGTAACACTGAGCTTCCTTCTCTTTGTACTTTTGCTGGGCCTTCGACCCCTGGAGTGGTACCCTAGGGGCCTGAAAGAAAGAGATACCCCTCTTTGTAGCTGCGAGCAATGGGAGCCCAGGCAAATGGGCCAACCGGTGAACTTTGGAAAAGCCCGCAGCCATGTGGCAGCAGGCGCTCTGGATATCCTAGGCCGAACAGAACCTGCTCAGCCCAGGCTCTGTCACCAGTTCTCGGTGGGGAGGTGGCAGGCTGATTTCCAGGCTGTGTGCCCCTCTATGAGGGGGTGAGACAGGACACCCACACTGCCAGTGACTAACGCCCTTAGAGGTAAGAGGTCACACCCATGGATAGAATCAGATTTTACTGTTTCAGCTCATACGTTTATTGTGCCTCTGGGAGTGAGGCGCCTCCTTGGGACTCCCTAACTGCCCTGACAGGCAGGTCTCAGTCCTAGTTTACAGGTGAGTCCACTGCATCTCAGAAAAGTTCACTAACATGCCCCAGTTCATTCACACTGTTGTGAAATGGGTAAGCCAGGAGTCAGATCCCAGTCTTTGGGACCCAAGTCCAGCGGTTTCCATCAGAGGCATCCACCAAGCCTGCTTCAGAGGTGGCAGCTCCCACAAAAGTGGGGACCATTGTGGGGTCTGTCTTCACCAACAGGGTGCAGCATCTCCAAACCCTTTGTCCCCATCTTCTTGTCTTGATGTCCTGTCACCCACTTGCCATGTGGAATCACCGACCAGATTTTAAAGTAGCCACAAATATCTGGCAACATATAACCTGACTTGTGTTTGGTTGATAAAGACCCTCAAAGGAAATAAACACAGGAACTGCGAGGAGTCCAGGGTGGTAATCTTTTCCCAGAAAGGACCCCTTGGGGCCAGGGTATCAGGGCAATGTATCGTCTAATACACCCCAAAGAACAACAATCATCATGATGGTTATCATAGAAATCACCGTAGGTGCTACTAGACTTCGCATCTGGAGGGTGGTCCTGATGGATGGCTCATTAGAGAGTTCACGGGGGCCCAGCTGTCCTCGCTCTTGCTGTCTCTCTTTCGTGTCACTCACAAGTGCCTCCTGCAAACAGAACATTCCCTGGGGAGCTTTCCCCAGGGACCCTGATCTCTGGCATCCTTAAACAGCTGTCACACTGTCCCAGTTGTTTTTCAAGAAGGAGGTCCCCAGGGCTTCACCAAGGCAGACTTGAACTCAACCCTGCAGTGTTGATCTATCCCCTTTCATGTCCCCCTGGGAGAGGGGTGCTGAAGCCTTGGTGCCCATGGTTAGATCCTGGCAGCCTCTCAGCATCTGCAGCTCATCACCTGTTGTTTTCTACCCAGAATATGCGTTTGGACATGTCAAGATCTCAGTGGCTCCTACAAAGGCAAACTCCTCTGGAGGAACCTGAGATTTCTTTTGCACAGACCAGCCTCACACCCCATGGGGCAGTCTGTCAGCAAAGCGTTTACACTGGGCACGGAAGTAACACATTAGATAGGGTAGGTGAGGGAAGCCTTCATTCAGCACTTGATCTTGAACTTTGCATTTGCCAAGGGCTTTTAAGTCATTTCCGTTAACTGTTACTCTTGAACGTCCTTAGGAGGTGGGTAGAAACTGGTGTCCTCCTTTTGAGAAAAAGGACATGGGGAGGGACATGTCCCCAGGGACACATCCATGGAGTGAAAAGGGTCAGAGACCTTGCTGGGGAGGCGTTCCGCTCAACCTCCATCCACTCTCAGCCCCCTCTGCTTATAGTAAGCCAACAGGGAGGATGTTTCGGGAGCCTGGCTTTCATCCAGGAATCGTCCTGCATGTTAGCCTGCTAGAAGCCAGGTTGAGGTCTTTGTCACTGCCATGTGGCAGGTGAGGGGGAGCCTCAGAGGGGTATGTGCTGTGCAGTAAATCATAGAAGGATGAACAACTGCTGGGCACACAGAAAGCTGGTGCTCATTCCCCAGCCACTCCCGAGCCAGCTTTGAAGCAAGATGTATTTTTAAACACAAGGCTTGTACAGAAAATGTTCCCTTGCATGTCCCCATAGCCTACTAATGGGGCAACGGTTGGCAACCAACACCAGCAGCCCGTGCTCAGGGCTGTGTTCTCAATTTTTCTTTCTATTCTTGTCCCCTGGCATACGATAGGGGTTGCTGTCCTGGGAGACTACAGGCGACTGACGAAAAAGGTTGCAGTCGACTCTTGCCTGCTCTCAATTTCAAGACTCTCTGATTTTGTTCAGACACTGGGCCTGTAGGTCTGTGTCCGTTTACCGAGTGTGGAACCATTGTTTTTTTAATTCTTCCAGCAGATTCCATGAAACTGCCTGATGTTTCCCAGAAGGCTGTGGTCCCCCTGCATCACCTTGGGCTGAGAAGGGACTACCTTAGAAAGCCAGCTACCCCTCTGGGGCGCAAGAAAGCAGCCTCTGTGATCCTGATAAATTTCACAGCAGGATCAAGGGCCTCATGTCCTTTTTTTGAAAATGAAAATAGCCATTTGGGGTCAACTTTGTGTCTTCCCATTGTTCTGATTAGAATTTATTTCCTTGTGCATGTATGTGCTAAGTTGCTTCAATCGCGTCCGACTCTTTGTGACCCCACAGACTGTAGCATGTCAGGCTCCTCTGTCCATGGAATTCTCCAGGCAAGAACACTGGAATGCCTTGCCATTCCCTCCTCCAGGGGATCTTTCCAACTCAGAGATCGAACCCCCATCTCATGTCTTCTGCATTGGCAGGTGGGTTCTTTACCAATAGCGCCACCTAGGATCCTCTTCATTTCCTTAGCAAGAGAAAAGAAAGTCACCTTAACAAATCCAAATTATTACTAGAATGATTCCTCTACTTAATTTATTTAGGATATCCTCCTGAATTGTCCTGGTGTGTCCCTGAGTATTATTATTATCTGTTATTGCTGTTGTTGTTTTAAAGGAGCCATTTCTAACCAGGGGCTGGGGCAACACCCTTTGTCCTCTGGGCTGCAGGTCCTAGCCCTCACCAAGGGAACCATTCCTGCACTGCTGTGTTTTTTTGAGTTATGCAATATAAACAGCTTCAAGGAGATGAGCTCCTCCAGTTTTGTTTTTAAATCCTGACTTCACTTGCCCTCTGCAGAGCTTGGCATTTGGGTGGTTTCCTCCTGCGTTCTCTGTTTTCCTTGCTAGAAAACAAAACACCCTTCCCTTGACCCTCCTCCAGGACCAGCCCTTTCCTCCCCAGACTCAGCAATGGAATGAGCCACTGCTGATGGAAGGAAGTTCACCAGGAATTGGTGAAGAAGCTGCTGAGGAAGTCTAACACACCCCTGCCTTGTCTCCGCTCAGTTTGGACACCTCTTTCTCCCCAGGTGCAGGCTCATCCGCTTGGATCCAGAGTGGGCACCCAAACTGAGCAGAGACGAAGCAGTCCTAGGTGTTAGATTTTCTCTGTAACTTCTTCGCCCATTCCTGGTTCCCCCAAGTCAGGAGTACCCCCAGAACATCTGAAGCATAATTCTGCTTAGCATATGGATTCATACCTGACTTTTCAAGAACACAGCTGATGTGTAAAACACGTGTGACTGGAGTTAGGAGAAAAGTTCAAAAGGTATTGCAAAAGTCAGCTCCACATTATTTTGCTATTTGTATCTCCTTAAAACAAATATTTGCAAAGCGTTTCATCGCTCATTAGACCAGACTCATGGTTTATCCTCCTAATGACTCCACGCAGTGGAGAAACCCTGCAGTCTTCTTGCTGAGTTTGGCTTGGCAAAACGGCATGCAAGGCACAGTTGGATTATAATACACTTTTAGTCACAGGTTTCCTAAAACAACCATCCTAGGCTGAGTCACTGATTCCTTTATTTACACAGTTGTCTTAATGCAGACAACCAATATTTTCAGAATAGTTATTAACTCTCAAATTTGTTATGGTGGTGATCCTACTTCCATCCATAAAATTTTATTTTGCAATATTCTGTCTTTCTCTCTAATCTTCTCTAATGATTCAGGCTTGCCATCTATCTGGTGGGGGTCAGCACCTTCAGGATGAGAAGGATGCCCTTTTCATCCTTCCAGAAGTGTGAGTTTGGGAGGGAGGGCTGAAAGGTGGAAGGCATAGAGGTTTGGAAAATCGAGTGCCCGGGGCATGGAAGTTGTGAAGAAGGAGCCCAGTGGTAGGAATGGCTGGGGTAGAGTGAGAGGAGCCAGGTACTTGGCCTTTCCCACTGGATTCCAGAAAAGTACAAGAGAGAAAGAAAGAAAAAAAAGGAGAGAAAGGAGGGATGAAGGAAGGGAAGAAGGGAGGGAGAGAGAGAAAGAAAGAAAGAAAAAAGGAAAGAAAAGAAAGAAGGAAAGACAAAGAAAGGGAGGGAAGAAAGGAAGACAAGAGAGAAAGAAAGAGAGATGGGAGAAAGAAAGAAGGAAAGAGAAAGAAAAGAAGAGAAATTATAGCTGTGGTTGGGGCAGGGGGCGCGAGGACGGGGGATGTTGGATAGGCCTGGATATTTTTGCATCAAGAAATGCTTCCAGTTCTACCAACTGAAGCTCAGCCAGGGACTCTGACAAAGCCACACAGCATCCTCTTGTCTCTTCAAGCCTTTCAGAACTTCTCTGCATTTTTCCAGCAGTAGGAGCAGCTGCTGCCAACCTTGGCCCAGCCTCTCATTTGCCAGCTCGCAACCCTACCCACTCGTCTCCTTCTGTTTCTCTCCTTCAAGGTCAAATCCCAGTGCACCTCAACTTTTCAGCGAGAGCCTCAGCCCTCAGTGTCCCGGGGGCGGGGCAGGGGGGGTGAAG
>SJYF01001114.1:2644739-2664938 GCA_006410515.1 Procapra przewalskii | reverse complement strand
TCTTCTGAGGGATTCCTGCCCGCAGTAGTAGATATAATGGTCATCTGAGTTAAATTCACCCATTCCAGTCCATTTTAGTTCACTGATTCCTAGAATGTCGACGTTCACTCTTGCTGTCTCTTGTTTGACCACTTCCAATTTGCCTTGATTCATGGACGTGACATTCCAGGTTCCTATGCAATATTGCTCTTTACAAGCATCGGATCTTGCTTCTATCACCAGTCACATGCACAACTGGGTATTGTTTTTGCTTTGGCTCCATCCCTTCATTCTTTCTGGAGTTACTTCTCCACTGACATCCAGTAACATATTGGGCACCTAATGACCTGGGGAGTTCCTCTTTTGGTATCCTATCATTTTGCCTTTTCATACTGTTCATTGGGTTCTCTCAATATTATTAAAAAATAACTATCTCCATTGATGTTCATCCTTCCCTTTCACCCCACCCCCATTTTTATTATTATTTAGACTCTGAAAGTCTTGGAATGAGGGATGCTTTTGCTGTTGGTCTTCTGTGTAAGATCACATCAGTTCCCTCCATCTAAGTATGACCTAGAAAATAAAGAAGAATGTGCATAATTGAACTGAGCTTTTAAAATGGGTTCTTCTTTATCACTCTTGGACAGTTAAAATTGCCGTGCCTGAGAAAGAGAAAATGCAAAAGTGGCCCCTTAGCCCATTATAGAGGACCCTTGACATAAGCATTCAATCCAAGGCTGATTAAAATTTGCATAATTCATCTTATTATTTATTCTAAAATAATTGAAAAGCAGTGGTCTTGAAGACAGAATTTTTCAAAAGGAGTATTTTATGCAGAGGTTTTAGAAGGAATCAGCCCATTTATTCAATAATGAAAAAAATCATTATTTTCACATTTCCACCTAATGTCTTCTGTTTTCTTCCACCTTCATTTAGCTCAGCTGGGAATTAGGCATATTCTTTAGTTATGCTTTAAAAAAACTAATAGTATGAAATAATCGTATCTTTTGTTGACAACTGGCCTTCTTCTATGGAAAGACACCTGAATGCATTTCTAGGTTGTTCTCAGCTTTGTGTTGGTCCTTCCTTTCTTTGCCTCTCTCGTTTTTGACACAATGTCTAGGTTTTCAGCACACCAGAATCTGGGGTTCTCTCTCACTCTCTGTATACATATTTTTTCTTTTACTATCTTCTATAAAAGGAGCTTGCTATTGATTGCAGCTGACTGAGCCGCTTGAGTTGATATCCAAGCAACGCTAACCCAGAGAGGGATTAGCATTACATCAGCTGCCAGGCGAGGGAGCCTGGCAGCCGGCCCGCCTGTAAAAACGGAACGCGTTTGCGTCACTGTTCCCTTGGGAATGTTTCTTGGAGCCTTGTCAGCTGTCCCCTGAGGTTGTTTCCTTAATATGTCAACAGACATTCCTGAATCTTTCATGCCGAATAGTTCTTTTCCTTTTCCAGAAACACTTAGATGACCCAGCAGCTGGTGCCTCCTGTTGCTGGGATCTTTCAAAACGTAATTTTTATTTCATGAAATAGGTGTTTTCGTTCCAATCCAAACATTCGAGGGGGATTTAGGAAGGTTTCGATTTCTGCTTCTCCACGTTAGAAAACCTATTTTTGAAGAAACAGGGCAGCCAGTTTAGGGCAGAGAGCTGTTTCTATGCTTTTATCATCCTTGGGAAAAGCCTTTATTCCCTCACCAGCTTATCCAAGCCCTCCAATTACCCTGTTACCTTGTGACCTTTCATAGAGAAAAATGGCTGGTTGAAAGACCCAGCTGAAATTTGCCTCCATTTATGATTTGCTCTCTGATCTTGCTTTAAGAAAGTCAGCCAGACCTTGTGGGCAGTGACCTTGAGCAGCCCCTGCATGCTGAGAGCCACAGATAAGAAAGATGTGTCAACCACTGCCCACGTGATACCTATTTCCTCATTTTCCCCACGTCATTATTTGCTGATCTGGTAATTTGATCTCCACTTTTATCTTGGAATATTTTACTTTGAAGAATACCATAGCCGAGACCCTGGTGCTGGGAAAGATTGAAGGCAGGAGGAAAAGGGAGCAACAGAGGGTGAGATGGTTGGATGTCATCTCCAACTCAGTGAACATGAGTTTGAGCAAGCTCCAGGAGCTAGTGAAGGACAGGGAAGCCTGGCATGTTGCAGTCCATGGGTTTGTGAAGAGTCAGACACAACTGAGCGACTGAACAACAGCAACAAATAGCCAAGTGGATAAGAGAGCCTCCAGCTAATGCCCCTGCCTTCTCTCTTTCTGAAAAGTGAGCAAAGCTCCTTGAAGTTCAAGGAGCTTTCCCCTGCACAATAGCCCTTCAGATTGTTATGCAGTGGCTCACAGTCAATAGCTGGAACATCGTAAATTTGGAGAGAAGTCCTTTGGTTGGTGGGGAGGGGGCACTGTTATTAAATTCACTTAATCATGAGTGATGATGATGGAGGATTTGGGGGAAAAGCCACTTCCGCCTGCGTGAGCATCAGTCTCCACTGTGGAGGGGCGCCTTTCATCACCAGCTCCCGGGGAGGTCGTAGGTCTCATCCTCTGGAAATGCACTGAGAGCCCTAAACGTTTTGTGGCTCTGAAATCTGCCTCTGAGCAGGGCTGTGGAGGATGCCACTTCCTCCTGCCAGCGGATGGAACAATTCCCCTTCTGTTCTGTAATCCCTGTGCCCTTGGTGCACAGCCTTCTGGGAACTCGGCCATCATCCCCACTGAAGAAGGTCCCCTGGTTCACAGGAGGAGAATGGAAATGGGGCTGCCCATGAGAGGAGACATTTAGAATCACTGGGTCTTAGCATTGAAAGGAATTTTTAGAGACTGAGTGAAACCCAAGCTCCTCATTCATTTTGAGAATGAGAAATACGAAATCCAGAGAAGTTGAATGACTTTGCTGGTATGGCCAAGTTGGTGTCAAGGCTAAGAACTGGTCTCGCTGCCCAGGTCTGTGTCTTTCTCAGCATGGCCGCCTGCTCTCCTCCGGGGTTAGTCCAGGGGTCAAACCATGGTCCTCTTTGCCAAGTGCAGTGCCCTATCCAGGGGAATGTGAAGCCCAAGGACCATTGAGGCTACAGGCAGTGTGGATGTGAGCAGTAAGGATGAAGTTCAACTCCAGGAGAGGTCGGGATGGGGGTCAACTGGACCCACATCTCTCTTCTCCTTGCTTCACTGGGTGCCCACAGAAGAGCTCTCTGGTCTGCACTCCACTTGGACCAGCAGGAGCCGATGGTCCCCAGACTGCACTTGTCCCCTGGCAGGACTGGAGAGGCAGCAAGGGAGCCCAGCAGTCACCACAGGACCAGAGGCAGAGAACCTGGGTGGTGCTGGGACAGCCTTGAACTAGATTCTCACTCTCTTTCCCTTGGGAGCCAAGCAGGAAAATAGCATAACTATGTATAAGGCAGTGGAAAAAGGATGTGTTAACCCTCACCCAGAGCTTGTACATCTGGAATCAGTTTTTTCATCCTTTTCTTCCCTTTTGCCAAACTCCATACATCCCCCATGGGCTGAGATGCTGTGAAGCTGGCCAAGCCTGGTGGCTACGATTCAAAGCAAGGATTTTGGGGTCCAACCTTCTGAGTATCCACCTAGCCTCTGCCACTTGAGTGCTGTGTGATTTGGAGCAGGATTTTATTTTCTGGAAGCCTCAGTTTCCTCATCTGGAAAATGGACATCATGCCAGTTAGTTTAAGAAATACCCTAAGGCTTAAATAAGAGGAAGTTTGCAGTGGGTTTGGCTAAGTGCCTGGCATGAAAGTGATGGATACACCTCAATTGCTGTTGCTGTTAGCACATAGAGAACTTCACCAGACAGAATTCATAAGAGAATTTACTTTATTGTTTTTTAAAGGGTTTTCTTCGATGTGGACCATTTGTAAAGTCTTTATTGAATCTGTTGCAGTGTTGTTTCTGTTTTTATGTTTTGTTTTCTTGGCCAAGAGGCATGTGGGATCTCAGCTCCCCGACTAGGAATTGAACCTGCCTCCACTACAATGGGAGGTGAAATCTTAACCACTGGATCACCAAGGAAGTCCCAGGAGACAATTTAGAAGGACAAACTTTTGCAGTTAGCAAGTGAGACTATCAGTCATCAACATCTGGTCTTGATGAAAAGCAAGGGCAGCTGCAGACAAGGAGACCGACTGGTGGAAACAACACAGATGACCTACACCTTGATGGGGCTACATATCAACACTGATCCCTTGTAGAGGGTGGAGCCAGCCTGTCCTAGCTGGGGAACCCCAAATTCTGCTTTCAGTGACCTACAGCCCTGGCTGGGGGCACCTAGGTCTAGCAAGCCGTCCAACCACAGGACATGACTGCAGGGAAAAGAGAGAAGCAGCACAAAAGAATGGGGGACTCCCCTGATGATCCAGTGGTTCGAATCCACCTTCCAATGCAGGGGACGTGGATTCCATCCCTGGTCGGGGAACTAGGACTCCTCACGCCCGGCAACTAAGTCCCGGAGCCACAACCACTGAGCCCATGCTCCACAACAAGAGAACCTCAGGCGCTGCAACTAGAGAAAAGCCTGCATGCCGCAACAAAGACCCAGCACAGCCAAAAAAAAAAAAAAGGAATGGTGGCATTCTCGTGGCTGCAGTGCAGAGAGGGTTCGACTGATCTCTGAGAAGAGGACCTAGTGTTTTTCACTATCACTATATTCCAGATGCAAACATATTCTCAGGCAGGAGAATGGTACTTAAAGGATTGGTCTACCAACTGAAGAGTGAGAAACTGTTGAGTCACACCTGGACTTCCTCGAACATTCCTCCTGCACACACTCACGGACACAGACGTGCACACGGGGTGCCTGACCGAGAGGCAGCGGGAGCCAGCATTTGTGGGTCTATACGATGCTGGCCAGAGCTCCCTGGGGCCCTTAGTACCTGAGAAGAGGCGGGGGCTGGCCTCCCTGCACCAAGGATCAGCTAAATGAACCTGGTACCCAGAGTTTTCCTTTCCCTGCAGAGGGGCTGGGGCTGACTGGAACACAGGAGAAACTGGAATGTCCCCGTTTCCCTTCCCCAGAGTATCCCTGGCGGTCATGACAACAGAGAGGGGGCTGACGGGGGTGGATCACTCTTTCTCCAGCTCTGCAATGAGTCATTTGGCAAATAGCTTCATGTGGAATTACAAAACCTCTCGGGTCACCTATGGAAACGCCAGTCTTCAGAAACCACAGCAAGGTTTCTGTTTGTTTTTGTTTTGTTTTGTTTTTGCTGTTGAGCTCACTTCCGGAGCGGCAGGGATACAGGCGAATCACACACCGCACACCGACCGCGCACGCACATGCATTCCACCTGCCGATGGATACGCTGCCTCGGGCCTGGAGGACCCCGGAAGTTCCCTTCCATCTGCCTTTACAGTTGCTTCTGCGTGTTGCCTCCTGGGTCTTTGTTGTACTAATTTGTCCAGGCCACACCCAGGATGGGGGTGCTGCTACGGTCCTCTGAAGGGCCTTTCCTGTGGGGCCAGGAGAAAGCTTTGACTATAGACATATTTTAAGGGGGAATTTTCTTGCTTTGTGTTCCCTACACAGATTTTAGGGGTTTCTTTTACCCCCCTGGGGATAAAAATCATTACAAGAAAAACCCACAAAACTTCTGAGGCCTGTGGTATTTCTGTTCTTTCGGCTGTTAGTCCACTGAAATTATTTTGGGAACAAAGTAGCTCTCGATTTTTCAATCGCCGCCTTCTATACCAGTGGCTGCCACGTAATACAAATCCAGTCACCCAGAAAGTATTTTTGAGCATTGCCTGTGGTCCAGGCACTGTTGAGTTTGCTGAGTATATAGCTTTGAATAACACTGATACATTTATTGGTTTCAGGAAGCTTACATCACAGTAATAACTAAAAAAACTTAACAGATATGCTATGAACCGAAATCAGAATTAAGGCCAGATAAAGGCCCACTTAAACTTAATGGCCTACCTTTATTAATATATATACAACTATTATCCTCAAGTCATTGTTAGTGTACACAAGGGGCTTACCTGGTGGCTCAGTTGGCAAAGAGTTTGCCTGCACTGCAAAAGACCAAGTTCCATACCTGGGTCAGGAAGATCCCCGGAGAAAGAAATGGCAACCCACTTCAAGTATTCTTGCCTGGGAAATCCCATGGACAGAGGAGCCTGGCGGCTTACAGCCCACGGGGTCGGAAAGAGTTGGACACGACTTAGGGACTAAAGGTACCTACCAAATAGTGTACATAGATATACAACAGGCATCCCCCAAACGTGGGGGGGAGGGGCTGTGTCACTGAAAATTTTGGAGTCTGTGAATTCTCCTACAGTGATGACAAAGGCTTAGATGCAAGGTTGAAAAGGGATCACCCAACCTGTGAAAGAAATTGGGTTTTGCTGAAGCTTTATCTTGGAAAAGGACTTAGAAGCAAATATCATTTAAACAGTTTGTTTTTCTTTAGGGACATAGAAAACAACTATTTAAATAGACTGCTGATTTTGTAAATCTGCTGGTGTTAGTTGGCAGCTCATCCATGTCTTCATTTATTGTATACCAAGGCACTGTGCTTTATGACAGAAACACAAAGTTTAATAAGACATGGTGTCTGCCCTCCTGAAGCTTATAATCCTGTAAGAAAAGCAGACATGGAAACAATCTAGTAGGTGCTATGTTGAGGTGAGAATGGGAATGGAGTCCATCCTCCATGAGCAGGGCAGTGGGAGGGTCATCAGAAGAAGACATCTGAACAGTGTCTTCAGCACAAGTTTAAAGATGCCTAACCCTCTTTTAAGAGCCGGTAGCTTTTCTGCATCCTTGTCTTTTTTTGTTTGTTTCTTTGCTGCATGGCATCTGGTGTCTTAGTCTCCCAAACAAAGATTAAACCCACACCCTCTTCACTGAAAGCACGGGGTCTTAACCGCTGGACCACCAGGGGAGTCCCACACTATCCTTTTCTCTGTGATGTTTGTCTGTGGTAGCTGTAAGGAATTTGGCTGCATTATCCATACACCAATAAACAACTCTACCAGCCCTTAGACAGAGTAAGCTGCTTAGTATTCTATTTTGTGCAATCAGAGATTAAATTCCAAATTCACTGGCACCCGGAGATGAAACAGCTAATTATATACAGTAATTGCATTTAAAATCCATGCCTTTGAATGACTGATGAAATCTTCTCTTTCAAATGCTCCTAAAACTCAGTGTGCCCAGCAACCAACTGGGAAGAAGTGGCAGTAAGTTTTTAGTCTTGTAATGTGGGTATGGTGGTGCTATGCTCTTTCACCCCTGTGCTTTCCTTGGATTCACCCTGCACATTTAAATAATACTTTTGTCCAAGAGGAAGAAGTAAAATTGTCTTTGTTTGCAGATGAAATGACATTATATATAGACAACTCTAAAGACTCCACTAAAAATTGTTAGAATCAATAAACAAATTCAGTAAAGTTGAAGGATATAAAATCAATATACAAAAATTAGTTCAATTTCTCTACAACAACAATCTTTCAGAGAAATTAAGAAAACAATTACCTTGACAATAGCATCAGAAAACATAAAATACATAGGAATAAATTTAACCAAGGAAGTGAAAAACTGTATACTGAAAACTATAAAACATTGATGAAATAAATTAAGGGAGAAACAAATAAATGAATTGGAAGAATTAATATTGTTTAAACTTTATACTACCCTAGCAATCTACAGAGTCTGTGCAATCCCTATCAAAATACTGATGGCGCTTTTCATAGAACTAGAATAAACAATCCCAAAATTTCTGTGGAACGACAAAAGATCCTGAATAGCCAAAGCAATCTTGAGAAAGAAGAACAAATCTGGAGGCACATCCATCCTGATTTCAAACTACAGTTGACCTTGAACAACACACAGGGTGCCAGCCCTTTACACAATTGCAAAGCTGCATGTCACTTTACAGTCAGCCATCCTCTTCATCCAGAGTTCAGTGGCCTTGGATTCTACCAACCAGGGATCAGATTGCATTTTACTACAATTCATATCTATTGAAAAACATCTGTGTTTAAGCTGACTCATGAAATTCAGACTCTTGTTGTTCAAGGGCCACCAGTATATTACAAAGCTATTATAATCAAAACAGCATGGTATTGGCATTAAGAACAGACACACAGATCAAAGAAACAGAATAGACAGCTCAGAAATAAACATATGCTGTGCTGTGCTGAGTCACTCAGTCATGTCTGACTCTTGGCAACCCCGTGGACTGTAGTCTGCCAGGCTCCCCTGTCCATGGAATTTTCAAGAATACTGAAATGGATAACCATTCCCTTCTCCAGGGGATCTTTCCAACCCAGAGATCGAACCCATGTCTCCAGAGTTGCAGGCAGATTCTGCACCATTTGAGCCACCATGGAAGCCCAGGGAAAAGATAACCCCTTCAAAAAGTGGTGCTCTAAAAACTAGATTTATTCATGCAAAAGAATGTCACTGAACTCCTATTTACATCATACACAAAAATCACCTCAAAATGGGTTAAACACTTAAGTATCAGATGCAAAACCATAAAGCTTATAGAATAAATTTTATAGAAAAAGCTGTTAACCTTTGTCTTGGGTATGACTTTTTTTTTTTACACCAAAAGTAAAGGTAACAAAAACAAAAATAAACAAGTGGGACTATATCCAACTAAAAAGCTCCTGCACAGCAAAGGAAACCACCAACAAAATGAAAAGTCATCTGTGGAATGGAAGAAAGTATTTGCAAACCATATATCCAATAAGAAAATATCTGCAAACCATATATCCGATAACCATATATCCAAAAATAATAATTAACATCCAAATTATACAAAGCACTCACACAACTCAATAGCAAGATACCAAATAACCCAATTTTTAAAATGGGAAAGGGACGTGATTAGACGTTTTTCCAGAGAAGATAGTCTCATGGCCAGCAGGCACATGAAAAGATGCTCAAATCACTAATCGTCACAAATCAAAGCCACAGTGCGCTATCGCTTCACATTTGTTTTCTGTTATCAAAAAACAGGTGAAAACAAATGCTGGTGAGAATGTGGAGTAAAGGGGACCCTCATACACTGTTGGTGGAGACTGGTACAGCTGCTATCAAAAACAGTATGGAGATTTCTCAAGAAATTAAAAATAGACTTACCATCTGATCCATCAATCCCATTTCTGGATATACATCCAAAGAAAGCAAAATCATTATTTCGAAGAGATATCTGTACACCCATTTTCATAATAGCCAATAACATTATTCAGAATAGCCAAAGTATATAAACAACCTATGTGCTTGGATGAATGGATAAAGAAAACGTGGTATACACACACACCATGGAATATTATTCAGATTCAAAAAAGAAAATCTGCCATTTGAAACAGCATGGATGGATCTTGAGGGCATTATGCTAAGTGAAATAAGTCAGGCAGAGAGAGACAAATGCTGCATCAGATCACTTATATACGGGATCTAAAGAGAAAAAAAAACCAAACACTGATTACATAGAAACAGAGTAGAATGGTGATTGTCAGGGCTGAAGGGAGGGAAATGGGGAGAGGTTAGTAACAGGGCACAACCTCTCAGGCATAAATGAGTAAGGGGACTTCCCTGGTGGCCCAGTAGTTAAGACTGTGTACATCCAGATCAGGGGGTGTGGATTCGATCCCCAGTCTGGAAACTAAGATCCCACGTGCCACACAGCATGGCCACACAAAAAAAGAAAGAAATAGTAAGATAACCTATATCTATAGTTAAGATAGCATGTAATAGGTAATTTACAGAAGGCATAGTATGTAGTAAGATGACATGAATTTATAATAATTGTGTAATTTCATGATAGCATGATAGCCAATTTTTGTTAAAATGTTAAGTTTCTTATGTAATAGTGGTTTACACTCCAAACATCTATAATGTATAGCATTTTAAATCTTTCAAATAAATACTTAAGACTCTGGGGTGTTCTTACTCATAACCTGAGTCACTGGTTATTAAAATGGATTCAGTCGTGTATTAGAATGTATTTATAGAATCCATGCTTCACTATAAACACCACAGGAGGGGAAGGGACACAAAATATATCCAGGACCTGCACTCGGGCCAGTGCTTCTGCCGGGGAGCTCAACTCAGGAAGTGGTGGTGTGTTTGGAAGACGTTCAGTTTACTTTTCTCCCAACTTGATGGTTAGTTGAAGCTTTTGGAATTGTTTCAGTTGGATAGAAAATGGAGGAAGTTATGTCAGATGAATCATTTCCCTGTGTGTTGCTTTACAGAATCACTTCCCCTGAATAATTAATAAAAAATTGACAGGAAGAATGTCCCTGGAATAACTAGCAGGCAGTTTCAGCGGGGGAACTTTTATTTTTCTCAGTCAAACTGAGCAGTTAGTTTTTGCCATTTGAGGATTTTCGACAGACACGGAGGGAACCACAGAGCATCTTCAGAGCAGCTCCCAGTTGGAACAGGGCATGTGGATTCCTGGAGAAGCACTTTCGTCCTTTTACCCTGAAGACCCCTGGAAATCAGCCTTTACTTTGGGAAGAGCCCTGCCACATTCTCTAGGAGACTCTCCAGCATCGCCTGTTCCACACACTGGTTTTGGCATTTTGTGGCCAAGTGACCAGGAACCTTACAATGAGATGAAGTTTCCAGTTTCTAAGCAAATAAGTCAAGCAGTGTGAATTCAAGGGGCATAAGGATTTTTTTTTTTTCTGTTTTTACATAAGACGGTGCCAAAAGTTTTCAAGGACTATACAGGAATCCTAAGTCCCATTTGGTCAAAAAACACTCAGAGCTCACAGTATGTTGAATTGCCCAGAATCCTACAAACACATGTGGGGACAAGAAAAAATATTTGCTTTCTGGGTCAGAATGCTCCCCCTCTTTTTCCTTCCTGTACTTCTCAGGTTCTTGCTTTTCCACTAATTTTATTCTTTCTTGCCACTATACTCCCGTATCTGTATTACTTTAGTCAAAGAACACTGGCTGATTCAGCAGCCATGCTGATATCCATTGCAACTTTGTTAATAATCTTGATAATATTATTAATATGAAAAATATAGCTCTGGTACTAATTAGGTGGATGACCTCCCTCAAGGCCATTTAAACGTTTTGAACATCAGTTTCCGGATTAGGTTAGAATATTTTTAGTTGTTTAAATGTCTGCATGCTACGGTTCTGAAGGCCCTGGCTGGGCTTGGGGCAGGACCATTCACAGACTGATGAGAAGATAACCAAGGGCTCCCTGCATGTCCCTCCAGACACTCTGCCTCTCTGTGCCTCCTGCCTCTCCTCTCTCCCTGAAACTAGTCTGTTGTTCAGCCTATGCATAAGGAGAACAGTACTGGGGATGCTTTGGGGTCACATGGGGTTTCTCAATTCCCCCTGGGCTGCCAGATGAGAGATACAGCTTTTCAGGTGCTCTGGACCATTCTTGGTGATTTAGACACATCCCTGCTTACAGCAAATTGCTTCTCCTAATCTGAGACCCGCCCCCCCAACCTTGCAATGTTCATCAACTTTTTTCAATGTGGTTGAAAATTTTACTATTTTGAGTCCATAAAACTGTAAAAGAGTGTTCCACCGTTTACCTGGTCAGTTTCCCTTACAGTGGATCGTTCTGTCTCATCGCTGTCAGGATTTCGTTTTTGCCTCTGGGAAGTAAGCGGTCCAGTCACCTCCTGCCAGACCACCGTGGGCTAAGGTCCTGGGGAAATGCTGCGTGTTTGCTCTCTGAGGGGACAAACCTCCACCGGGCATACCTCGGGGGCAGGAGCCAAGATGACTATAGTAAGTCCTCGACATGTGAACCTTCACTTTGTGAACTTTCAAAGACGTGAACGTGTTTCCATGTCCAATCACACAAGTTAGTTCACATGTCTGGTGTACATGTACTTGCATTCTCTATAAGTGGTTGTGCTTTGGGGTACTGTCCAGTCCTGCATAGAGTACAGTAGCTCAGTATCCTTATTTCAAGCCCAGGATGTCTGAATGCAGGCTTAAAAGCAGTGGTGATAGAGCTGAAAGTGCTAAAGACCACCAGCTATTGTACTACTGTACTTTTCAAGGGACTGGACTATAAGATGAAAAATGTTCCCTTAAGTTTTTGTGCTTTTTTTAATGTATTTTTTTGTGTGAAAAGTATTATAACTCTAATACAGTACACTACTATATAGTCGATTGTGTTATTGGGTACCTCGGCTAACTACGAACAAATTGGATCTCAGAATGAGCTCTTGGAATGGAACCAGTCCATATGTAGGGGACTTAATGTATTTCACATGAGAGCCGAGGTGCCTTAGCTAAACCCCATCACCCCATAGCTGCCCATCTACAACACGGTGCTAAAAGGGACCCACCTCTCCAGGGGCTGTGGGTACCCTTGAACTGATTATCTGTGGCAGGACATGACGGCTAAGTATTATTATAGTAATAGAGAAAGAGCCAGCATTAGCATTTTTAAGCCCTGGGGACACTTGAAAATCAGATACTCTCAGAGCTGCTGGTAATGGCTGCCTGAGAGCTGGGGAACCAGCTTCTTCACCATCCCCAAGCCGCCAGCATTTAACTCATCACAGTGCAGAGCAATTTGGGTGATATCAGTTGGGAAGGGGGCTGGGGAGCTGGAAGGGGTGGTAATTAAAAAAAAAAAATGCTTGTCTATGTGTTCATTTAATCAACAAATAACTGAATGTCAGGGGTTGCTCCTGGCAGGGGGTAGGCCCCCTGCAGCGCAGCAGGCAGCCTCTGGAAAGGGAGGGGCTATTTCGAGGGTGGGGGCTATTCCCAAGCTGACAGAAAGCAGCAGGATCCCCGGGGCAGATAGATGGTACAAGTGCTGGGGATTCTCAGAGCCCTGGCACAGAGCCTGGCACCCTGTAGACGCCAAAAATATTTATGGAATAGATGGATAAATGAATTTAAAAATAAATAAATGAAGGAAGGTTCAAATGGAGTGGAGAGATAAATCCAGTCAAGTCAGAGGCAGCAAAGCTCAGGAGAAATGACCACATGCCAGGCTGTGGAGCCTCAAAGGGAGAGCCCGATGGTGGCTTGGGAGCACATGTTCGCATCTTTGAAAGTTCACAGCAAGCAGGTTCACATGTAGGGGACTAACTGTAGTCATCTCAACTCCTATCCTGGGTTCTAGGGGACAGATGGAGAAGGAGACACGAGTACAGCCAGGCCCTGGGAAATGAATGGATCCGATGAGCTCCTCTGAGCAACGGTGTTGAACCCTCTGGGCACCAGCCTAGGGAACTTGTTCTCTCTCTGTCCACATATGGGCCACACCCTGCAGCCCCCAGCTTCTCTCCTGAGGCAGGTGCTTCCCAGCGTCGCCACCAGCAGTTTCTGACTCATCCTTTCATTTCTATCCTTGTTGTATGTTTTATAAACAAATTTTTACTTAATCCTTAAAGCCGTGATTTGGTGGTTGACATTGGCTCAGGTTTTCAGATGAGCAGCTGAGGCTCAGAGAGGTTAAGTCACTTTCCTGAAGTCACACAGCCAGCACAGGTGGGAGGAAGGGGATTAACCCAGGTCTGTCTGGCTTCAAAGCTAGGATTTGTTTTCTCGACCAAGGCATTTCACAGACATATAGAATTTCCCAGTTGTGAGGGCTTTGAAAGGTCATGTTGATGAACCCTCTGAAAAAAAATGCAAGAATCTTTTTCTAACATTCTCCATAAGATGCTCATACTCTCACTTAGGGAAATAACAAACAAGACAAAAAGAAAGAAGATGGGAAGGAGGGAAGAAAGGATAAATGAAAAAGAGGCAGAGAGAAGACAACAGTTCAGCTTCAGTGAATGTATTCAGAGTTTAATTGGCAGGAAAATCAGCAAGAAACTACTTTAATTTCAGCATACTTGAGCATCCTGTATTCTAGGGTTAGTGTTCTTCTTCTTGCAGATCTTAGGTATGGCATGCAGGGATGCAGCATGAGGGATCTAGTCTCAGCCACTGGACCACCAGGGAAGTCCCCAGTGTTGTCTTATATGAAGTTACATTTGGAGATGGGCCCACCTGCCTTCTCCAGTTGAAGGTCTCCAAAGGCCTGGTCTGCCAGGCCTCTGCCCTCTAAGATGTGCTCTTCTTTTCCCAGGCCAGATTTTGCTTCCTCTTGTTCAGCCACTCAGTCACGTCTGACACTTTATGATACCATGGACTGCAGCACACCAGGATTTCCTGACCTTCATCATCTCCCAGAGCTTGCTCTAACTCATGTCCATTGAGTCGGTGATGCCATCCAAGCATCTGTCATCCCCCTCTCCTCCTGCCTTCAATCTTTCCCAGCACCAGGGTCTTTACTAAGGAGTTGACTCTTCACATCAGCTTGCCAAAGGACTGGAGCTTCAGCTTCATCATTAGTCCTTCTAATGAATATTGAAGATTGATTTCCTTCAGGATTGACTGATTTGATCTCCTTGAAGTCCAAGGGGCTCTCAAGAGTCTTCCCCAACACCACAGCTCAAAAGCATCAATTCTTCCTCTTGTTAAAGGTCCTAATTTGCCGTCCTCCTAATGAAGCTTCTCCATCGCATGCCCCATTTGAACCATCGTTATCAGTATCAGCCTAGGGGTGAGGCATCCATTTGACCTGCCCAGGCTTCCTGAGCAAGACTAAACTTGGGAGAGAGCAGAAAACACGCTTCAGGCACCCCCAACCAGCTTAGGGAAGGGCTGATGGATTCCCTGACCTCAGGAAGACAGAAATTCCAACAGGCTGGAGTTGAAATGGGGCACACATACGTGCCCCTACTTTGGTTACTTCCTGAGGTTATTTGGGGTGAGACAACTCTCAGAACTAGAAGAGTAACAACTCTGTCTAAATATCCTGGTTTCTACAACTATTCATAGGCAAAAAAGAAAGAAAAATAATCTTGCTGTAAACTTTATATCTTACACAAAAAATTAACTCAAAAATTCTGCTGCTGTTTAGTTGCTGAAACGTACCTGACTCCTTGCATCTCCATGGACTGCAGCCCAACAGGCTCCTCTGTCTTTAGGATTCTCCCAGGCAAGAATACTGGAGTGGGTTGCCACTTCCTTCTCCAGGGGATGTTTTCCAACCCAGGGGTCAGACTCAGGGATCGAACCCTGGTCTCCTGCTTGGCAGGCAGTTTCTTTACCACTGAGTCACCTGGGAAACCCAACTCAAAAACAGATGGACTTAAATTTAAAGTGTAAAACTATGAAACATTTAGAAGAATTGTTAGCATGATCCATAAAAGAAAAAATATAAAAGGAAAAAACCATTATACTACTCTGTTTTTATGTATATTCACATTTTTCCCTAATAATTTTCATTGTTTGCTATATAGAAATATTGCTCTGTTCATCATGAGCCTCTCTGGAGTTCCAGGTGGATGGAGGGAGGGGCAGCCTGCAGACATCACTCTGCTACCCACCCCCCAAAGAGCTGACAAGGATGGGACAGGTTCAGGGCCACTGCCCAGCAGTTCCTAACACTTGGAAGCATGCTAAACAACAGAGGGAATCTAAGAGACCGATAAGGCTGGCCTCCTGCCCTCAGGTTGCCTAGTGTCTAGACTCGGGTCTAATCAGAAGACAGTTTAGGGCTAAGGTATGTGAAAATAACTGTAAGGTTGCATGCATGTGTGCAGAGTCACATCAGTCATGTCAACTCTGCAACCCCAAGGACTGAAGCCCACCAGGCTCCTCTGTCCATGGGATTCTCTAGGCAAGAATAACAGAATGGTTTGCCTTTTCCTACTCCGGGAGATCTTTCCGACCCAAAAATCCAACCCATGTCTCAGGTCTCCTGCATTGGCATGCCAGTTCTTTACCACCAGTACCACCTCAGGGAACTATATTCAATACCCTGTGATAAACCATAATGGAAAATAATATGAAAAAGAATATATACATATATAAATATCTATAGTAAACTGAATCATTGCAGATGGTGATTGCAGCCATGAAATTAAAAGACACTCACTCTTTGCAAGGAAAGTTATGACCAACCTAGACAGCATATTATGGACAAGGCAATGGCAACCCACTCCAGTACTCTTGCCTGGAAAATCCCATGGACAGAGGAGCCTGGTAGGCTGCAGTCCATGGGGTCGCAAAGAGTCGGACACTACTGAGCGACTTCACTTTCACTTTTCACTTTCATGCATTGGAGAAGAAAATGGCAACCCACTCCAGTGTTCTTGCCTGGAAAATCCCAGGGATGGCAGAGCCTGGTGGGCTGTCGTCTATGGGGTTGCCCAGAGTTGGACACGACTGAAGTGACTTAGCAGCGGCAGCAGACAGCATATTAAAAAGCGGAGACACTCCTTTGTCAACAAAAGTCCGTCTAGTCAAGGCTATAGTTTTTCCAGTAATCATGTATGGATATGAGAGTTGGACTATAAAGAAAGCTGAGTGCCAAAGAATTGATGCTTTTGAACTGTGGTGTTGGAGAAGACTCTTGAGAGTCCCTTGGACCGCAAGGAGATCCAACCAGTCCATCCTAAAGGAGATCAGTCCTGGGTGTTCATTGGAAGGACGGCTGTTGAAGCTGAAACTCCGATACTTTGGCCACCTGATGCGAAGAGCTGACTCATCTGAAAAGACCCTGATGCTGGGAAAGATAGAGAGCAGGAGGAGAAGGGGACGACAGAGGATGAGATGGTTGGTTGGCATCACCGACTCAATGGACATGAGTTTGGATAAACTCCGGGAGTTGATGATGGACAGGGAGGCCTGGTGTGCTGCGGTTCATGGGGTCGCAAAGAGTTGGACATGACTGACCGACTGAACTGAACTGAAACTGAATCACTTTGCTGTACAGCATAAATTAGCACAACATTGCAACTCAACTACATTTTAACAAAATATATTTTAAAACAAATCTCCTGGCATACATAAGCATCTCACTTAATTATCACAGCAATCCTGCAAGATTAGTCTTATTATCCCCCTTTCTTGGGCCACTTAGGTCTCAGAAAAGGATGAGGCTTAATGCGAAATGTGCCCCAAACCACCAACTAGTAAGTAAGTAACTGAACCTTGACTCAAGTTCAGAGTTGATTTCAAACTACGGTGTCTTCAACTGCTACGCCATAGCACTCTCAGCCATATGAGTCTGCAAGGGTTGGCCTGACAAAGTACCCCACCCTGGAGGGCTTAGACAACAGGAATAGCTTGTCTCGTGGGTCTAAAAACTCAAAGACTGAGATCAAGATCAGGCAAGGCTTATGGAGAACTCTTGCCTGTCCCATCTAGGTTCTGGTGGGGCAGTCTTCACCTTGTAGCTGCAACGTTTCATCTCTTTTTGTCATCATGTGGCCGTCAGTCACTGTGTCTGTCTTGGTGGCTGTTTCTTTTGCCCTTATTGAGACACCAGTCACACTGGATCAAGGGCACACCTACAACCTCATGACCTCATCTTACCTTGACCACATCTGCTCAGACCCTATCTCCAAAGAAGTTCACATTCATAGGGGGTTGGCACTGCACCATATCTTTTGGTGGGGGACACGAAGTAAACCAGAGAATGAAATCTAACTGATCTGGAAACCGAAGGCAGGAGAGGCGGTGATGTACCCAGGCTACCAAGCCCTCGTGGGCAGGGGGGGAAGGGCTCTTTCTTTTTTCACATTATGAATGGATAGGGTAAACCTACCCTGTAGACACAGGAGAAATCACATAGACAGTAATGAAATTTGGGAGGGGTTGGCGAAAACCTGATATTGATTCTTTGACACATTTGCTAAAATAGAGCATAAAGCAGTCAGTAGGGGCCAGGCAGGGGTGAGGGAGAAAAAAGGAGCCAGCAATCAAATCACTGCAAGTCATCTGGGTGATTGTTCATTTATTCCATTATTAAACACATGCACATGTGCAGTCATACAGTGAAGGGTCACTCACCTGGTAAATTTCCAATGATTGGCCACCATTGTCAGTGTGAGTTTATATGTTCAGTTGGCATCCTTGTCTCCTGTCTTCTGTCATATGTCTTTGGATAATCCTGAAAGATAACTTTGCTGTACAGTCTTTCAAAAACCAAGATTTGACCTCTTTCTTTGGAATGTTGGTCATCGATTTTTCAGATTAACGTCCTTTGGGAAGAACCAAGACATTATCAAGGGAAGGAAAAATGTATAGGAAAAATGTAACTAATTATACTAAACATAATATGATAACTCAGGTCACCTCTGGAAATTCCTAGCAAGTAGTCATGTCCAAATTATGCTTCACATTCTAACCAACGGGCCTGGGTTACATCTCCATCACCTTCAAGCTTTCCAGTGTCACTTTGCTGTGCTAGTCTCTGCTTAGTTGCTCAGTCCTGTCTCTTAGTCATGTCCGACTCTTTGCTACCCTATGGACTGCAGCCTGCCAGGCCCCTCTGTCCATGGGGATTCTCCAGGCAAGAATACTTGAGTGCGTTGTCATGCCCTCTTCCAGGGGATCTTCCCAACCTAGGGATCGAATCCAGGTCTCCCACATTGCAGGCGGATTCTTTATAGATTCTTTATAGAGCCACCAGAGAAGCCCAAGAATGCTAGAGTGGATAGCATATTCCTTCTCCAGGGGATCTCTCCAACTCAGGATAGAACCAGGGTCTCCTGCCTTAGTCCCAAGAAGACAATAGGACAACTAGGAAATGGCAGAGGAAAGCCCATGAGAACATGGACTAAATCATTTGGGTGTAGGAGACCTATATTTGTAGAGGACAGAATCTAGGGGGCCCCGAAAATAGAAGGTGTACTGCAGTATCATTCTGAACTGAGCGTGAATCTTCAGGAAGTAGCTGTTTAAAACAAAATAACTTCCCAGTTCCCCAACTTTCTCTCTCTTTACAGCTCATCACCTCAGTCATCCTCCCTAACACCTTGACATAAATGCCTTCATCCTCTCAGCCATCCTCTCTAACAGCCCAGGGCTGCATGGTGCCTTCATGGACACCAGACCCCCTCCCCAGCTTATATCAAGCATGTTCAAAGCTCCCACCTTCCACCCTGACGAATGACGACATAAGACCTGAGGGCAGTCATGGTTGGTACATTAGCATGTCACCGTTTCAGATGTGTGATGAAACAGTTATTAGTTTAGATTATTTTCACTTCATATTTTGAGAACAATGAGTATCATCTTGAGTCATTTGAGCATGTTGGCATTCACCAAGTGTTGAATGAGCAAATCAATAGGGCGTCAGCCTGCTTACTGAGTTCTGATTCTTGGGCTCCCTTCCCTCTCTTCCATGACCTTAGTTCTAGGTTTGTTTCAGGATCTAGCAAGACCACCTCCTCTTTCCACTGAACATTCCTCAAATTGTCACAGCCTCCAATGGAAGTCCCTCTCCAGTCTTGCACTATGGGGTTTGTTCAGAGATGCTGGCAAGAGATACATACCCCAAAGATGGGATGGGAAGAGTCACACTGCCCCACCTTCATTTAACTAAGGTGCACTGTAATAAAACCAGTCCTGGGAGGTCCCTGTCCTCAGCTTACAAATATGTACACCTGCAAGCCTGCTTGTATGGCCACAAGAATTGAAGGAGCATTTTAAAACCCTGAAAGGGGACAAGCCTGTGACAAGATGGCGTTTTCAGTATTTCCTATAAGCAAGCTTCACCTTGAATATTCAAAAGGTACTGCTTGACTCATGATGGGGTCATGCCCCTTTAAACCCATCGGAAATTGAAAATACTCTAAGTAGCAACTATATTTACACACCTAACCTGCCAAACATCATATCTTAGCCCAGCCCACCTCTAGGGTGCTCAGAATACTTATGTGAGCCTGCCGTTGAGCAAAATCATCTAACACAAAACCTATTTCATGATAAAGTGTTGAACAGCTCATGCAGTTGGTTGAATACTGTACTGAGAGCAGAAAACAAAATAGTTAACTGGGGACTCAATGGTTGTAAATGTATTAAACTGTAAACATGCATGACAACGGGGCTGATTGGGAGCTGCTGCCCGTTGCCCAGCATCACCAGCGAGGATGGAGGGTCGTGACCCAAATCGCTAGCCTGGGAAGAGATCCCAATCCAAAGTCTGAACTTCTTTTTCTACAGAATGCCTATTGGGTTTTTGTTTTGTTTTGCTTTGTTTTGCTGCGCTGCTCAGTTTTCAGGATCTTAGTTCCCCGAGCAGGTATCGAACCCGCGCTCCCTACAGTAGAACTGTGCAGTCTTAACCACTGGACCACCAGGGAAGTCCTGCATGTTGCTTCTGAACTGTCACGAAGTTGGAAAATCATTAAGTTAAACCAGCATAAGTAGGG
>SJYF01001114.1:2630884-2644268 GCA_006410515.1 Procapra przewalskii | reverse complement strand
AATTCTTGCAAGGTCTTTGGGTGGTCTTGGAAGCTGGTTTCTTCAGAGTTCTCCTAATGCCCTCAATTAAACTGGATAATTTCAAGCTGGTTGTACAGAGGGTCTTCGTGATTTAAACTAAAACAAGACATTCCCTACTTGGCCATGTCACTTGAAGGACATCTTCTTGACCTTCCTTCCCTGGCCTGGGACAGGAGTAGGTGGAACTAATCCAGGCTGCATGTACAGATAGCCCATCCCTGGGATCTGCCAGTATAGGCTGGCCCAGTGGCCTGCCTCACAAGGGTGTTTTGAGGAGTTACTAGTTAGTGGATATAAAATACTATATGAATATAATAAACCCCAGGTAGTGAGGTCACACTTGCACCCCAGTGTTCACTGCAGCATTATTTACAATAACCAAGACACAGAAACATCCTAAATATCCATCAACAGAAGAAGGGCTAAAGAAGATATGGTACAAATAAACAATGAAATATTATTCAGCCATAAAAAGGAATGAAATTGGGTCATTTGTAGTGACACAGATGGGCCTAGAGACTGTCATACAAAGTAAAGAAGTCAGAAAAAGAAAAACAAATCTGTAAAAATGATATAGATGATCTTATTTACAAAGCAGAAACAGAGACACAGACATAGAAAACAAACACATGGACACCAAGTGGCAAGAGGTAGGGTGGGATGAATTAGGAGATTGGGACTGACATTTATACACAGTTGATAGTATGTGTAAGATAGATGGGCTTCCCTGGGGGCTCAGTGGTAAAGAATCCGCCTGCAATGCAGGAGACCTGGGTGATATCTGGATGAGGAAGATCCCCTGGAGAGAGGAATGGCTACCCCTTCCAGTATTCTTACCTGGAGAATCCCATGGACAGAGGAGCCTGGCAGGATATAGTCCATGCGGTCTCAAAGAGTTGGACACGACTGAGGAACTAAGCATGCACGCATAAAATAGATAGCTAATAAGCATCTACTGGATAGCACAGGAAACTCTACTCAACGCTCTGTGATGACCTAAATGGGAAGGAAGTCCAAAGGAGAGGGGATTATGCATATGTATAGGTAACTCACTGTGCTGTAGAGCAGAAGCTAACACAACGTTGTAAAGCAACGTTCAATAATTTTTTTTTAAGTACTATAGAAACCCAAATTGTTTCTGAAAATGCTAAACAATAAGACATTTCTCAAAAGAGCCTCAGTCCCTCCAGTATTTTCCAGGAATCCAACTCAAGCAGCTTTACACAGCCATTATCACTTAATTACCAATATAAATCTCACTAGCAACTTCCATAACTTTGTTTGCAAATGAATATGCACACCTCCTAAATCATTCCCTCCTTTTCTCTCTCTCCCCAGCTGGAGTGGAGAGAAACTGTAGCAGCTGTGATTTGCAGAGGCTCCTGGCCTGCAGTGTCACCCCAGGCCGCCCGTACCTGGGACACGGCACTGCTGAGGCTATGGAATTGTACCTGGTTCCCGCTCAGCCCCATAAATACCCCCTGGCATCGGCGGGGGCAGGCACATGGCAGAAACCTGGCTCCATCTGCTTGAAAGGTTCACAAACCACAGTGAACTTTTTAGTGATCTCAGGCCAAGTTTCCGGTGTGTAATGAAAACCGAAACCCAGTGTTGGGTTTCCTTACCAAATTCACACAGGGCTGGTCATGACAAGGGACTAAGTGTGAGGTGGCAGGGCACAGCTAGGACACACAGCCATCAGTTCTATTTCTAGCTCAGCCACCGACTTGCTGTGTGGCCTGAGGCCAGTGCCCTACCCTCATGCCTGCAGTTACCTGTCTCCAGTATAGAGGGGGAGCTTTTTACCAGAATGTTATCTTTCTGGTTCAGAAAGGTGCTTTGAGATAGTAGCATTCCTCTGCATCATTTTTAGTTATAGCACTCAGGCACTTGAGAATATTATGACCATCCCACTTGTATGTATATATCCATTTTTAAAAATGCTTAAATAAAATTGAAACAAAATCTATTCCATTTATTTAGGCCCTCTGTCTGCATTCTGAAGTCTTGCTCTTATTTCTTTCTAAGCTTCAGCTTTTGATTCCAGACACATTTATATTTACAATTTATGGAGAATGGTGGGGAAGGGATTGTTGCATGATTTAGAGGGTTTATCTAAATGACCTCCCAGACCTCTCCCAACTCAAAGGTTCTGTGAGTCTGTGAAATGCCTTGACAAAGGAGAACAAACCCAGGCCTTCAAGTCAAAAATACCTGTGTCTATTTTCTAGCTCTCACATTTACTGGCTGTGTGACTTCTGGCAGGCTGTGTGACTTCTGGCGAGCTACTTAACCTCTCTGAGCCTAGATTTCTCATCTGAAAACCTGGGCCAATGCCAAATACTAAATCATTTTCAGGAAGATGAAATAATAAAGTACTTTTCAGACATAGGACAGGGTGCCAGACAGAGTAGGTGCCAAAGTTTTGCTTGTCTTGATTCAGACAAGTTTCTGATTGGATCAAAAATGTAGGTCATATTTGAATATTGCCTTTGTCTTCCCCTCCAGGGCCCTACTTCAGAAAGAAAGAAGGAAATAAAAAGTGACTTGCTGAGGCCCTTCTGAAAGCATCACCCATTTACTGAAATATTCCTTCCAGTCAAAAACTAGGTTATTAATTATACATTGCTATTGGAACAGAAAATAAGAAGAGGGCTCACTGCTTATGACCCAGAACTTGACCATTGTTTGATTTCGATTATTTCTTGGTATCTGCGTAATGTATCCCAAATGTGAGATCTGCAGTGTTGAGAGTCCAACCAACTGTAGCCTGAATGACTGTCCGTAATATTTAGTAAATGCCCTGGAATGACTGTTCATTTCCACTCCAGGCAGCGCATTTCTGGGGGATTATTTCACTGCATGGGTGGCCCGAGTCCCTTGGCCTTCAGCCTCACAACTCATTCCACAGCTCTGGGCAAGCAGCAACCACCCAAAAATGCGAGTCTTTCCTCCCGGCCCCAGTGGCATGAGTAACATCATTAACTCTTCGGGGCTGAGGTCTGGGATGACGTCAAAATCTTCCACCCCACTGTGTTAGCTGACAGAATGCCAGAGTAACAAAGTTTTGGCAGTTTGTTTTCACGCCAGCAACGTGCCTGCCCTATAAACAATCTTGGGATATTTTTTTCCTCTTTTTTTCCAGCAGGATTGTGGGTTTCAAAATGGAAGCAAAGTCCTCCCCGCGTCTAGCTCCAGTTCTGAGAACAAATAGGCAAGAAGGCTCCGAAAGTCTACAGACAAGGGGAAATGCTGCTGACGTGTCCCCGCGAGGGACAGGACAGGAAGAGCACAGCTGTGCCGTGTGCTGTTTCACATGCTCCTCTGCCGATGAGCTTTCTAAAGTGTAAAAACGTTGCAGAGCGCTCCCTAAGAGGAGACACACAAACACATTTTCTCTGGGCCCCGGGCCAGCGCTGGGGCAGGCAGAGGCCGCGCAAGTGCACTGTGGATGCCGCGCGCCATCTGGTGGCCAGAAGGTGACATTGCGGGCACCATCCGGGCTTTTACACCATTGATCTGCAGTCATTTCACGGAAGGAGCAGTTGTGTTGTTTAGTTGCTCAGTCGTGTCCAACTATTTGCGACCCCTTGGACTGCAGCACGCCAGGCTTCCCTGTTGTTTACCATCTCCCAGAGCTTACTCAAATTCATGTCCATTGAGTCGATGATACCATCCAACCATCTCGTACTCTGTTGTCCCCTTCTTCTGCCTTCAATCTTTTCCACCATCAGGGTCTTTTCTAACGAGGTGGCCAAAGTATTGGAGCTTCAGCTTCAGCATCAGTCCTTCCAATTAATATTCAGGGTTGGTTTCCTTTAGGATGGACTGATTTGATCTCCTTGCAGTTCGAGGGATTCTCAAGCGTCTTCTCCAGCACCACAATTCAAAAGCATTGTTTCTTTGACACTCAGCCTTCTTTGTAGTCTAATTCTCACATCCATACATGACTAGTGGAAAAACCATAGCTTTGACTAAAGGACCCTTTGTTGGCAAAGTAATGTCTCTGCTTTTTAATATGCTGTCTAGGTTGGTCAGAGCTTTTCTTTCTTCCCAGGAGCAAGCGTCTTAATTTCATGGCTGCAGTCACCATCTGCAGTGATTTTGGAGCCAAAGAAAATAAAGTCTCTCATGTTTCCATTGTTTCCCCATCTATTTGCCATGAAGTGTTGGGACTGGACGCCATGATCTTTGTTTTCTTAATGTTGAGTTTTAAAACCAACTTTTTCACTCTCCTCTTTCACCTTCAACAAGAGGCTCTTTAGTTCTTCGCTTTCTGCCATAGGGTGGTGTCATCTGCATGTCTGAGATTATTGATATTTCTCCTGGCAATCTTGATCCCAGCTTGTGCTTCCTACAGCCCAGCATTTCTCATGATGTACTCTGCATATAGTTAAACAAGCAGGGTGACAGTATACAGCCTTGACATACTCCTTTCCCAATTTTGAACCAGTCTGTTGTTCCATGTCCAGTTCTAACTGTTGCTCCTTGACCTGCATACAGGTTTCTCAGGAGGCAGGTCAGGTGGTCTGGTATTCCCATTAAAGGAGTATATTGTGGGCTTTTAAATTCTGTTGGGAGTGATCATAGGGGATCCCGAAGGAAGACACCAAGGGCCAGGTGTTCTAAATTCTGTTCGTCCTTCTACAACTGGATGCTTGATGTCTCAGACTCTCCTAGAAACAGAGATAATGATCCTTGGGAAGCACTCAGCTCTGGGCCATCCAGCGTCTCATGTCCTCGGGTCCTCATGTCCCTGTCATGATCACACAGACCTGGGCACAAGAGTCTCCTTTCCACTGCCTGGAGCATGCTTAGGTTCTGTTCTCCAGCCTTCAGAATCCAACATTTCCCAAGGCTTGCTTCACGGCATCTCTACATTCTCAGAGTATCTGCTTCATTTTTTTGCCCACACTGGTGTTTCCTGGTGGCTCAGAGGTTAAAGTGTCTGCCTCCAATGCAGGAGACCCGGGTTCAATACCTGGGTTGGGAAGATCCCCTGGAGAAGGAAATGGCAATCCACTCCAGTATTCTTGCCTGGAGAATCCCATGGACGGAGAAGCCTAGTAGGTTACAGTCCACGGGATCTCAAAGACTCGGACTGAGTGAATTCACCTTAGTGTTTCCGAAGCCTATTCCAAGAATACTGGTTTTATTATTCAGAACTGTATCTTCTCATAAACAGTGCAGGAGGGTTCCCTTTTCTCCACACCCTCTCCAGCATTTATTGTTTGTAGACTTTTTGATGCTGGCCATTCTGAAGAGTGTGAGGTGGTACCTCACTGTAATTTCGATTTGTATTTCTCTAATAATTAGCAGTGTTGAACATCTTTTCATGTGCTTTATGGCCATCTGTATGTCTTTTTTGGAGCAATGTCTAGATCATGAAAAAACTAAACATCTGGCAATCCCACTCCTGGGCATATATCTGGAAAGAACCCTAATTTGCAAAGATACATGCACCCCAATATTCATTGCAGCACTATTTACAATAGCCAAGACATGGAAGCAACCTAAAGGTCCATCAAGGGAGGAGTGGATAAACATGTAATACATATTAATATATACAATGGAATACCATGCACCCATTAAACAAGAATGAAATAATACTGTTTGCAACAATATGGGAGAACGTCGAGATTATCAAACTAAGTGAAGTAAGCCAGTCAGAGACAAATATCATATGGTATCACTTATATGTGAAACCTAATAAAGATAATACAAATGAACTCATTTGCAAAACAAGAGAACTGTATCTTTTTTTAAAAAAAGGCATTCCAAGTTTGAGAAACTCTGGAATTAAAATAAGGTTTAATGTAGGGCATCTGAAGAACGTGGACATATTGACATTGTAGGGAGTACTTAAGAAAGAACTACAATTTTTTTAGTTTCTAAACTTGACATCGAAATTTTTCCCCCATCTCCACCTTCAACTGTATCTTGAAAATAATCCATTTGATAAAGCAAATTTGGCAAGAAATTAGTCTAGCCTATTCCTTTGACCTCATGATTAGATAGGCTTATTTTAAAAGTGATTCATTTCTGGTAGTCTGTTGTGGCTGTATAACAAAGTACCACAGACTGGGTGGCTTAAACTGCGGAAATTTATTCTCTTGAAATTTCTTTTGAAGCTTCTCTCCTTAACTTGTAGACGGCCATCTTCTCCCTATATTTTCACGTGGTCTTCCCTCTGAATGTGTCTATGTCCTAATCTCCTTTCTTACAAGGATAACAGTCATATTGGACTAGGGCCCACCCTAATACCTCATTTTAATTACGTCTTTAAAGAGTCTATCTCCAAATACAGTCCCATTCTGAGAGACTAGGGGTGGAGGTGGGGTTAGGATTTCAGCCTATGAATGTTAAGGGGGACACAGTTCAACTGATAAGACCATCTTATTTTTGTATCTGTTGGAGATAACTTGTGCTTCAGTGGAAAACAGCATTCTTTAGAGCAGGGTCAGCAAATTATACTCAGTGGGCCAGATATGGCCTGCTACCTGGGTCTATAAATAAAGTTTTATTGACACAAAGCAACATTCATTCCTTTATGGATTATCTATGGTTACGTTTTGTTTAACAGTAGAGTTGAGTAGTTATAACAAAGGCCACATGGCTTGCGAAACTGAAACTATTTACTACCTGACCCTTTATAGAACAAGTTTCCCAGGTGAGTATGTATCTCAAGGTTGTCTAATTCTGACTCTATAGGGACTCTGCATCTTTCATTGCCTTTGAGGTATTTTACAGCTTATTAGGTTGTAGAAAATGAAGAGCAATGTAAAATAATCCTTCCCTTAGACTCAACGAGGGGCTTCCCGGGTGACACTAGTGGTAAAGAACCTGCCTGCCCACTCCAGTGTTCTTGCCTGGAGAATCCCAGAGATGGGGGAGCCTGGTGGGCTGCCGTCTACGGGGTCGCACAGAGTCAGACACGACTGAAGTGACTTAGCAGTAGCAGCAGCAGCCAATGCAGGTAGATGTAAGAGATGCTGGTTTGATCTCTTCCCTGGGTTGGGAAGATTCTCTGGAGGAAATGGCAACCCACTCCAGTATTCTCGCCTGGAAAATCCCATGGATGGAGGAGCCTGGCAGGCTACAGTCCACAGGGTTGCAAAGAGTCGGATGCGGCTGAGTGTGCACACACATTAGACACAAGGAAGCCAGCTTTGCCTCCGCTTGCTCATTCCTTTCAACCTTCCTCATCCACAAATATGCCTGCTCTTTAGATTCTCTTTTGAACTCGTTGTGACATCCTAACTGTTCCCTCACTGATCCTGACTTCAATAAAATCTTTAACACATGTTGATTCTATATTGGGATAAGAGTCATCATTTTCCTTCTTTGAAAACTTTCCCTTAATGTATTGATGTTATTATTCTTGGGTGTGCTCATAACAATGGGATTATAAAGGACAATGTTTTTTGTTCTTAAAAGATACACATTGAAGCATTTAGGGTGGAGTGTCATGCTTATAGTTTACTCATGCTTACTTTTAAATGGCTTGGCATGTGTGTGTGCACAAATTCTCACGCATACTATATATATATATGGAAAAAGAAAGAAAAGAGAAAATATATATAGTAAAATATAAACAACCAGTGAATCTAAGTGAAAGCCATATGATGTCTTTGAGTGGTGTACTACTCACTCAACTTTTCCATAGGTTTGACAATTAAAAAAAAAAATTATAAGAGTAAATGTGTGTCCTGCTCCCAGCTAAGCATGTAGCTGGCCTGTGTCCTGTACTTCTGGATATCCTTTACTTCAGAGAGCAGCCAATTACAGATACTTGTTAGCTATCTGACTCTTGGCAGTGGGTTCCACAAATAAGAATAAGTAAATGAAACATTGATGTTTCTATTGTCATAGGCCTCCATCTCTTCAGATTTTTTTTTGACACTCTGCAGACCATGTGGGATCTTAATTCCCCGACCACGGGTTGAACCCACAGTCTCTGCAGTGGAATTGCAGAATACTAACCACTGGGCCACCACGGAAGTCCTCCATTTAAAACAAAAAAAGTTAATAGCACCATGTGAGCAGGATAATGTAGAATTTTTAAAACTAGATTTCTCATACTCCCCAAGAGTATTTTTAAAGGAAATGAATCTTTTAGGATGAATCCAGAACCTGAGGACCACTTGGAGCATGTTCATGTACAAGCTTGGGGTACTACTTTCTGGGAGTGGGTAGGCATTGAGGTTCATATCTCTCAACTGCTCTACAATTATTGCCTGCCCTCCCCTCGGCTTGACATCATGGTCGCAGTATGGTTAAGGACCCCATGAATTGCAATTGTCTGCTGCTTGAGTTGGAACTGTAAGATTTGGAGCTTTTAACATCCTCCAAGGCATGATGGCAAGGTAACAAAGAAGGAAGAAAGCCAGCTGAATGCTCAAACGCTGTGTCATTTAGTGTGAAGGCTTGGGATTGAAATTTTCTGCCTGAAGGAAGCAGAAAAAAATGAGTTTTTACAGAAAGCTGCTGTTTCTAAATCTAAAAGGCACACTAAAAATAGCTGAAGGGACTGGGCTACCCAGAGGCTTCTTGAGTTGCCCGGTGGGAGTTCCTGCTTGGAGAATCTGTCGTTCAAAGATGCTGCTCCAAATAGCCCCGATAGCTAGTGTGTGGGGGGCTCTCTCTGGGGCTGCCTTTCATCCGGCCATAAGGAAGCAGGGGCTGGAGCGGACAGAGATGCTTCTTAACTGAAGGAGACCCTGGAGGAAGACTTTCTCCCTCTGACAGAGGCTGATGGTTCTGAGAGAGAAGCACTATGTGGGCAGAGACCAGACCATTCTGAAATCAACCAGGAGCACATGAATTTTGGCCATGACTAACTTCCCCGTTGGCTCAGACAGTAAAGAATCTGCCTGCAATGTGGGGGACCCAAGTTTGATCCCTGGGGTCAGGAAGATCCCCCAGAGGAAGAAATGGCACCCCATTCCAGTATTCTTGCCAGAAAAATCCATGGACAGAGGAGCCTGGTGGACTACAGTCCATGGTGTCGCAGAGTCAGACACGACTGAGTGACTAACACACACACATTAACACAGAGTCTAAAGGAAAATGTCTTTATCCATCCCCACTGATATCATGCTCATTAAAGCCCTGATTTTTTTCTTACCTGGGCCGTCTGCCATAGCCTCTGGTAAGGGCATTCTATCTCTAATTTAGGCCACTCCAATGGATTCTACTTATGAACTCCAAAACCATATTTCTGCATCCCAAATCAGTCCGGGTTTTTCTATTTTCGATTTAACTTGAAACAAATCAAACAAGCAATAAGCCAAGCAAACAACAACAAAATCCCCCAAATTCTTCAGTGATCGCTACCTTTTCTTGAATTAACCTGACACCCTTACCCGGCCCTGTCTTTCTAACTACGTCAGCCACCTCTTCTTTATCTACTTCACCACATGCCTCCTCTCTCCACCAAAATCTGCAGAGAGAAAGAGGAGGCCTTTTCCTGTCTACACTGGGCTGACAGGAACTGCGTGTGTCATATTCATTTTCTAAGCCCCCGCAGAGTTTAGTGTAGTGCCATTCCTGTAAAAGGTAATCAAGAAATAGCCTTGCAGTATATACTCAAAAGAATTGAAAGGAGAGATTCAAAAAATGCTACAAATGAACCCATTTACAAAACCGAAGTAGAGTCACAAATGTAGAAAACAAACTTATGGTTACCAAAGGGGAAAGGGAAGTGGGGGAGGGTAAATTGGAAGATTGGGATTGACATGCACACTGCTATATATAAAACAGATGATCATCAAAGACGGACTGTGTAACACAGGAAACTACTTGACACTCTGTAATGACCTACCTAGATGGCAACGGAATCTGAAAAGAGATTATATTCTGTGTATATGCATACCTGAATCACTTTACACTTGAAACTAACACAGCATCGCAAATCAACTATACCCTAATAAAAAATTAATCAAAGAAAAAAGAGACTCAAAGAGACATTTGTACATCCACGTCCACAGCAGCATTATTCACAAAAGCCAATAGATGAATGGATACACCATGTGTGTTAAATCCAGACAAAGGATTATTCCTCAGCCTTAAGAGGGAGGAGATTCTGACGTGTGTCACAGCACGGATGAAGCTGGAGGACACTGCGGTGAAATAAGCCAATCAGAAATGACAAGCACTGCGCGATTCCACTTATATGGGATCCTGAGAAAAGTCACAGTCATGGACACAGATGCACAATGCCGGTTTGGGGTAGGTTGGGGTTGCAGAGGGGGGAGGAGGGGCAGTTGTTTAGCAGGGTCAGAGTTCCAGTTTTGCAAGATGATTGCACAGCAGTGTGAATGTTCTTGATGCTACTCAATTGTCCACTTAGGAATGATGGAGATGGCACATTTTATGTTATGTATATTTTGTGTGCGTGCATGCTAAGTTGCTTCAGTTGTGTCTGACTCTTTGTGACCCTTTGGGACCATAGCTCACCGGATTCCTCTGCCCATGGGATTCTCCAGGCAAGGATACTGGAGTGGGTTACCATGCCCTCCTCCAGGGGATCTTCCCAACCCAGGGTCTGAACCCGCGTCTGTCTCCTGCATTGGCAGGCGGGTTTTCTTTACCACTAGGGCCACTGGTGAAGCCCATGTGTGTTTTACCCCAGTTTTAAAAGAGAAAGAAATAGGCCTGGAATGCCGAGTTAAGGAGGTTTTGGGTGATTTCACCTGCACTTTTGTGGTGTTGCTCTTCCAACATAATGACTAGACTTTTAAAGCATGCAAATCACAGCCTCAATACTCCCTTCTCCCCTCAAAAAGCCCTACAGTGATTTCCCATCAAGAATCGAGACTGAAACACTTAATCTAGTCTGTTGGCCTACCAGGCCAGCCTCCTCTCTCCCCCACGTTCCGCCATCCTTTTGTCTTTCACAGGCCTTATTTCTGCTCCCTCCCATCTCAGGGTTTCCCCCAGCAGAACTGGTCAATCCCCCTCATTCTTTAGATATCAGCGGAAGTACCTGTTATGAGGAAGTCAGGCCTAGCCCAGACTAGACTGAGACCTCTGGTTGCAGGCTCTCAGCATGCTCTTGCTTCTCTTACATAGTGGTTGTCATAACAGTTATCAATTTTTTTTAAAATTTTAGATTGTGAGCTCCCAGAGGACAGGACTACTCACTGACCTCCACATAGGGCAGGTACTCAAGTATTTGCTGGGTGAACAAGTCCGATTTCAAGTCGTCCTTATTGATGTGGACTCTTTCCGCCAGTCCTATCTGCAGGGGTGTGACAAGTGCTAAGACCTCAGAAACTGTAAATACATTTGCATACATCTAAGGTCCACTTTATTTTGGGGGGCTCCAAAATCACTGCAGATGGTGACTGCAGCCATGAAGAAAAGTTATGACCAACCTAGACAGATTGTTAAAAAGCAGAGACATTACTTTGCCAACAAAGGTCCATCTAGTCAAAGCTATGGCTTTTCCAATAGTCATGTATAGATGTGAGAGTTGGATATAAAGAAAGTTGAGCACCGAAGAATTGACGCTTTTGAACTGTGGTGTTGGAGAAGACTCTTGAGAGTCCGTTGGACAGCAAGGAGATCCATCCACTCCATCCTAAAGGAAATCAGTCCTGAATATTCATTGGAAGCTGAAGCTGAAAC
This sequence comes from Procapra przewalskii, assembly GCA_006410515.1. Classification (NCBI taxonomy): domain Eukaryota; kingdom Metazoa; phylum Chordata; class Mammalia; order Artiodactyla; family Bovidae; genus Procapra; species Procapra przewalskii. The sequence continues at coordinate 2,632,616 of SJYF01001114.1, read as the reverse complement.
TCCAATACTTTGGCCACCTGATGCGAAGAACTTACTCATTTGGAAAGACCCTGATGCTGGGAAAGATTGAAGGTGGGAGGAGAAGGGGATGACAGAGGATGAGGTGGTTGGATAACATTAGTGACACAATGGACATGAGTTTGAGTAAACTACAATAGTTGGTGATGGACAGGGAGGCCTGGTGTGCTGCAGTCCGTGGGATCACAAAGAGTCAGACACAACTGAGCGACTGAACTGAACTGAAGGTTCACTAATGTAAGCAACAGCAAGCTCTGCCATAGTCCCTAACCAATGGGAACCTGTATTCACAGAGAACTGTGATCATGTATTAAAATCATGGCCCTGCCCGTTCATAGGGACATTAAGTTTCCATCATGTCAGTTACAGATAGAAAAAGAAGTTGCCCAGGGAGTTCCCTGGGGGTCCAGAGGTTAACAATCTTCCTTGCAATGCAGAGGACGTGGGCCACCCCTGGTTGGGGAACTAAAATCTCACATGCCTCAGACCAGCTAAGCCAGCGCTGAGAACACTGAAACCCAGGTGTCACAGCTAGGAAGTCTGTGAATCAGCCATGAAGGATCCCACAGACACAATGAAGACCTCGCGGCTGTAACTGAGACCCCACGGAGCCCAATCAGTTAGTTATTTAGTTACTAATTATTTACAAAGTTGCTCAAGTACTAGATTTAATGCTAGTTTACCAATACCTAGATTTTCAAATGGAATGCAAACAAGATCAAGGATTATTTATCTGCTCTGCAGGCAACCTTTGCAGTCGCAAAAGGAATTGGGTGGCAGTGGGTGGGGATGGGGGCAGGGCTTCCCAGGTGGCTCTAGTGGTAAAGAACACGCCTGCCAAGGCAGGAGACGTAAGATCCCTGGGTCAGGAAGATCCCCTGGAGGAGGCCACGGCCACCCACTCCAGTATTCAGGCCTGGAGAATCCCAGAGACAGAGGAGCCTGGCGGGCTGCAGTCCATGGGGTCACAGTCTGACACAACTGAAGTGACTTAGCGTGCACGCAGGTGGGGGCACATTTGACAAAGCCTGACAGTTGTCATCCTCCCACTGTTTCTTTGTCCTTTTAAACATTTTGACTCTTACCTCTCCTCTCCCCAACCCCTGTCCACCTGCCTGCCAAAGTCCTTCTCTTGGATCGGACCTCCTGAAGTTCGATTCAGATTCTGCTTTCACCATCTGCTGCTGGGTATGGGGTGGAATGCCGTGTGTGTGTGTGTGTGTGTGTGTGTGTGTGTGTGTGTGTGTGTGTAGGAGAGAGCAAGGTCTTTTTCAAAGTCTGTTCATCTGTTCTCTGGGCAGAGGACCTTAAAGAACAATACACCCTGCACAGTGAAAAGATTAGCCTCCTCCTAGCGTATCTCCTGTATGACCATAGGTTGAGTGGCTGTCTGCCTCCTCCCACCCCGCTTTTTTTTTATCTTAACCTGGGGAGCAAGATGTGTGTGCAAGTTCAGACACTCGGTTTTTGTGGGCCCACAGACTGTAGCCCACCAGGCTTCTCTGTCCATGGAATTTTCCACGCAAGAATACTGGAGTCGGTTGCCATTTCCTACTCCAGGGGATCTTCCCAATGCAGGAATCAAACCCATGTCTCTTGCATTTCCTGCCTTGGCAGGTGGATTCTTTACCACTGCACCACTTGGGAAGCCTGGGCAGTGAGATAAATCTGCCTTGTTATGCTGATTTTTATCAACTATGCAGTTTAGGGAGCA
>SJYF01001114.1:2612587-2624060 GCA_006410515.1 Procapra przewalskii | reverse complement strand
GACTCTGATGCTGGGAGGGATTGGGGGCAGGAGGAGAAGGGGACGACAGAGGATGAGATGGCTGGATGGCATCACTGACTCGATGGACGTGAATGTGAGTGAACTTCGGGAGATGGTGATGGACAGGGAGGCCTGGCGTGCTGCAATTCATGGGGTCACAAAGAGTCGGACACCACTGAGCGACAGAACTGAACTGAATGAAAAGGTAAAAGAATCTGAAAAAAAAAAAACCCATACATGTATGTATCACTGAATCACTTTGCTGTACACCTGAAATTAACATAACATTGTAAGTCAACTATATTTCAGTTAAAAAAAAAAAACTAGTCATAAACCCTAATTCACTTATGGACAAAACAGGAAACTCGCAAGGAGTTGGGGAACCAAACTCAAACACCTTTCACACACGACTTCCAATGCAACCCCACAGCTTCATGGGAATGAACAGGGGTAACTGGCTGTTTCTCACACAGGTCTCCTATCAAAGTGGCGTATTGTTGCATGTTGAACTAGGCAACAAAGACTTCAGCTCTCAAATGCTCATGTTTGAGTCATTATGTCCCAGAGAAGACTTTCAAGATGGTGGAGGAGTAAGATGGGGAGACCACCTCCCCCACCACTCCCTGCAACAAATACATCAGAGGTTCATCAGCGTGTGGAACGGTTTCTACAGAGCACCTTCTAAGCGCTGACGGAAGACCTGACTTCCAAAAAGGCAAGCCAGTCTCGCAGTGAGGTAGGACAAAATGCTCCACACCTGACACTAACTAGTTATAAACTAGTGTCCCTGGAAACTTTCCGACTGATCAACTTATAACTCTCTCACTATAAAATACTGAATTCATATTCACTCTGTTCCAAATGCTTTTTGAGTAGCTACCATGCTTCTGGTACTACATTTGGTGTGTAGGCTACACAATAAATTAAATCTGAAATTCTCATTTGAAAAGGAGATCATGAGCTATGGCAGAAGCACACAAATTCATTCATTCATTCCTACCACATTCCTAGACCTTGGGAGTGCAGATTATGTAGCTAGTGAATCTAATTGCAATCGCAGATTTTGCGTTCTTGATCTTTTAGAGGTAATGTAGCAGAGTGCACAGCTTTGGGTCAGTTCTGCTGCTTTTTCATCGTGTGACACCGAGGCAAGGTACTTACTCTCTTCCCTGCTCGGTTTCCTTATCTGTAAAATGAGAAAAATAACAGCACTTAATTTCTGAGTTGTTCTGAGAATTCAATATAGTATTATAGGTAAAGATATTACCATATCTTCTTTTTAAGTATGATAAGTAACTTAGCTATTGTTATTACCACAGTTGAAAGCTTGGGGAAAATAGAAGTACCATTAAGGCATTGTGAAGGGCTTCTTATAGATGCCCTATAGTTTGGTTCTTCACTGAGGAACAGGGGATAAACATTTCTTGAGCGTGATACAACGAGAAGTGCGGATGCTGGGATTAGTGCAATAAAAGATATAGCCCATGATATGATATGATATGATATGATATGATATAAATGAGTGCTCAGTTATGTCTGGCTCTTTGAGACTCCATGGACTGCAGCCCACCACGGATTTCCCAGGCAGGAATACTACAGTGGGTTGCTATTTCCTGCTCCAGGGGATCTTCCCCATCCAGAGATCAAACCTGAGTCTCCTGTGTGTCTCCTGCATTGAAGGCAGATTCTGTACTGCTCAGCCAGCAGAGAAGCCCATAGCCCCTCATAGCCACCCATCGCCCCTGATAAGCCCTCAAATTGCTTACAGGCGGAGGAGACAGAAAAGTAAACCTGTGGTTACATCAGTGTGACAAAGGCTGTGTAAGAGATGTGCTAGGATGTTTGGGGAGTTTGGAAGAGGGGGACAACACCTAGGTGGAATGGGTGTTGGTAGTGGGAGTGAGGTTTAAGGAATGACTTTCTGGGATTTCCCTGGCAGTCCAATGGCTGAGATTCCATGTTCCAAATGCATGGGGCACAGGTTCGATCCCTGGTCAGGGGACTAAGGTCCTGTATGTCACATGGCACACCCCAAAATAGAAAAACAAAAAGAAATGACTTTCTGGAGAAATGACAATGTGAACTGTGTCTTGAAAGGAAAATAACTAGTCAAATGGAGTTAAGAGTCTTCCAGAAGAGGGAAAGCCTTTGGAAAGACAAAGTGAAAGCACACGGCACGTTTTGGGGACTTCAAAATCTAGGTGTATGTGGGGCATGAGGACAAGGAGGCTAGAGAAATAGGCAGGGCCACCTCAAGAGGCATCTGGGATGTCATGCTAAGAAATTCAGCCATAATTCTGGGGGCCATGGGTAGCTGTGGCTTAATTTTAGCAAGGTCATCCTGGTAGCAATATGGCATGTGCCCTCGGGTGGAGGGTGAATCAGGCAGGAAGTTATTGTTGTCATCTTAGTAAGAAATGAGGAGAGTCTAAAACTAAGGTATTAGTGGGGGACAGAGAGGTGGGGACACTAAGAGTTTTAGAGAGTTTCATGGATAGATCTGAGGAGCAATTATATGTAGCAATCAAAGAAGAGAGGAGGAAATCTATTTGTAACCAAACAAGACCTTATGGGGCCTTCCAGGCAGAAATCACAGCCCACCACTATGTCCTCAGCCTGCCTCCTGCTTGTAAAAAAAAAACAAACTTGAGGCTGCCAGGCCTTCTCTGAGTTATAAAGAGTACTTCTAATCAGAGAAGTAAGTAAATGCAGAAAAAAGGGAAAACACAGTCAAGCAAAACAAAATAATAATAGTTTAGGGACTTCGCTGGTGATCCAGTGCATAACACTTTGCACTTTCACTGCAGGGGGTATGGGTTCCATCCCTGGTTGGGGAACTAAGATCCTGCATGCTGCCTCATGCAACCAAAATAATAACAACAACAATAGTTGAGGCACTTGAAAAAGTCAAGGACCTTTAGTTCCGTCTCATGGACTATAGGTAATATCCGAGGCCATGTTCTTTAAGCTCTTTTGTAGATACTGCAACCTCCACCAGGGGGAAGAAGTTAATGGCATGCTGCCTGCAAGCACATAACTGCAGACCAGAAGGAACCAGAAGGTTGGAGAAGGTTGATGATGTTGACTCCTGATTACCTCACTACCAACCAATCAGAAAAATGTCCACGAGCCGATCATATACTCCACAATCCCTCTTCCTTCCCCTGTCTTTAAAAACCTTTCTCTGGAAGCCTTCAGTGAGTTCAGGCCTCTTGAGCACTAGCTGCCTGGACTCCTTGCTTGGCATCTGCAATAAACTTCACTGCCACCTGGGGTCAGTAGACTGGCTTAACTGCACATCCAGGCAAGTGGACCAAAATTTGGCTTGATAACATTTTGGCTCCCAGGTTTTTTGACTTGGGCAACTGAATGAGTTATGGCCACTCCCCTAAATAGGAAATATACAGGAAGAAGTACATTGGTGGGGACAGTGATAATGGGGAAAGGGATGAAAGAATTAAGATAATAAGGTGAATTTCTTAAAAGTGGAGCTTGAGAGTGATGCCTTGAAGGACATTCAGTTTCGTAGGCAGTAGGTAGATAGGTTTGGAGTTCGAGAGAGAGATTTGGTGCTAGACATCTAGAGTTTTTTCATCATTAGCAATGTAAATCATAGTAGAATCTGTAGTTTTAATGAAGCTATTCAGGGGAATTTTAGAAAGTGAGAAGAACAGGAATCTAGAGATGTAAGTCTGGAAATATCCCTATGAGCAGGTCAGGAATAGAAAGAGGAGTCCTTCCCAAAAGCATGGAGAAGAAACAGCTGGGGAAATAAGAAAAAGAAAAAAACAGAACAAAGGTATATGGTGAAAATTAGAGGAAGACAGGGTTTCAAGAAGAGGAAACCCTTAAGAATCCTTTGGCAGTTTCAGTCTTTAAAATTTTAGCCATCAGGTGGGTGTGAAGTAGCATCTCTTTGAGGCTTGAATTTGCATGTCTGTGAGGAATAATGATTCCCATACCTTCCCAGATGCTTACATTAGCCTATCTTTATTTGCTGAACGTCTGCTCAAGACTTTTGTCCATTTTTGATAGATATATAAAGAATATATGTTGAAAGAAACTGATGTTTATTTATTCAGCCTTGCTGCAGGGCATGAAGGATCTTAGTTGCCAAGCCAGGGATGGAACTCATGTGCTCCCTGCAGTAGAAGCACAGAATTTTAACCACTGGACCACCAGGGAAGTCCCCGAACTGATGTTTTTTAAATGCTGAAGGCAATTGATATTTACTGACACAATCTAAATTGCTGTCATTATCATTTAGTCATGTCTGACTCTTTTGCAACTCGGTGGACTACAGTCTGCCAGGCTCCTCTCTCTATGGGATTTCCCAAACAAGAATACTGGAGTGGGTTGTCATTTTCTTCTCCAAGGGATCTTCCCAAACTTGTCTCCTGCACTGGCAGGCATTTTTTTTTTTTTTTATCACTGAGCCACCAGGGAAGCCTTACAATAAAAACCTTTATGCATGCAGTCAATGGAAAACCGAATGACTCTGAAACATGGAAAAAAATCTTGTACATATGATGTTGGATAACGTTATATAAATTATATAAAACACAAAATATAAAAATCAAATAACTTTAAATTGCATAAAATACACTTAAACTTAAGTAACTTTAAATTACACTTTATCCATTATGTTTATTACACATAAAGCTCTTTAAAGGGGCAACTGTGACTTCTCCATGGACTAAGGGAGAGCTCTTTGTGGTGTGGTTGGAAGGCACAGAAAACCCACCATACTGATTCAGTTTGCCTAGGATTAAGCCACAAACCAAACCAGTATGGTGCATGCTTAGGTGAGGTTTTTGTGTTTCTGTATTTAGCAGTAGATGCTGTCAGAAATACAGAAAATATAGACAAAAGAACTATTTGGGGAATGTGGAAGCACAAGCATTGTGTGGGAAGAACTGCATGCTAGAGTCAGCGTGGGCATTTGACTGCCAGTGCTGGTGTGGGCATCTCGTTTTCAGCTCTATCCCTAGCTCATTCCTACAGTACTTTGCACGGCTCCTGAATTGTTCTTGTGTTTTCAGTATTTATTTTTTTATGCAGCTGTAGGGAGCCCACTGCAGACCCACTGTATCAATGTCTTGCTGGGTGGTGCCAGGCTGCTCCTTTTTAAAAACAACCTAGGTGATGGTGAGCGTACCTTCCAAATGTACCTCTGGCCCATTCTCATGGCACTCTGAAATGATTTAGGGCCCCTGGACAGGCCAATCTCTAATTAAGAATCGATGGAGTTGGTGTAGATATTACATTAACGTTTCGCGAGAGAGCCTCTTTTCTTCTTTAAAAAGTTACCCAGGCCATTCTGGTAGGACCTGCCCAAGGCGCCGCGACCTGGACCAGGGCGGGGCTGCAAGCCCCCTACCTGCGGGCGGGTGCTCGGGACAGCCGCGCACGCGCACGCACTCGCGCACGCCGGCGCCTTCCTCTGGGCGGCCGGGGTCGGCGGCGCGCGGGGCAAATGGAGTGGGTGCTGGCGGAAGCGCTGCTCTCGCAGAGCCGGGACCCCCGGGTCCTGCTTGGGGCGCTGTGCCGCGGGGAGGCGTCTGCGGAGCGCGTGGAGACCCTGTGTTTTCTTCTGCAGCGACTGGAAGATGAGGAAGCGCGCGGCGGCGGCGGCGGCGGCGCGGGCGCGCTCCCGGAGGCGGCGCGCGAGGTCGCCGCCGGCTATCTGGTGCCGCTGCTGCGGGGCCTGCGCGGGTGCCCCGCGGGCGGCGCGGATGACCCGGGTCCCGCGGCTCGCCAGCGCCGGCGTGTGCTGAGGGCGGCAGGCGCTGCCCTGCGCTCGTGCGCCCGCCTAGCCGGGGGCCCGCAGCTGGCGGCCGCGCTGGCCGAGGAGGCGCTGTGCGACCTGCTCAACGCGGGGCCCGCGCCCGGCCTCGAAGGGGCCGCCGAGGCGGCCGTGGAGGTGCTGGCGGCCGTGGGGCCCTGCCTGCGGCCTCGCGAGGACGCGCCCCTGCTGGAGCGAGTGGCGCGGGCCGCTCTCGCGCTGGCGCTGGGTGGGGACAAGGCGGGGCCGTCCCTGGACGCTGCGGCGCTGGTTGCCGGGCGGCTGCTGCCGGCTCTGGGCCGGTGCGGCGGGGCGGCGCTGCGGGCCGTGTGGGGCGGGCTCGTTGCGCCCGGGGTGTCTGAGGGGCCGGGCCGCGTCGGGTCGCAGCTGCTGATTCTGAGCGCCCTCGCCGAGAAGCTACTGCCAGAGCCCGGCGCAGACAGCGAGCCTGCCGCGCGCGAGGCGGGCCTGGACGCCCGGCGCTGCTGGCGCTTCTGGAGCGCGGTGCAGGCCGGGCTGGCCTGGTCTGAGGACGCCCTGACGCGCAAGCGGGCGCGCTACCTGCTGCAGCGGGCTGTGGAGGTGTCGGCGGAACTGGGGACCGACTGCGCGTGCGCGCCCGGCGAAGGACCCGGTACTTGCTGCTTTGCTCTCTGGCCCATCCCTACTTGACTCTCTGCGAGCGCAGCCTTTCTGCTTCGGGGGCCGTCTCCGCGATTTGTACAGAATTTGGTTATTCTCGTGGTCCGCTTAGAGCCTGAAAAACTTTGGGAACCTCATCTCGAGGGTGTTCTCTGAACTGTAGCAAATCAGTGCAACACTGTTAGAAGAGTCCGCATTTAGGATAAATTCTCTGACCCAGAGCGGGTGGAATAATTTAGGAACTAGTCCAGCAGGGTATTAACAGACCAAAATTGCACTGTATCGTGGGCTCGTTCCAATAGAAAAGAAGGGATAGCACCCATCAAATGGAAAGGAAAAGTATTTACATGTACTGACCTACGAATTGAGCCTTGAGTATTAGAATTTTGTCATGGGAAACCCATCACAATCCTTCGGTAGTTCTCTTAGGAAGATTTATTAATATTAAGTATATGGACCTTAAGTCGACCTTTGGCAGAGGGGAGTTTTGCAATTGATTTAATAGAATGAGGTATTAATTAATTTTACATTTTGAGCCTGTGCGTCCTACCAGTTTTTTACCGGGTAAAAGTAGACAAAAAAGCAAGGCCTCCCTTTGGTTTGTTACTATTTGTTCACTCAAATGTGTGAAAATACACTTTAGTCATTTAAATTTCTTTTGATCTATCGAAGTCCAAAATGGATTGATTGAGTCAAAACTGCCTCAATGGATGGAAAATTTCTATCCTTTCAACTGTGGCTGCCTACTTATCTATACTAGTAAAAGAGTTTTGTTCCGCTGAAGTTGTGAGTAGATTAGATTTTTATACACGTTTAAAACGTCAGATAGTAGATATTTTAATAGCCCGCAAGTTGATGATCATCCAGTGAGAGCTGTCGCTGGAAAACATTTTTTTTTAATTACCAAAGTTAAGCAATCATTTATTTTAAAGCATCAGTCATTCTGAAGTTTTAAAGATAAGCAATAGTCTTATGCTTGCCTCCCATCTATATTTCCTTCATTTCAAAGAGCAGCCACTTTTACCTGTCTTAGCTGATTATTTTAGTGTCTATCCCTATATCTTGACATAATCTAATAATGTCATAAAACCCATTTTCCTACTTGCAATTTTGATTAAATGTGAGTTCAACAAAATTATGACTATGCAAGTATTGTTCACCAGTGATTTATGTAGTAATCTATAATTTTATTTTTTCCTTCCTGCAAGTTTTCCCTATATTTGTCATTTATGTTTGGTTGCCTCCATACTTACCACTAATTCAGCCCCAGATTCTTAGTTGTTTAAATCTTTCTTGTACAAAGTGAGATCATCGGTCATTATAAATTTTCCTGAAGAAGTCTCTTCTAAAGTCCCATTACAAGCTCAGTCTTCTTAGATCTACCTTCACTTTCACCTGGGGGACTCCCTTCACTGATCCTGTGTTGAAGCTATTTTCCTGGAGTACTTATCTTCAAGACCTTGAGTATCTGATAATTTAATCAAAGGATCCTTTATGTCTTTTCTGTCAATTCACCTGACACTTTTTCAGTTTCTATCTCCTGGAAATCCCCATCTGTTTGTGGCTGTTAAGATCCTTTACCATACTAATCATAGGTGTATGTAATTTCTATTTTTGGACCATCTTTGAGTCTGTTTTTTTTTCTGTTTTATCTCTTGGCAATGACATTACTTTTTTTTTCAGTAGCAACTGAATTATTTATGCCTTAGAGATAGGTACTCTGTTAGATTGTTGGGGTTGAGTCACTCTGGTTGAGCTGGCTTTGGATTTTGTTTTTGCTGTAGTTGGCGGATTGTTGCCTCCTTATGTTTAGAAACATAAAATTTTCTATTTAGGAACTAAATCTAGAAACTAATTTTCTTTTTTAAATCATATCAGGCCCAAGTCTGTTTTGGTGGTCTGAGAAGAAAAAAGATGAGCTTCTAAAGTTTTGGGAAAACTACATTTTAATTATGGAAACTCTTGAAGGAAATCAGGTAAGTGTTTTCATATTTTATCAAATCATGTGTTGGTGCAGTTTCTTTTTTTCCCCTAACATTTTATAGAACCAATACAAAAAGGTCAACTTGGATATAGCATAATGGAATACAAGCATACTTTGTTTTCCAGTGTGAGTGAGTGAGTGAAGTCACTCAGTTGTGTCCAACTCTCTATGACCCTATGAGCTATAGCCTGCCAAGCTCCTCTGTCTGTGAGATTTTTCAGGCAAGAATACTGGAGTGGGTTGCCATTTCCTTCTCCAGGGGATCTTCCAGACCCAGGAGTCGAACTCAGATCTCCCGCATTACAGGCAGACTCTTTACCATCTAAGCTACCAGGGAATCCCTTTTTCTTTTCCAGCATAGATTAAATTTAAGGTTAAATGTAAACTCAGGAAAGAGGAGAGTGAAAAAGCTGTGTTAAAACTAAATATTTAAAAGAAAAAACTAAGATCATGGCATCCGGCCCCATTACTTCATGGCAAATAGAAAGGGAAGAGGTCAAAGCAGTGACAGATTTCCTCTTTGGGCTCTAAAATCACTACGGATGGTGACTTTAGCCATGAAATCAGAAGACGGTTGCTTCTCAGTGGGAAAGCTATGACAAGCCTAGACAGTGTGTTGAAAGGCAGAGATATCCCTCTGCCAATAAAATGTCTCTGTAGTCAAGGCTGTGGTCTTCCCAGTGGTCACATATGGTTGTAAGAGCTGGACCATATAGAAGGCAGACAGCCAAAGAATTGATGCCTTCAAACTGTGGTGCTGGAGAAGACTCCTGAGTCCCTTGGACAGCAAGGAGATCAAACCAGTCAACCTTAAGGGAAATCAACCCTGAACACTCATTCAGAGGACTGACACTGAAACTGAAGCCCCAAGTTTTTGGTCACCTGATGTGACTGGCTGACTCTCATGTAAAGTCCCTGATGCCTGGAAAGATTGAAGGCAGAGGGAGAAAAAGGTGTCAAGAGGATTAGATGGCTGGATGACATCACTGATGCAATGGACATGAACTTGGGCAAACTTGGAAAGATGGGAGGGACAGGGAGGCCTGGCCGGCTGCAGTCCATGGGATTGCAAAGAAGTGGACACAACTGGGGGACTGAACAACAACACAATGTAAACTCAAGAAATTAAAGAATACTTCGGTTGACTTAATTTATCATTCAAAGGATTTGGTCTTATTTGATCTTCCCTTGACATTTACTTCTAAAGTGTTTGTTAGTTTTTAGTTTCTCTATGTTATAAATAATCTTCAAAGAAATACACAATGGGGAAAATGTTACTTAAAGTCTGAGGTCAATTGTTATTAAGTAATAATGACCCTTTGATTTTGTAGGCTTGCTTTCTTTTCTTCCTTTCAGTTCTTACATCTTTGCATTCTTTGGTTCTGAGACTAGAAACCTGAAAAGTCATTTTCAGTTGACTTTGAATTAATCTTCATAAGAACATGGAATTTTTATGTTAGGAATCTCTTTAGAGATTAACATTCAGATTGACATTCATTAGAATCATCCTGGTGCCTTATTAAAGTATTAGTTGCTGGATCTGGCCTGCAGAGTTTCTGATTCATTAGGTCTGTGGTGTGGCCTGAGAATTCAGATATTTTACATATTCCCTGGAGACACATACGCTGCCATTCTGGGGACACTTGGAGACCTGTTATGGGGTTCCCAGTACGTAAGCTGCAGATCGCTGCGGGACCAGCCATCATGGAGTCACTGTGAGGTGTCAGTCCAAATGCATTGTCTGTTGACTAAAAGAAGTACTCATATGTGCTAAATGTATGTAGATGTGGGGATGAGGACTAAACGAAAAACATTTCTAAATTTATATGAACTATGGTTTTCCTTAATCAGTGCATCCATAACACCCTAGAAACTGTTTTTAAACACTTTCTGTTTAGTTTTAGAAACTAACTTTAAGTTAGTTGCCTTTAGTTTCTAGGATACGTACATTAGACGCTGGTATCTGCAAGAGTCTAAGAAGAGGATTGAACCCTGAGCTGGCTCTGTGTCTAAATGTGTGACCTTGAACAACTTGAGTGACTAGAGAAAGCATTTCAGTATTTTTTCATCTTTGTAATATTGGTATTATCAGCTGCCTGCTTCCCAGGACAGTTAAGGATTACATGACATAATTTATGATACTCTCTAAATGTAATGTTACTGTAACTATGTTCTAGGTTATATTTATTAGCTTTGCCATACTCAGTCTTGAATTTGTATGATTTAAAAAATGGAAAAATCAGGCACCTTCTGCATATTTTTTTACATGGGTGTGGTGGGGTCAGGGAGGGTGGAGGTTGTTGGGGGAGGAACAGAAGAATGACTCACATAAATATATAACAATGCTTTGGTTTTTAAAAGTGAATTTTCATTTCCTATGGCTTTTTGCTTTTGTTTTCAGATCCATGTTATAAAGCCAGTTTTACCAAAGCTAAACAGTCTGTTTGAATATGCAGTGTCAGAGGAAAATGGTAATGGTTGCTTTTATTTTGATTTTTTGTGACACATCATTTTCCCCCTTATTTTATAACTAATTGTTGTTCATTGTGGAGAATGTTATATGGATATATAAATTCGCTGCTACCAGGAGATAGCTGCTAATATTCCAGATACATACCTTGTGGATTGATTGTTCATAATGCTTTTTTCTGACTCAGCAGTATATCTAAGTGCACTTACCTATGTCCTTAAATAGTCTTTGAGAATTTAATTTTAAATGGCTGCAGAGTTTTCTATAATTTAGAGGCATGGTAATTTTATAAACTTATGATTATAGAAAATTTCAAACATTTACAGAAGGAGAGGAGTTTGTATGATGAACCCTATTACCTAGCTTCTGCAGTGATCAACTTGTGGCCAGTTCCTGTCTTACACTGCATGTGGCCTCACTTGCTCACTCTCCATCAAGTGATTTTGAGGCATATTCCTAGCATTATCATTTCATCTCTAATTATTTCAGTATATATCCTTAAAAGATAAGGACTCTTTGGTAATGTTTTATGTATGGTGTATTATTCATTTTTTAATAAGCATTGTTTAGTATTATATATTCTAACTACTTT
>SJYF01001114.1:2591377-2602324 GCA_006410515.1 Procapra przewalskii | reverse complement strand
CTAAGTCGCTTCAGTCGTGTCCGACTCTGTGCGACCCCAGAGACGGCAGCCCACCAGGCTCCCCCATCCCTGGGATTCTCCAGGCAAGAACACTGGAGTGGTTTGCCATTTCCTTGTCCAATGCAGGAAAGTGAAAAGTGAAAGTGAAGTCGCTCAGTCGTGTCTGACTCCTAGTGACCCCATGGCTGCAGCCCACCAGGCTCCTCTGTCCATGGGATTTTCCAGGCAAGAGTACTGGAGTGGGGTGCCATTGCCTTCTCCTAGACTTAGAGCAGGGTGTCTTAATTGGAGATGTGTGACCTTAAGGGAATGAAAAGATTAGGGTGGTTTTCTGAAGGCTGAGGGTAGTTTTTGTGGGTTTGAAAAACAAAGATTCACTTTTGATGTAAATAAAAAGTAATTTCTTATAGGATGTTACTGGTTTTTGCTTTTAGATTATACTACCTTATCTCAGAGATAGTAATCTTGATTTTAAGGAAAATAGATTTATAAAGTAATCTTTTCATTTTATATAACGGTTAGCTGTTTATAATCAAACTCTTCATTTTGAAAGTTAAATGTTTCCTTTTTAAAAATATAGCTCTTGATTTAACTAATAGTATTCTGCTTTAAATAATATGCTAGATTGGTTTTACAGTGATGTTCATTCAGTTAAACATTTTTCAATGAGTAATTTTTTAAAACTGCCTCGCCCACAGGAGAAAGTGTCACTCTCTGACATCTCAACTTTTCTCATGTCAGTGAGACAAGAGGAGTCATTAGGAAGAGGAACTTCACTGTGGATGGAGGTGAGACTGAAAATAATGATAAGGTCTTTGAAAACTTTGTGAAAAATGGTTTCTGGTTGAATTCATTACTAGCTCTTCTTGTTATCTGTCAACAGAGGTTTTTTAAAAAAGTTTATTTGCTTTGAGTGGACCTAGCCAATAATGCTGTTAGAATTCCTTTGGAGAAGTGGGAGACACAGTGAAACAGAGATGGAACTATTCTAGAGAAGATAGTGTTAGTGGGCGGATCTCGATTCCAGATGAGAGTGCTGAAAGTACTGACGATGGTAGACTCAAGAACAGTGACACGAACGTCTGCTCGGGTTCCCGACCCTGACATTTCGGTGATCTGTAGTTCTTCTGACTTCTTGCATCTTGCTCGTCATGAAACCCTAAGTGTCTTGCAGTGGATGGAGAAAAGTCCTGGCGATTATGAGTAAAGTTGGTATAAACATCTGCATACAGATTTTTGTGTCACCATAACTTTTTAACTCATTTGCATCGGTTTCAAGGAACATGGTTTCTAGATTGTGTAATGAGCATATGTTTAGTTTTTTTAAGAAACTGCCTTCCATATCCATGATTCTGCCACGTCAGGACCCATATAACCACGGATCATGAAATGCCATAGTATTTACTATTGAAAAAAGTCCATGTGCAAGTGCACCTGCAGTGTAAACCCATGTTGTTCAAGGATCAACTATATTTTAAAATGCACATATGATAGAAAATAAACTTGCAAGGAGGGTAGGAGCTTTCCTTATAACTTATATTTCAAATTCTACATTCTTTCAAAAATAAATCCTTGTTTTAGTATATGAAGATGAAATGAATTTTAAGGTTGTAATTTGTTTCACATAATGTGTCATTATTCATAGAGACGTTCTTTACAACACCTTATCAAAATGTACATTTCATATTAGATGCTTTAAAAATTCTAGCCTGTTAATGAATTTATAAGTTCTTTGAGGAGTTTAGAAAACACTCACACATGTATGTGAGTATACTCACATACATACAGACAGACATTTTTTTCTGTATGAACTGTGTGTGAAGCTCAACATGACAATAAACATTCTGTTACTTTGTTGTGTTGTTATCTAAATTCAGTGTATTGTGGAAGAAAGAAAATTAATTAGGGAAATTAGAAGCCCTTTGTTCAGTTAGACTTTCCAAAATAAGTGATAACTGTTTTCTTTTTCAGCTCTGTGATTGGTTGCGTATTAACGAAAGCTATTTCAAGCAGTCCTCATCTTGTGGCTCCACTGGACTTCACGAGGCTTCTTTAAATGCTTACGTCAGGAACCTGGTGCAGGAGTATATTAGGTCACCTGCCTGGGAAGGTGAGTCTGAGATGGTTTTTACGGACTCATGTAACCAAAACATTTTCTAAGAACTTTCTACTGGTTTTTCTGATTGAAAATATATGCCAAATATATGCTGATTTACGGATGTCAGACTTATATTTCAGCCAAGTAATGTGAATAAACGTTATGTAAAAGTACCGTTCCCTAACTTGCACTTTATCTCTTCTAGAACTTGAGATTTTAAACCATCTTAAATGTTCTGAGAAACTAGTGAGTTGTCTGAGAAGGCATTGAGCACAAATAAATTCATTAATTTATCCTACAATTTCTGAGTCTTTGTCAGCTGGATCTTGCAGATGTGTGTTTGGAGCCTCTGTAGTGGAAATATTTGTGGATAAATCTGTTTATCTTTTGTTTGTTTTAAAGCATTACGTTTAGTGTCAGCTGGTTATGAAAAGTAGTTTCAGAGACGAATTGTATTTGGAAGAAGGGATTTGTTAGTTTCTTTTTCACCAGATACTTAGCAAAAGACCAAACGCACTGAGTGAGGGAAGAACTATGAGTAGATTCGTTAATTAGGATTCTGTCTACATTTCTAACGCTTCCTCATCATTAAAGTCATTAGTGATAATTTGAGTAAATTGTGTCTTTGAATTTAACATGTCTTCAGTTTCCTAGCTTTGTCTCAGACCAAGTCATTTTTATCTCCTGACTTCTCTAATCTGATAATGGAATAGGTCTTAAATGATCAGATAATTGTCCTTCCAAAATACATGAGTTTATCTGTTTGTCCTTTCTGGAACGTTTTGCTTTTGTGTTTTATTGTCTCTATTGTCTAGTAAATTTACTGTTACTTGGAAGTTCTGTTGTTAGGCCTATAAAAGTAAATAAATTTTAGTCCCTATTGGAGGGAGCATAGATTAAACTCCCTGAAATATCTATATAACTTGTCTTAAAACTCAGTCTATAACAGCATCAGGTCTGATTAAATCATTCAAAATTGGATAAAATGAGATTTTTAGAGTTTCTTCCTTAACATTTCTGGGATTTAAACTGTTTAATATAAGTTCTCAAGTGCAAAGGAGGCATGTGTGTGTATGTGTAATATTTTGTTTGACTCTTAATGCCCTTGGCTAAGTGTCTTTATAAAATTTTAGTTTGATTAACAATTACTGGGCAGTTTTCAGAAGAAGGCAATAAATTCCAAAGCAAACATGATTTAGCTTGAATTTTTGAGCATACAATACTTATAACACTCAGATTTGTTTTTATAAAAAAAATTATCAACTCAAACATTTTTAAATCAAATTCTACACCTAAAGTAGTTTTTTTCTTTGGGTTTCATATGATCAATACAGATAGATTTTACACTGATTATTCAGCAACTGTATGTCAAGTGTTTTCGAAGTGCCAGACACTGGAGTTACAGAGATAAAAGATATGTCCTTTACCCTCAGAGAACATAGGCCAACAAGGGAATTGATAAGTAAACAGCTAATCTTAACATGATGCCTTGAAAGCCAGAAGCACTGGGATGGGGCCCCAGGGTCAGGGCTGCTGATCAGAACTTGTAGACCTGTGGGGGATCAGGAGAGGTCACTGGATGAGGTGAACAGGAATTAAGGTGGAAAGGGAGGAGTATCCTGCAAGGCTTGGATGACCTTTCATCCGGGGAGCTTGAAAGTAGATAGACCTCCACCAGTGTCTGTCTGTAGTATGGAGCCCAGGTGGAATGGTTAAGAGGTGGTTAAGAAAGGATGGACATATATTGGGTAGCTATATATGTACCATTTCATGTATATGATATGCAACAAAGCAATGCAGCAACAGCTAAAAGCACAGAGAACCAGCATCATCAATAAGCAGAAATGTTGGTGCACTTTCAGAGCAGGGTTTCTGAATCGGAGAAAGAGAGACAGTTTGCAAACAGCAGTAACAGTGTGTCAGAGCTTGGAATTGTTGAAATCAACCAAAGAGTGAAATATAATTGAAGAAATTTATACTTACACAGTTCATCAGAAAGGGTGCCTACTTAAAATGTAACCAAGATACCTGAAGAAAAATCCCAAAGTAGTATATACTACAGCTGTACAACCAGTTTTAGAAACAGCTTTATTGACATATAATTGACATACATTAAATTGCACATATTTAAACTTTATACAGTATGATGGGTTTGACCTCTGTGTATTGCTTATGAAACCGTTAGCACAGCAAGATAATGAACATAGCCGTCACTCCCCAGTGTCTTCATGCCTCTTTGTCACCCGTGGCTCCTGCTTCTGCCTGTTCCTCTGCATTGCAGACCTCCTTGACACGCTTTCTGACACTAGTTTGCATTTTCTAGAATTACAGTCAGTTTTTAGAATTCGTAGTAGCAAAACTTGACTGATAATTGGGTTAACCTGCATTAAGATGACTAAAGATAGCCAGTGACCTTTCGTTTCTTTAAAACCATTCTTGCCTATACTTTTCCAGCCTCAGTGAGAGAAGGGGGAGAAGGTATAAAGAATTCTTTGCCAGTGGTTCTCAGAGGATGATTTCCAGACCAACAATATCAACATCACCTGGAAACTGTTTAGAACTGCAAATTCTCAAACTCTATCCCACACCTGCTGAAACAAACTCTGGGTGTGGGATTTACCCTCTGTATTTTAAGAGGCTCTCAGGGGGAATTCTAAACCACCTGCTGAGGTTTGAGACCCATTGTTCTGTAGCCTGGATTTCTCTTAATATGGCAGTAGAGGACTCAGGAAGCAGCCCTACAGCAAAAATCTGTGCTAGAGTGTCCTCCACTGGAGTAGTCAGGCACTCTGTTGTTATTGACCTAGTCCTGTGACTCTCCTTAAAATCAGGAATCTTTAAAAATCCACTAAACTTCTGATTCCCTTTCAGTTACCCCCTTCACTTATCCAAAGTGAAACATTCCTTCCCTTTCACTTATCCAAAGTGAAAAATTGTTTAGGACTTCAAAAAGGGCCACTGTGATTGGAAACATTCTCAAAAAGCACCCGTACGCCACTCCCACCTTGTAGAAGGTCAAAGGTATCTCATTATATGATTGCTAGAAAATGTAAGGAACTGAATAGCGTATTGGTATTTCAGTTTAGTCTTTGTTAACGATGAGTTTTTATATGTACATGTGGGATATAAAGCACTTAATGTGAGTAAAAAGGGTTTATCATTCTTATGATAGAATGATAGAGAGCAAGTTTCAATAATTCACTCATAAAAAGCACATAAATTTAACCTACTAAATTATTCTGGAAAGCATCAAAATTTAGATTGTCTAAAAATACACATTTCTTCAGTTCAGTTCGGTTGCTTAGTCCTGTCTGTCTCTTTGAGACCCCATGAACCGCAGCTTGCCAGGCCTCACTGTCCATCACCAACTCCTGGAGTCCACCCAAACCCATGTCCGTTGAGTCAGTGATGCCATCCAACCATTTCATCCTCTGTCGTTCCCTTATCCTCCTGCCCTCAATCTTTCTCAGCATCAGAGTCTTTACAAGTGAGTCAGCTCTTCACATCAGGGGGCCAAAGTATTGGAGTTTCAGCCTCAACATCAGTCCTTCCAATGAACACCCAGGACTGATCTCCTTTAGGATGGACTGGTTGGATCTCCTTGCAGTCCAAGGGACTCTCAAGAGTCTTCTCCAACACCACAGTTCAAAAGCATCAATTCTTCAGTGCTCAGCTTTCTTTTTAGTCCAACTCTCACGTCCATACATGACCACTGGAAAAACCATGGCCTTGACTAGACGGACCTTTGTTGTCAAAGTTATGTCTCTGCTTTTTAATATGCTGTCTAGGTTGGTCACAACTCTCCTTCCAAGGGGTAAACATCTTTTAATTTCATTGCTGCAGTCACCATCTGCAGTGATTTTGGAGCCCAAAAAAATAGTTACTGTTTCCACTGTTTCCCCATCTATCTGCCCTGAAGTGATGGGACCGGATGCCATGATCTTAGTTTCCTGAATGTTGAACTTTAAGGCAACTTTTTCACTCTCCTCTTTCACTTTCATCAAGAGGCTCTTTAGTTCTTCTTCACTTTCTACCATAAAGGTGGTGTCATCTGCATATCTGAGGTTATTGATACTTCTCCCGGCAGTCTTGATTCCAGCTTGTGCTTCCTCCAGCCCAGCATTTCTCATGATGTACTCTGCATAGAAGTTAAAAAAATAAGCAGGGTGACAATATACAGCCTTGACGTACTCCTTTCCCGATTTGGAACCATTCTGTTGTTCCATGTCCAGTTCTAACTGTTGCTTCCTGACCTGCTTCCTGACCTCAAGAGGCAGGTTAGGTGGTCTGGTATTCCCATCTCTTTCAGAATTTTCCACAGTTTATTGTTATTGACACAGTCAAAGGCTTTGGCCACTAAATGGTATTTATAACATTTTAAAGGATAATATAAAGTTTATTCTTTTGTTGTGTTTTTAAACTAAGTTATCCTCCATGCAGGTGTGTTTTTAGTATTGTCTTCTGTACTAGTGTAACAAATCTGTATCAAAATAAATTACTCCCAATATATATTAGAATATTTGAAAATATGTTTTAAGTATTTGAACCACTGGTGTGGAAAACTAGATTAACTAAATCTTTCTTGGAAATTGAGGCGAAGAGTATCATCTTATGATAGAATGAAAAGGAGCTCTAGCTATGATTTATTTTACTTTACCTGGCTTTCAGGAATAGGAAAATACTGATTTTTATCATTTAACCACGTTCTTCCAAAAGTTGTTCTAGAAACTTTGCATATATTACTTAATTTTTATAATAAACCCAAGAAAAGTCACAGGTTTATTTAGTTTGATTTTATAGAAGATGACCTAAGCTTTCTGAGGGGACAGTCGGCTGTCCCAGGCTCCCATAGCTAACAAGCAGTGCACCTGAGGTTCAGACAGGAGTCTGAGGTGTCAAAGCCTTTGCATCAGTATCCACTCCATCCCCTTTCCAGTTCCATTTTAGGGAACTCTCACCTCTCATCCCAGATGCCAGAATTGCCTCTTAACCGGTTACCTTGCATCTAGCTTCCTCTTCAATCTCTTTTCCACATTATACCTAGAAAAATCTGTTTGATATAGAAACTTTGATCTTACAGAATTCTCCTCCCCGTCTTTGTATCCATCTACTTTGACCTCTAGTGGCTTCCTTTTGCTTTTGGGGAGCAGACAGAGACCCCTGACAAGCCTATAAAGTCCCTGGTCTCTCCTACCTGTTCCTGTAAGGTCATCTTTGGTGCTCCCTCCCACTTTATACCCCAGTCCTTTACATGGAATATGGCATGCTCTCTGCTGCTTCAGAGCCTTGACATGCTCTTCCTTCCACCCAGAAGGGTCGTGTCTCCCTTCCCCTACCTCATTCTTTGCTAGCGTTTGTACCCAGCCCAATTGTCATTTCTTTAGGGTGACTTTGTCTTACTCTCTAGTTGCACGATTTAGAACGCTTAGTGCTCCTGTCATTTTACGCTTCTCTATGTTCTCTGATGATGCTCTTCTCTTCTGCACTGTGAATTCCATGAGTATAGGAGCCACTGGGTCTGAGGCCTGTGCATGGCATGCACTCAGCATGCAGAGATGTCTGTGTTCACATTTAAGTGTGTAAAAATGAACCATGCTGTGGGGTGTTCTACTATATTTCTTCTCAGCTGTATTTGTCTCATGTAATACTGATAAAACATATTCATTTAACTGTTTTATTTTTGAAACATCATCTTTGAAGGATTTTGTTAATGCTTTGCAAACCTTAACTGTTGTTATTTAAGGAGGAGAAAACAGCTGTATGCCTGATTGGTTTGAAGCTAAGCTTGTTGCTATGATGGTGTTGCTGGCCATAGATGTAGAAAGAATGAAGAGTCAATATAGGTAAGTGTTTCTACACTTGGAAAAAAAGCTTCTTTTTTAAAAAAGGCTAATCCTGTTTATAGGCCATATTCAGACTTTTTAGTGATTGGTATGGAATTGATCACAGCTTATTAAAGGAGGAAATTAGAATATGGCATCATACTTAAAGAAATGTTTAAAATTAACAATAAATTAATAGTGCCAGAGTTCTAAACTTCAGAAGTTAAAAACACAACTATGTATTCACAAATTGCCGGTTTTGTGTAAGAGTATTAGAAGGGTGGGTTGTAAGGTTCTAGCATAAGATTAAGTAAAGACAGTTACTGGATTTTACCTCTTTATAAAATATGTAAATTTTTAAAAATAAAGTAATAATGATAAAACAGTCCCATTTATATTTTGAGAAATATGAGCAGATTGTCACCAGATTGTAATTATTGCAAAAAGCAACTTCCTTAGGTAGTGTCTTTGCATATAATGTAAATCTCTTTTCTAGACAAAGTTTCAGTACTAAAGTTGGTTATAACAGTTTTTCACAAATCTTTAGTTCTTTATATTTTTTTGTTAACATGTCTCATTTCCTTGACTAGTATATATTTGTTTTGTTTTTTCTGAAGTATGGAAGCAAGGTTTAATTTGCAAGCATTTTAATTTGCTGATGAATTGGATCTAGGATTTTGTTCATACTTCTGCCCCAAACCAAGGACATGTATTGTTCCTTGTGCTTTCTTCTCCAGTGAATCGCTGCACTCACTGAGAAAGCATGAGTGGAAAGGCCCGTCCTAACAGGTCATCCTTAAGAGTAATTCTGTCCGGTGGAATCTTAGCTAACCAAAACTGTAGGTGGAAGACAGTTTCTTTATGCTTTTGAAATGCTTGATTTGGGCATGTCTTTTAATGTCTAGTGAAAAGCGGAGGACACAGAATGTATTAAGGATATTCTTAGATCCTCTCCTGGATGCCCTTGTGAAGTTTGGTACAAATGCCTACATGCCCTTGCTGAAAACTGACAGATGCCTGCAGTTGCTGTTGAAGTTACTGCACACTTGCTTGTTGAAAGGTTCCGGTACCCGAGATGGTGAGGATCAATAGTTTCTGTTGGTGTTTTGCCAGGTACATCATTGGTACTCAGGGTATATCATTGGTACTCAGAATGAGAAGAAATTCCTGATCTTTTTCTCTAGCTTCATACATTCAGCAGATGTTTGCTGCGTGGTGCTGGGGAGGCAGCAACGAAGGGGCAGACTGCCCATCCGGGGCTGGCGCTTTAGCATTTGCGTTCATTGTGCACTATTGATTCCATACTGATGGAATATGATTTCATTTGCTTTTACTTGTTTTGTTTGTTTGTTTCTGTAGGTTCTCATTGATTTCCAGACTATATGAAATAGTGATCAGACTATTGAAAATGATCACTATTAAGCCAAGATCCATTTCTTATTGACACTGTGTAACATGTTACAGAAAGTAAACTAAAGCATGAGGATAGCAATAATAGCAATAGATATAATTACTTGTGCACAGAGGAGCGTGGAGGGCTACAGTCCGTGGGGTCGCAGAGTCAGAGACGACTGAGCAACTGAGCACGCAGGCACACGCGTGTCCCTAAGCACCTCTGTGTAGAAAATGCTTCATTCAGGAAGCACATTGTTGGTAGATGGAAGCACTGAGCACTTTCTTCCTTCCTTAAACGAAGATTTATGTAAAACAGTATTTGAAAACCCATGGACATCGGATATTAGAATTATCAGTGGGTAAGCCTTGGTTCCCAGTATTTCTGATCAATTTCATTTGGAATTTTAGAAATTTTCTGTTTAGGAAACATTATTCTAGAGAAGCTTTGGTATCAGGTTAAACTGGAGGATAATACTGAAAGGTTAGATTTTCATATGGACTTGTGACGTATTATAAAAGCTAGTGTCCAAGTTCTGATACTTTTGATAATGATAGCAGAGCCAAATGCTGTGCACATAGCAGTAACATTTTTTATAAGATTTTACTCCTTTAAGGGCATAAACTTGTATTCATTTGACGTGTCTCAACTGTTGAAAGCTCTTGACTCAGTACCCTCAAGGGCAGGACTAGGTCATGGTACCTTTTGGAAAATTATTGGGATATTTGATACATGCAAGAATATGAGATAGTTGTATACAAATTATGATGCAAAATAATTATACATCCATGAATGCACCACCATTGCATCTGTTGCTGAGAACAAATTTACCCATAACTTCTCAGTCTCTCCCTTTTGCCTCCCTATTTTGGTTTTTATCTGTGTCACCTCCATATACTTAAAACATTATTTTACCACATGCATCAATTTTCTCACGATATGTTGTCTCATCTTCCTGCTTTTAAGCTTTGTAGGAATGTTCCTCTCCTGTAAGAAGTCTTCTGTAGCTCTTTTCACTTGGCGCTCTTCTAAGGTTAATCCGTGTCCTTTCATATAAATAGCTCCTCATGTTCCCTGTGGTGTTGCCTTCCACTGTGTGATGCCACCAGTTAGGTATTCTCATATTGCTGGACGCTGGATTGCATTTTGTTTACTGCTTTTTTGTACAGTACTGATTTGAACACTTGTCTACATGTCTTTGGGGTTGCACAGAGTGGGACACGACTGAAGCGACTAAGCAGCAGCAGCAACAGCTACACACGTCTCTTCTAGCACGTGTGTGTCTCTCCAGTGTATGTACCCCCAGGACCAAAATGAGTGGTGCTTAGGGTATGTGTGTATTCAGCTTTTAAGATAATACAAAATTATTTTTCCAAGTAGTTGTGTACATATTTTGTGTTCTCACTTGCAGAATATAAGTTCCCATCGCCCCTCGTGCGTCTCTTTTATTACACTGTGAGTAAGAGCCAAGGAAATCCGTATTTACTTTTGGTAGTAGTTGACTTCCAGATAACTGGCAAAACATGTTAGTTCAGTTGACTTTATTTTTAATTGAAGT
The DNA here is from genome assembly GCA_006410515.1 of Procapra przewalskii. Classification (NCBI taxonomy): domain Eukaryota; kingdom Metazoa; phylum Chordata; class Mammalia; order Artiodactyla; family Bovidae; genus Procapra; species Procapra przewalskii. Next base: position 2,591,453 of record SJYF01001114.1, on the reverse strand, counting down.
CTAGTTGATTTACAGTGTTGTATTCATTTCTACTGTATAGCAATGTCAATTTATATATATATATATATATATATAT
>SJYF01001114.1:2556727-2576727 GCA_006410515.1 Procapra przewalskii | reverse complement strand
GACATACACTTGCCAGTAGCTGGTCCATCCTTAATGTCCCAGTTCACATTACATTTTCTCCTACAGGCCTTGGATTGGCGTCTCAGTCTTCACTTCATTTACCTGTTGCTTTTTATGCCTTCATTTTTGTACTTATTTCCATTTTACTTGTTTTTGGAGAAATTTATGTGTATATGTCTTCTCCATTAGATTTTGGTACCTAGAGGCATTTCTTCAGTTCAGTTCAGTTTAGTCGCTCAGTTGTGTCCGACTCTTTGCGACCCCATGAATCGCAGCACACCAGGCCTCCCTGTCCATCACCAACTCCCAGAGTTCACTCAAACTCACATCCATCGAGTCAGTGATGCCATCCAGCCATCTCATCCTCAGTCGCCCCCTTCTCCTCCTGCCCCCAATCCCTCCCAGCATCAGGGTCTTTTCCAATGAGTCAGCTGTTTGCATGAGGTGGCCAAAGTACTGGAGTTTCAGCTTCAGCATCATTCCTTCCAAAGAAATCCCAGGGCTGATCTCCTTCAGAAGGGACTGGTTGGATCTCTTCGCAGTCCAAGGGACTCTCAAGAGTCTTCTCCAACACCACAGTTCAAAAGCATCAATTCTTTGGTGCTCAGCCTTCTTCACAGTCCAACTCTCACATCTGTACATGACCACAGGAAAAACCATAGCCTTGACAAGACGGACCTTAGTTGGCAAAGTAATGTCTCTGCTTTTGAATATGCTATCTAGGTTGGTCATCATTTTCCTTCCAAGGAGTAAGCGTCTTTTAATTTCATGGCTGCAATCACCATCTGCAGTGATTTTGGAGCCCCCCAAAAATAAAGTCTGCCACTGTTTTCACTGTTTCCCCATCTATTTGCCATGAAGTGATGGGACCAGATGCCATGATCTTCGTTTTCTGAATGTTGAGCTTTAAGCCAACTTTTTCACTCTCCACTTTTCATTTTCATCAAGAGGCGTTTTAGTTCCTCTTCACTTTCTGCCATACGGGTGGTGTCATCTGCATATCTGAAGTTACTGATATTTTTCCTGGCAATTCTGATTCCAGCTTGTGCTTCATCCAGCCCAATATTTCACATGATGTACTCTGCATATAAGTTCTTAACGTGATATATTAAGATGTAGTGGTTATGAGCACAGGCTTTAGAATTAGACTTCCTGATTATGAATCCTGGCTTTATCCTTACTAGCTGTGTGACCTTGCGGAACTTACCTAACCTCTCTGCGCTTCATTTACTGCACCTGCAAAATGAGGGTTATAGGGTTGATGTGAAAATTAAAGCTAGCTCATTAACGGTAAACTTTTAGAACAGTACCTGGCACATGGAAAGTCAGCAGTAAATGTTAGCTCTTTGCAATTAACACATGGTAAGGGTTTTTTAAAGTTGAGCTGAATCATAATCCAGTCTGGGCTGCTAATTAAAATAGCTCCTTAATTCCTTTAATAATCTAATTTTTGAAGTAGTTTTCAAGAAGTGTCCTAGAAGAAAATTATAAGGAGGACTGATTAATCCTTCAGTATCCTATCCACTGCATATTGATATAATGAAGGGACATTGTGAGTTCTGAATGTGGACCAGAACCGTGAACCAGACCTCAGTGATTTTTAAAGATTGGCTTGCTTTCTTTAGTGATTCACTGAATTACATGAAGGTTAATAGGGACCATACTATGCAACTCAAAAGTAACCCTGAATTTTATTTCCTGTATTGGCGGTGTTGCTGAGTAAAATTGATCTGTAGAGATACTCAGTTTACTTTGGGGGTGGCAGGGGCAGGTGTGGGATGGAAAAAGTACTAGAAGGTTCCTTTCTGTAGGGGTGTTGGTGGTGGACAGTACTGGGGAGAACAGCTTTGATCTCTCACAGAACCTGTCCAGGTTCTTGCCTGCACTTCTGGTTAGAGATTGATTTTCTCTCTGTACGTACAAAGCCAGGCTATCTTGGTCTCCTTCCTTTGTGCTCCTACATGTAGAGTTCCAAGTGCTTTATGTGAAATAACCAGTTTATTTAATTTTCACAGTAATTCTGTGAAGTAGATTCTGTTACTGTCGCCGTTGTACAGCAGAGTAAACCAAGGTGAGGTGTGTGTCCACAGTCAGCTGCTGGTCAGTGCACAGTCAGGGTTCAGACCTAGGCCGTGCGGTTCATGAATCCAGCTCTTATCAATAACTGCTGTGCTGCGTCACCTTGCCAGAAGCAGAATACGGCTGACTGAAGGAATTGCGTATGACGTGCAAGGAGCCTTGTTTTTCCTTTTTAAATGAATGAATGTCTCTCTTCTTCTTTGGCGGTACCAGGTGGCATGCAGGTTCTTAGTTCCCTGTGCCCCTACAGTGGGAGTGCAGAACCTTACCTGCAGTACCGCCAGGAATGTCCCCCCACCTTTTGTTTTCAATTCTAGTTCAGCCAAACAGTTGAAATAAGACTCACTCATAGAAAAGTTGTATCCAGATTGTCTTTTAGTGTGAATTACTGAATTGTTGTTGTTGTTCAGTCACTAAGTTGTGTCTGACTCTTTGCGACGCCATGAATTGCAGCACACCAGGCTTCCCTATCCTTCACTGTCTCCCTGACTTTGCTCAAACTCATGTCCATTGAGTCAGTGCTGCCATCTAACCATCTCATCCTGTCGCCCCCTTCTCCTCTTGCCTTCACTCTTTCTCAGCATCAGGGTCTTTTCCAGTGAGTCGGCTCTTCACATCAGGGGGCCAAAATATTAGAGCTTCAGCATCAGTCCTTTCAGTGAATATTCAGGGTTGATTTCCTTTAGACTGGTTTGATCTTGCTGTCCAAGGGACTGTCAAGAGTCTTCTCCAGCACTACAGTTCAAAAGCATCAATTCTTTGGCGTTCAACCTTCTTTATGATCCAACCCTCACATCTGTACATGACTACTGGAAAAATCATAGCTTTGACTCTGTGGACCTTTGTCAGCAAAGTGGTGTCTCTGCTTTTTAATATGCTGTCTAGGTTGGTCGTAGTTTTCCTTCCAAAGAGCAAGTGTCTTCATTTTGTGGCTGCAGTCACTGACCGCAATGAGTTTGGAGCCCAAGAAAATAAAATCTGTCATTGTTTCCACTTTTTTCCCATCTATTTGCCATGAAGTGATGGCACTGGATGTCATGATTTTCATTTTTTGAATGTTGGGTTTTAAACCAACTTTTTCACCCTCCTCTTTCACCTTTTTCTAGAAGCTCTTTAGTTCCTCTTCACTTTCTGCCATTAAAGTGATATCATCTGCATATCTGAGGTTGTTGATATTTCTCCCTGCAGTCTTGATTCCAGCTTGTGAATCATCCAGCCTGGCATTTTGAATGATGTACTCTGCATTATAAGTTAAATAAACAGGATGACAATATACAGCCTTGAGGTACTCCTTTTCCAATTTTGACCCAGTCTGTTGTTCCATGTCTGGTTCTAATTGTTGCTTCTTATTCTGCATACAGGTTTCTTGGGAGACAGGAAAGGTGGTCTTGTATTCCCATCTCTTAAAGAATTTTCCAGTTTGTTGTGATCCACACAGTCAAAGGCTTTAGCATAGTCAATGAAGCAGAAGTAGATGTTTTTCTGGAATTCCCTTGTTTTTTCTATAATCCAGCAGATGTTGGTCATTTGATCTCTTGATTCCTCTGTCTTTTCTAAATCCAGCTTGTATATCTGGAAGTTCTCGGTTCACACACTGCTGAATTTTTATTACTACTTTGTTTGTTCACCACCAGTTTGTACAGAAATGGTACAACCAAGCGACATATGTTGGATTTCCTTTTCTTTCCTCTGATATTCAGGCACCAAGCAGAAAGGGTGGGCACGAGATTCCGGCAGACTGGAACTCACGCCCTCTCTGGTCACACAAGGTTGTCCCATTGCCTCCGCAGGAGCCCACGCTGGGCAGACAGATTCAGAGAGCCGCTAGCATGGCTGCCTTGGCCACGGTATGCGAGGTCCTCAGCCAGAAGCCAGAGCTGCAGCTGGACTCGCTGGGTGCAGGTCCCCCAGAGACGCTCATCTCCTCACTCCAGCTCAATCAGACTCTGCAGAAGCCCCACACAGAGGAGGCGAGCAGGTGCGTTCACCACTTGGAGAGCAGCATGTACACCAAAGGCTTCTTTTTGCCAATGTTTAAAAAGCCACTTTTGTCTCAGTCGTTGAGGTGATTAGTGGTTGCTCACCCTTACTTAAAGAATTATTTAAGCTTTGAGAACAGGCTTCATTCAGATGACAGTATATTATCACATTATTTATCTCTGTTACTGGAAATCCATTAACTTTTCTGCATTTAGTTTTCAGTGAGTCATTTAAAGTGAATGAAAACACCTGCTTTCAGAGTAGTTAGGAAATTGAGTTTTCTGCGGTTTCCTTGTTTTTTGCTAGACAGAATAATTTAATAATGACTGTTTAATTTCTCCCCTTGTAAGGAGAGTGTACTACTACATGTGAAAGAAATTGAGACAGACCTAAGGGAGGATGGGGTTCGTGACTTAACTTTTTTGTCTCAGTTTTTTTGAAGAGTCATCGTCTTCCCAAGGATGGGGGAAAATAGTTGCACAATATATTCATGATCAGTGGGTCTGCCTCTCTTTCTTGTTGAGAAAATGTCACACCCTTATACCAGCCTCAGAGGGTGAAATTCTGGAACCCACTCTACCTGCTGTTCCAATGGCAGTACGGACTTTGCAGTCTGCACTGGAAGCCCTCACAGTTCTTCCTTCTGAGCAAGTCTTACCTGTGTTCCATTGTATGAAAATTTTGGTTCCCAAGGTAAGATATAGTGAGACATAAATTGAAGAATAACCATAGGAACAGACATCAGTTTCTGAAATTGTGATAATCATGTGTTTCTTTCTTTTTATTTTCCCCTACCAGCTTCTGACCACCTCTGAATCACTCTGCATAGAATCTTTTGACATGGCATGGAAAATCATAGCCTCTTTAAGCAACACTCAGCTGATATTCTGGTCTAATTTTAAAGCTTTTGTTCAGTTTGTTTTTGATCCCAAAGTTCTTACCATCACTGCGAAAATCAAGGGCCAGGCATATTTCAAAATAAAAGAGGTAACTTTTTAAAAATTGAGATGAAAATGCCCATAAGATTTAGCATCTTAACCATTTTTAGGTGTACTGTTTTTCAGTTGTGTTAACTTTATTTGCATAGCTATGACAGATCCTGAGAACTTTTTCACCTTGTGGAACTGAATCTCTGTCCCCGTTAAACATTCCTCCCTTCCATCCCTCCCCTCACACCCCTGGCAAGCCACCATTCTACTTTTGGTTTCTATGAATCTAATTACTTTAGAGAAAAGAGGGAACTTTTTGTTTTCATTTTAGTTTGTGTAGCTTGTAGCACATGAGGAAGAGGAGAGGTATATTTGTAACTCCATATTAATTTGTGTTATTTTTTCATTCAGTCAGTAAATATTTTGAACCTCTTTTAGTGTCATAAGTAAGAACAAGAAAGTCTATTAGATATAAGGAGTAGGTGCAGAATGGTAGCCCATGAACCATATCTGCCTGCCAAATTTGGTTCATCTCATCAAATTAAAAATTCTTTAATAGTTGCCAGCTTTCAAGAATTGGGAAATTTGCACAAAAGTCTCTATTTCTTCTCTTGGAAAATTGCATGACTGGCCTGCTCTGGTCATTTCTACATGAGAGCAGCAGCTGGGTGTTGCCTAGCACTTGACTCATCCAGGTGGGCACACCCTTTCTGCTGCTTCACTCCAACCACGGCTTGATTTCTTCTGGACTCTGAGGGCAAATTCAGGTGCCATTTGTCAGTGCATCTGTGCCATTGCTTTTCTCGTACAAAGAAATATTTCTTTGAATATAACCTTATTGAAAGATCTTTCTGGTTTCTGGAGCCATTTGTGTTTACAATCACTGGTGCACAGGAGGGGACATAAGGCAATGGGCCTGCATCCTACCTGGGGTGCATGTGCACTCCCGATCCGAACGGGGCGATGGAAAATGAGTCTGCATGTTGCCCTGCCGTCACTGCGCCGCCTCTGTCCTTTCCTGCCGCACAGTACACCCTTAGAGATGATGGCTTCTTTTGCTTTGGGGAAAGTGAAGCCTCTGGCAAGTGTAAAGAAAACCGAACACGTCAAGGGTGAGGTGTTTTTTCTGCCTTTCATTCTATTCACTTTGGACAGTTGTGCCTCTGGGAAAGTTCTGGGTGAAATCAGTATCAATAACATTTTATTTATTATTAGTATTAAGAAATGAAAAATTAGCATTCTGTGATTGGTTTTCATCTTTCAAACGATAAAAGAGTTTCTAATTTTTTAGACTATTTATGGTTATGTTGAAACTATCATTTGAAGTCATTCAAGTAACAAGTTTTGGCAACATAGATTAAAAAGAAAAAACTTGATTGATCAAATGATAAAGTAACTGTTGTATTTCATTCCAGATTATGTATAGGATAATTGAAATGTCTGCTATAAAAACTGGAGTCTTCAATATCCTGATAAGTTTTTGCTGCAGATCTTGGGTAGTTTCTGCTTCAAATGTGTCTTTATCAATTGCTAAAAATTACAGTGAACTTGTCCTTGAGGCATGTATATTTGGAACCGTGTTTCGGCGTGATCAAAGGTAAAAGATGCCATTATTGCAGCCTCTCATAATTTTTTACATTAAGTATCTATTTGGGTAGAATTGTGCCTTTATATTAGCGGAGAAAGCAGTGGCACCCCACTCCAGTACTCTTGCCTGGAAAATCTCATGGATGGAGGAACCTGGTGGGCTGCAGTCCATGGGGTTGCTAAGAGTCGGGCACGACTGAGCAACTTCACTTTCACGTTTCACTTTCATGCATTGGAGAAGGAAATGGCACCCTACTCCAGTGTTCTTGCCTGGAGAATCCCAGGGACGGGGGAGCCTGGTGGGCTGCCGTCTATGGGGTCGCACAGAGTCGGACACGACTGAAGCGACTTAGCAGCAGCAGCAGTGCCTTTATATTAAGACTTTCAATTAGAAAAATATTACTTAACTTTTCATTTGGGGCTTTAATTTTTTTCCTCTAAAACTTGTTCTTTGTTGCATGTTTTTTATGGAAAGACTTATTCAGGATGTACAGACGTTCATAGAAAATCTTGGACATGAATGTGCAGCAAATGTTGTTATTGAAAAGTAAGTGTGGTGGGTCTTCACATCTTGATATAAATGGAATATTCAAAATATAACACATGAGAGATATTCTGTGTAAGATATTGCATGAGCCTTCACAATTGTTAGAAATTATATTCCCTTGCTAATATGTTTTCTTCAGATCTGTCACTGTTTACTGAAATTTGATAAACTTAAAAATTAGTGCAGAAGTCCAGCATAAATAAGGAAATAACTATGGGAAGCATACAATCCCTATTCCTCTTTTCTGGGTAGAGGACTGATCATCAGAACATAAGTTTATTCTTTTTTGGTTAAAAATCACTATTCAACAATCCCTATGCTCACGCAAAAACAAAATTAGTTGAAATAGACTCTAAAGTTTTGATGTCTGGGATAAACCTCTGATTGATCTAACTGCTGAAATCATTGAGGTTTTTAAAAGTTTTTATTTTCTCACATAATTTTCAAAACTTTATGTGTGTAGGTTTTTATAAATAGTATTGTCATGAGTTTAGAGTGGTGTTTATAAATAGTATTGTCATGAGTTTAGAGTTTAGGACAATAAATGATAATTGTGTCTAGTTACCAGAAGTGTTAATTATTCTGAGAGTCACACTTGTGTTTTAAACCATCTGCCACTCTTCATTAAACTTGTCATTGCTCATTGTCTTAATTAATTTATTGTTTTCTTGGGTGCTTTAGTATAACAAAAAGTAAAAATTTTCAGTTGATGGTTCCAAAATATTTTGATTTCTACTAGACAGACGTAGTTGATTTAAAATAACACTTATTCACATTATAACAGTTTTAGTGGACTTGGAAATGCTTACTAACAATTTCAGTGAATTTATCTTTCCACATTGGATACTGAAAATGCTGGGCTGCTCAGCACACACAGCGCTTCCTGAGTTTGCCGTTCACTTAGAGACACGCATTCACAGTGCACAGTGAGAACAGCGTGACGCTGGTGTGTATTCTGGCCTCTGGGCAGGAGGTGTCTGTGGTCCTCCAGGAGCCGCGTCATGAGCTGTGATCTCTTTTGTCCACAGATAAGATATTATTGACCCAGTATCAGTGTGTGCGTTGTTTTACCAGAAGTCTGGGTGAATTTGGGTTCTTTCAGACTTTTTGTACAGGCACTCCTGCTGATGTATTTTGTTTATTTTCCACTGTCTATCCTAAATTTAAATTTATCCTAAATGTTTATCCTAAATTGTCGTTAAATATTGAAGCTACTTAAGGTTTTGATATTTCAAAACTAACATCTTACATGTTTTTTTTTTTATTTTGAAGATGTATTAACATCATCTGTCATTTTATATATTTTAGTACCAAAAGAGAAGACCATTATGTGAGAATTTGTGCTGTCAAATTCCTGTGTTTATTAGATGGCTCAAATATGTCTCATAAGTTGTTCATGGAAGATCTTGCAATCAAGCTATTGGATAAAGTAAATCTGCTTTATTTTACCTTAAAGTATCATAACTGACTTAAAACACTGGCAGTGACATAACAAAAGTGAACGTGGCATTTGACAAAACAGACCATTAAGGCAGGAGAGAGCTCTGATAATGCAGACGGGCTCGGCGCTGCAGCTCTCCTGTGTCCTCTGGCGCCCTGCCCTATTGCCGTAGTGTCTTTGTGTCACAGTGCAGGTCCCCTTTTTCCAGACTTACATAGTCAAGGGGCTGGAGAATCCCATGGACAGAAGAGCCTGGCAGGCTGCAGTCCCTGGGGTCGCAAAGAGTCGGGCAGGACTGAGCAAGTAACACTTTCATTGTTCGGCTAATGTCTCAGTCTCCTCTCGCCACGTGACCCCACACCTCCCCTAATGGGGCACGAGGAGGGAGAAGGACATTTCCAAGTACTTTCATATTAAGCACAGGTGTATGGTTCCTTTTCTAATTTTAAAAGAAGATAAGTTTAAACAAAAGGAGGTAAATGCATTGTTTTGAAAGGAAACTTTAAAAAATGTCGTAAGGAAAAATAATAAGTGTCATAAGAAAGTGTCTTTTTTATCCTTCTACCTTTCAAATAATAGGCTCCTATGGCCAGTTTATACCTTTTAAACCTGAAGTTGTCATTGATGTTGTTTTCATTACTCACAAATTCAGTAGATAGTTTAACATTGCCCCCTCCCTCCCTCCCAGGATGAGCTGGTGTCCAAATCGAGAACGCGATACTATGTGAACTCTCAACAACACAGGGTGAAAAACCGAATATGGCAGATTCTGCTTGTACTTTTCCCCAAATTTGATCAGGTATAACATTAATTATATTTGTACCTTTAAGCATAATGTTTTCATATGGAAGCTGTTACATGCTTCTTTAAAACTGAGAAAGTAAGCTGCTTAAAATATGTATTTCAGTTCTTAAAGTTATTCAGAAGTTTTTTTAATAGAATATTAAGACAGGTGTCATGGAAGTAAATTGGAAACTGATTTAAATAGTCCCACAATATATTTTTCCATTAGTATTTTATTATAACATTTTAACATATATTTATGCCACAAGAAAACTTACGCTTTTTTTTTTTTAATAGTGACTGTTTCTTAATTAAAATTAATGGCCATTCACAGTGGTTAGGACTTCAGATTTTCACTGCTGTGGCCTGGATTTAATCCCTGTTCAGGGAACTGAGATCCCACAACCCATGCAGCATGGCCAAAAAAAATATTAATAGCTCTTTCTAAGTTGATAAGACACTAGATTTGAATTGTTCCCATCACAAAAAAAGAAGTTATTATGGACATGATAGAGGCATTAGCTAATGCTGTAGAGGTGATGGTCATATTGTGGTAAATAAATGCGTTGCATCAACATTCCGTAAACCGTCACCTTTTTATATGTTCATTATAGCTCAAATTTTAATATTAATAATGATAACAGTTTAATTTGTCAACTTTATTTTTCTCAGAATTTCTTGAATAAAATTATTGACAAGATTTTCCAGGCTGGCTTCATCAATAATCAGGCATCCATAAAATATTTTATAGAATGGATTATTATACTGATTCTTCATAAATTCCCTCAATTTCTTCCGAAGTTCTGGAACTGCTTTTCTTATGTAAGTAGAGGAATTGTTTTCATGTTTTTTTAATGAAAAGATTTGGGCTATGTTGGGACATTGTTTCACTTTATAGATTTTTTCCATTGCCCTGCCCCTAATATACTGACATCCTAAATTGTCTTTGCAAGATTTGAGTTAATTTAGGAGACAGAAAGCTCAGGCATTTATCTTGAGTAGAGAATAATTTTTATTTCAGAGCTTTTCTATTCCAACAAAACAGAAAAAAAAAATGTGGGAAAATAGGTGCCTTCTATATTTTGATTTACTGAGCAGTGTCTTTGTTTGATCTTAGAGATAAGAACAATACACAGTCTCTCCTTAACCAAATGATTTCTCATCCCTTGTTGGTAATGATGCTGAGCTGCTCATTCCTCTCCTGTAACCACCTATCTACTGTTTTTCCTGATTATGCCAGGCTGGGTGATTCTGCATGTGGTGTCTGCTGGGCTGGGGACTGCAAATGGCTTCTTCCCCCATGTGTTTTCACTTCAGCTGCAGTTGTGGGGCCAGCTGAGGTGCCAGGCACCGCTGTCTCAACATGTCTCCAGCCGGGAGGCCAGACTTTTCTCTGGTGCACAAGGTTCCAAGAATGGGCATTTCAGGAGGATGCGTCTCCGTGTTCTCTCGCTCCCCTGGCCTCTGATCACATCCTGCTTTCTGATGGCTTATCAGCCCAGAGCAGATGCATGACCAAGCCCCCAGCCTGGGGAGGGTCTGGGTTAGGGCATGGGTGTGGGCAAGCTTGTTTCACTGGGGACCCCTAGGTGACTGAGCACCCCTCTCATCACCTGAATACCTCTCCTCCTCATCACCAGGCTGTTTGTACCGTGCTCCAGCCTGAAATAGCTGGAGCTATTTGCCTGCATAGCGAGGTTTTCCAGATTGAAGGTCACATGTGCTTTGTGTCTTTTCTTAAAGGAAGCTGTCTCCCTGAGTACTTTGGATCTCCTTAGTATGGGTTTTTGTAGCAGAAAAATAGTTCTTGTTATAATGGGCATTTTAATTTATTGTTTGATTGGATTTTACCTTTCTTCCCCATAAGACTCTAATCTCCATGAAGGCAAGAATCTTACCTATTTCTGTTTTCCCCTCTTTCTGCAACAGTTACTGGTCCATGGAAGACATGCAGTAACTACTCATTACATAAAGGGATTAACCATCAAATGTTCCTCGTGGAGCAGTTTCTGAACTGTAGTGTCTATACTCTCCAGTCTGCCTGGCGTTCGTCAGTTTTTTATTACTAAAATAATGTGTAATTCCAAATCACTTACCAAAAAGGTTTCCAAATTCTGGTTTAACACTTTCACGAGCAGTTTTTCCTTGTGACTTTTTAAAGCGCCTGCACAGCCCGTGTTTAGCCTTCGCTGCTGCCCCTCCACTTGGGGGCCTTTGCCTCCTGTGGCTTGTGTCTCTGTTTGTCGTCTTCATTTGCGCTTGTTCCCTTTCCTTCCTGCTTCCCGTGCCACACCCCGCCCTTCCGACTCTGCAGTGAGCTCACCCTCACCTCCACGCTTGCTCAGCCCTTGCTGAGAGTCGAGTGCCCTTGTGTCTGCTGAGGGTTGCGCTGTGGGCATTTGGCTCTAGGTCGTTCCTGTCCTTTGTTTGCTTGTGCTCATCTGTTCCCCCTCTAAGCCGTGGCTGCATCAGAGAGGAGCTGGCCTCTCCTCACCAACCCCATGGCGTCCAGCCTGGTGCCTTGAGGGGCATGGGTTCACTGCAGCTGTGAATGACAGTTTGGTGTATCTGATGTATTTTCAGGGTGAAGAAAACCTTAAAACAAGCATTTGTACATTTTTATCAGTTTTGACACATTTGGACATCATTACTGAAAATATCCTGGAAAAGGTGAGTATAAATTGTTTATAAGAAGAGCTCAGGCTTGACCATCAAAATAGAATTTATATATCTGTATGAACTTTTTTCCTGTGGGGTATTCCTTGTGTGTTTTGCAGCTTCTCTGCTTCCACCCTCCCACTAATGACAGATGCACTTTGACACAGAGGCGTACCAAGATGTTGCCCACATGTACACACACACTAGTCTACCTTAGCACATATTAATGGGCAACTTGTAATGATAGGATTCTTAATTTCATATAAGCATTTGTGTAAATTATTTAAATAAGACTTCCCTCATTATATGTAACTGTTATTTAGCCAGGGGAGTTACTTAATACATGCTTGTACAAAGAAACTTATGGTCAGAGTATTTACAAGCCATTGTGTTCTTGAGGTTTATATGAAATGCTGTCATTATTCAAAGTGTGAAGGCCAGCTCTTCCATCTTTCTCAAGTTTAGAGCATCTTCCCTAGATAAGTAGAGATCCTAACTAATTCTGGTTCATCACTGTGGCAACTGTGAAGAATTCAGGGAAGCCTGCCAGTAAGATTTAAAGTTGGCTTAAAACTCAATGTTCAGAAAACTAAGATCATGGCATCCGATCCCGTCACTTCTTGGCAAATAGATGGGGAAACAATGCAAACAGTGAGAGACTTTATTTTGGGGGCTCCAAAATCACTGCAGATGGTGACTGCCACCATGAAATTAAAAGACTCTTGCTCCTTGGAAAGAAAGCTGTGACCAACCTAGACTGCACGTTAAAAAGCAGAGACATTACTTTGCCAGCTAAGGTCCGTCTAGTCAAGGCTATGGTTTTTCCAGTGGTCATGTATGGATGTGAGAGTTGGAGTTTAAAAAAAGCTGAGCGCCAAAGAATTGATGCTTTTGAACTGTGGTGTTGGAGAAGACTCTTGAGAGTCCCTTGGACAGCAAGGAGATCCAACCAGTCTATCCTAAAGGAAATCAGTCCTGAATATTCATTGAACAACTGATGCTAAAGCTGAAACTCCAATACTTTGGCCACCTCATGTGAAGAACTGACTCATTGGAAAAGACCCTGATGCCTGAAAGATTGAAGGTGGGAGGAGAAGGGGATGACAGAGGATGAGATGGTTGGATGGTATCACTGACTTGATGGACGTGAATTTAAGTAAGCTCTGGGAGTTGGTGATGAACAGCGAAGCCTGGCATGCTGCAGTCCATGGGGTCCCAAAGAGTTGGACATAACTGAGCAACTGAACTAACTAAGATTTGGAGCAAGATTCTGTATTATTGAATCTGCAGAGAATGCACTGCAGTGTTGTAAACTCTGGGAGAAAATACAGTTGACCCTCAGTCTACACAGGAATTAGGGGCACTGACCCTCTGCCCAGTGGCAAATCAACATAGAGCTTAACAGTCACCATGATACAGGGTTACTCACCTGTATCTGCAGATTCAACCAACCGCTGATCAGGTGGCGCTGTAGGAAGCATGTAGTGAAAAAATCCACACGTAGGTGGACCTGCACAGTTCAGACCCCTGTTGTTCAACAGTCAACTGTCTGAAATAAAAAAATTCTGGGAGTAGGTTTCCTAGACTTTTTCAAAATGTTGTCTTTAAACACAGTAACAGTCAAATTTGTAGTTAACCTTTTTTCCTCAATCCTATGCCAGACCTGTCTCCCCAACACATTTTAACCTGAAAAACCGTCATATCTTAAAATCAGTGGTGTGTTACAGTGTCTGGCAGCCAGATGGCAGTCATATGAAAACTTGTGCTAACACCTTCTGGTAAGAGTAAGAATCTCTAGCATCAGATACTATCACGTGTTATCTTTCTGCTTTAAATATGTGCAGGGGAGAGATTTGCTTACAGTCTATTGAGGGAAATAAGATAGACAAAAATCCGCACAGTTGCTGGGCTGTTAGCCTGGTGCAGCCAGGACCGTCTTCCGGTGACCTAACATTTAGTAGGAACATTAAGGTAGCTCCTGATACTTTATCAAATGTTTGACTCCATCTGGCTTCCACATTATTTCACATCACTTCCTCTGCCATTCAGTATCTGTTGAACTATGTGGTTTTACAGATTAGGGACTGTTATTGTGTAAACTCTCTAGGCTGTGAAGATGGAAAAATGTGTGAATTCACTAAAGAAGACTATAGCAAAGTTTAAGTTATCTTACTGTTCTCCTCCCCACTTCTTAATTTTCCTGCCACCAATCAATGTTATGTGGGTCCAAAGTCAGCATTAGGGAAAACAGAGTGGTTCAGACCAAAGACCAGGGAAAACAACACTTTGATGGGATAGCTTGCCTTAGAAGTAGTTCCACGGCCACCTGAAGTAGAGCTCTTGAAGAATATTTCTAACTTTTTCAGCCCATGGTAAGGTAATAAGTGATGGAGACTGTTTAAATACAGGTTATATTATAGTTGGTCTGAAAGTGCTTTTTTCAGGTTGACCTCAGTACTGGAGTATGGGGGAAACGTGTGGCAGCATCATAAATAAGAAATAAGGAGCTGGGAGGATACTTTGCTTCTTGAGGGAAGGGCCATGCCAGTGTGTCTCTAACCTGTCTGAGATGATGATCCAAAACCAGCCAAAGAGAATTACTTTGTAGCATTCTCCTCGTCTGTAACCTTGTTTTTGGTCCCAAGTAGAGGGTCAGATGATCCTGGTTCACATATGAAGGATGATTCTTTCTTTTCAGAAACTAGTTCTGAAGCGAGCCCTTATTATCGTGCTGCAGTGGTGCTTCAGTCACAATTTCAGCATCCGACTGTATGCGTTAGTCGCTCTTAAGAAAATCTGGAGCGTGTGTAAGGGATTACGCATTGAAGAACTTGAAGCTTTAACCTCTGTTATTGAATCCAGTCTGAGTCAAGTGGAAAACATGCACGGAACAGGGTAAGCAGGCCTTGTCCTTTCCCCTGGTCCAGCAGAGCATGTGGAGAGGTGTTGGGGCTGCCCAGCCAAGGAGTCGGGGGTGCCTGGTCCAGCAGAGCCTGGGGAGAGGCGTCAGGGGTGCCTAGCCAAGGAGTCGGGGATGCCTGGTCCAGCTGTGTGTGGAGAGGTGTCGGGGGTCCAGCAGAGCATGTGGAGAGGTGTCGGGGGTCCAGCAGAGCGTGTGGAGAGGTGTCGGGGGTGCCCAGCCAAGGAGTCCTGGGTGCCTGGTTCAGCAGAGCGTGTGGAGAGGTGTTGGGGGTGCCTAGCCAAGGAGTCGGGGGTGCCTGGTCCAGCAGAGCATGTGGAGAGGCATCAGGGGTGCCCAGCCAAGGAGTCGGGGGTGTCTGGTCCAGCAGAGCATGTGGAGAGGCATTGGGGGTGCCCGGCCGCAGCAGCTTCTCTTGAGCACGTCACAGGCTGCGGTGTGCAGAGCCTGGGTCAGGGAGCATTTAAGCCGCTCACTGATGTGCAGTTTAATTACGGTTCTAAGTGCTATCAGCTCCATCGTCGACTCTTTTTTTGCCTTTTTTAATTCTTGGTCTTTATCTTGAGGTGTTTCTCTTCGATGCAGCTGCATGTCAGCATCCTCTACTGTCAAAGAGCCACCGAGAGGCAGCACGATCTGACTGTAAAGCCGTGTGCCCGTCACCCCTCCAGTGTCCCCACTAAAGCTGGGAGCTTTTCCTTTTTCTTTTCTAAGAGAACTTCTTGGTTCCCCAGACAAAATCCTACTTAGACACTTGATATCAAACAGATGAAACACTTCTGCGGTGGAAGGAGTCGGGAGGGGTGCACGGCGCAGAGCAGAGCCCAGGGGATGGGAGCTTGGACACGCACTGGGGTGGTGTCCCTTGAAGAGGCTTTGGAAAGCCAAGGGGCAAAGCCAGCAGCTGTGTAAGGAGGGGGCTGATGTCTCATCTCAGGTCTCATGTTTGTTACTCCACTGATACTGAGGCCTGGTCGTCAGTGACAGGAGGGACTGGAACTCAGGGGTGAAGAAGGTACATTGGTAGGGGCGGAGAAGGCATCTTGAAATTCCTGCTTTAGCTTGGAGTTTGTTGATCATGAATTTAACCCAAAACCTTCTGGTGGCCATGTTTTATAATTTTTTTCCTACCTCTTTTGCCTTTTCAGCCTTGTCAAATTTTTGGGTTTTTGCTGTATTGTGTGTGTGCTTGTTAAAGTTAAGAATTTAAACCCTTGCATTACTTTTGTTTGACTTATGAACCCTGCTGCTGTTTGGCTGTGTGTCATGAATCTTCAGAGTAGAAAAAGTGACCTATGTAATGATTTTCTCTCCTGGAAAAAAAACTTGAAAGCCTCTATGGCCAGAGGGAGATGTAAGACTCCCAGCCTAGACTTCTTACACAGTTCCCTTTTAGGATTCCTTTTCCCCCGGCATGTGAGGTGTACCTGTGGTAGCTGTTAGGCGATTTTCCAATCCGCTGACCCATCTCTTTGAGGAAGCAGAGACCTGGTTTTCATTCTTGTTGAATCGTTGTTGTAGGACTGGGAGAGAGGTATTTAATTTCTTTGTCTGTTTTTCAGTTTTTATTTCAAAATATTGCATTTAGGATCAGCTGTTAAGAGGCTTTAATCTTGAAGATAGAGGTGTACAAATCTTGGGGCAGAATTCACAGATTTCCTACACATTCTGAATTCCACAGTGCCTGCTTAAAAGACCTGACTGGTGTTCGCTCTTACCGGAGGCGATTCACTAGTTCGTTCCTCAGACGTGTTTTTAACCCTTAGGAGCGCAAAGAAGAACTGGCAACGCATCCAGGAGCATTTCTTTTTCACCGCATTCCACCCGCTGAAGGATTACTGTCTGGAGGTGAGCAGACAAGAGCACGTGTGAGTTTTCTTCCGTGTCTGTGGCCCTGAAGCCTCCTTATATAATGAGGCTAACTGCCCCTGCAACACCACCTTTCACACGGCCAGGTTCTCAGTGTTGCTCTGTTGCCGTGCGCAGGCGGCTTACTTGCGCTGGGCTCTTCAGCAGTGAAAATTGGCTAGTCATTTTCACTTTCTGTTTCTCAGGCAGTGTCTGGCTTGTAAACACTGGAAGGGGGAATATTTAACTCTGAACAGAAATCTGTTCTGACATTAAAAGGAAATGAGTGAAAACATTTGTGCAGGTGAGATTTGTTGTATGAAGCCCATTGTTATGAACGATCAAAAAGATCTGCTCTTTTAAGTGCATATTTTAGGTTCTGGATGATTGAAATTGCATAGCAAATGATCCATCACCTCACTGATAATGTGCTTATGTCATTTTAAGAACCATAAACGTATTTATTACAGTTAGCATGTGAATTAATTAACAGTATAGAGATTATTAAAATTTATGTAAATGATTACAACTTTCTTCCTTTTTCAACTGTAATTATAATGTTTTGCCTTTGATTTTGAACTGTGTGACCTAAATTTAAATACACACACACACACACACACACACACACCCGGGACCTTTGGAAGTATCAGTAACTTAAGCTACTGTGCATAAGAGTTTTTGTTGTTGCTGTTGGATTATTTTTGTGTGTGGATTACTAATAAGCTGGCCTTTTTAAAAAGAAATATAGGATTTGTTTATTGTGAGATATTCATAATAGAACATTATTGTGTGGTTTCTGTTGCTTCATTGCAAAAATTATTTAGGAGTTTTCAAATATTTTAACATGCTCTGTTCTGTGTCCTTTAGCGCCCAGAATGCTTTGTTTGGCATCTTTCTGAAGGACTCTTAATAACTCTGTAGTGCTAAGGCAGCCTTTTCTATTCACTTCTCCAGCAGGAGTAAGTCCCTTGCTTCCCCTCTTCCTTCATCCTGACTTTGACTGCCTCACCCTCATATATTTAATATATTTTATTGTCATTAATTATATGAACCATAACTGTGTATGTGTAAATAAAATAATGGCTCGCGAGAACTTTGTCTCATCATACATTTGGAGCTATACTCAGTAGCTACTTAATAAACCCTTCGTTGCATCCAAGCCAGTTAAACTTTGCATGAATATTGCTAACAAAACCATATTCAGCTAAAAGCTTTTATGAAGACTAGCACAATGTTATAAGTTTGTTATTTCATTTTTAAATTGCCTACTCTGCTTCTGCTTCTTACGTGCCTTGTCACCTTTGAGGATTTCTGGATCTCACTTTTCTTGTCATAGGTAAGAAAAAGGAATGAGGATTGTTATGTAATGAATGAATAACTGCTGTTTACAAATCACTTCCGTGTGCTCTTTTAACCTGATTTTACCCTCGTTTTATCAATGAGGAAGTTAAAGCTAAGAAAGGCTAATGGCTTATCTGACATCACACAGCTAAGATACAGCTGATCCAAATCTGGATTCCAAATCTGTATAATGACAGTGAGGGTAAAGATCTGGCATCACAGGACCTTGAATTTGTTTGCTAATGGAGGTATTTGTTTGTTGATAAACAGTATTTATCCAAATACTGTCCAACACCAATGCTGATCAGTTCCCAAACACTTCTTGCTTGTGTTCAGAGCGTGTTATGTAGTATGTACAGTAAGAAATGCTGGAGTGGAAGATCTGCCTGCTCTCAAGGATTTCCAAATCAATCCCTTAATTTCTTAGAGAAGATAATAAATTTAGATAAGACATTTGCTATAAGATGCAAATGAAAGTATGTAATCTGATCAGACATGGTAGTTTGGAAGAATACATCAGTAATAATAAGTTGTATTTTAAGCATTTTATCATGTATTTCTTTATTATTTTTAAGGGGCAAAAATTTTAGACTTTACAATTCTCCTTTCAGACGATATTTTACATCCTTCCACGCCTCTCCAGCCTTATTGAGGATGAATGGATTGCCATTGATAAATTTACCAGGTTCACTGACATTCCTTTAGATGCAGGATTTCAGTGGTACCTTTCTACAACTCAACTGTGTGAGCTAAAACCAGGTGACTGGTCCCAGCAGGACGTAGGTAAGCATTTTTGTTTTATTTTCCCCCTGTTGCCTGATCAGGCTCCCTGATTTATGTTACCTAGAAACGACAGCTGGTCACTGTTTCATTGATGTGCTGACCTCAGCTCCCCCTGTGGGAGGAAAGACAGACAATGTGCTGTCACTAGTACTTCTGTTCCAGTTTTAGAAGTACGGTATCATTTATTCATTTACCTTAGAAGTAGGCTTTTAAAATTATTCATTATTATTTTTGGCTTCACTGGGTCTTCGTTGCAGCACTCAGGCTTTCTCTCTAGTTGTGGCTCACAGAGCTTAGGTGTCCAGAGGCAAGTGGTATCTTAGTTCCCCAACCAGGGATCAAACCCATGTCCTCTGCATTGGAAGGTGGATTCTTAACCATCGGACCACCAGGGAAGTCCCCTGACTAGTACTTTAATCTAGCCAGTGTCAGTTGGTTTTGCTGTTCAAAGCCAAAGAGAGCCTCATCTGCTTTACTATGTAAAGCTAAAATCTTCTCTCTTCTTTGCCTTCTACTATATATTTCTGAAAAAAGACATTTTTTTTAAGGGCCAAATTAAGTACTCTCTTTTCTTGTCCCCTTTGGGAATGAAGCCAAGCTTCCCATTCTCGCTCTGTCTGGCTGGACATCACTTACCTCTTAGATCTTCCCCTAGGCTCCAGCCCTCAGCCATGCCCAGCTTCCCTGCAGCCTTCTCTAGGACCTGCCTTTCCCAGTTGATCACCTCCTACTCCTTCCTCCCTTCAGTCAAGCTTGCCCTCCCAAAACCTAGGATCAAGTCCTCTACCCATTTTTAAAACCACAGTGGACCTTAATAGATGCGTAGTAGTGATCTGTATTCTCCGCATTTCTGTCACTCACATTTTCCTCTTCCCTTGCCCTAATCCAGAACCATCCCTGCGGCTTCTTTCAGAACAGCAGAAGTTGTCTCTTCTGCTTGTTTTCCACACCTAACTTTCAGTTCAGTTCAGTTCAGTTCAGTTGCTCAGTCGTGTCCGACTCTTTGCGACTCCATGAATCGCAGCACGCCAGGCCTCCCTGTCCATCACCAACTCCCGGAGTTCACTCAGACTCATGTCCATCAAGTCAGTGATGCCATCCAGC
>SJYF01001114.1:2530131-2549727 GCA_006410515.1 Procapra przewalskii | reverse complement strand
CCCCACCCCCCAGGTTTTCCTTTTATTTTACCTGTTGGGGATGGTCTGGTGAACACAGAATCAACCCATAAACCTTGTTACACTCTTGTTTATTTTTCTGGCACCACAGACTTGTTTCATTTTGTTAACTTGTCTCTTCCAGTAATATCCAGGATGTTTAAGAAAAAAAATTGTTTTTTTTTACAAGAAGACTAACCTTTCTTCTTCCATTTCTCTTCATCAGCAACGAACGTGAAGGGATTCCAGCAAATCTGATCCAGCAGCTGGACGTGTGCGTGGAGATCCCTCAGCAGGGCATCATCCGCTCCCTCAACGTCCACGTGAGCGGGGCGCTGCTGGTCTGGGAGTACACCAGGCAGCGGCTGCTGGAGCAGGGGGTCTCCATGGCCTGACGCCCGCGCCTCACCTGAGACGGGTTGTTGTCGGCGCTGCTGAAACTACCTGGACTCGAGAGAGATTCTGAAGTCGACTGGGATAGTTTGTCTTCTTTATTCACAGTTTAATGCCAAAACTTTGTCATGTGCCTTAACTATATTACTGTATATGTTGTCCCCTTTAATAAACATTTTTAGTTGTATTGCTTCTTTAATAAAATACTTTAATTGTGGAAATAAGACAATGAATTTTAGAAAGATCTTTTCTAGAAACTAGTATTGTCAGAAATGTGGATTATGGCGGGAGAAGGCAGGATCAAGGCAGCTGCAGTTAGTAATCTGTGAATACTGTTCCCTTGCCAGGGGGCAGCACAGGGGCTGGGGCGGAGGGGTGGAAAGCTTCCCCATGAGGAAGAGTCACTGGCCTGCTGCTGCTGCTTGGTATCCATTTCTCAGGGAGGAAACACGCTTGGCAAAGTGTCAACCCAGTGTCCCTGTAAAGTTCATAATTTATTTTTAAAGCCATGAAATAGGCCATCAGTTCAGTTCAGCCGCTCAGTCGTGTCCAACTCTTTGTGACCCCATGGACTGCAGCACGGCAGGCCTCCCTGTCCATCACCAGTTCCGGAGTTTACTCAAACTCATGTCCATTGACTCAGTGATGCCATCCAACCATCTCATCCTCTGTTGTTCCCTTCTCCCACCTTGTCTTTCCCAGCATCAGGGTCTTTTCTTGTGAGTCAGCTCTTCGCATTAGGTGGCCAAAGTATCAGTTTCAGTTTCAGCTTCAGTCCTTCCAGTGAGTATGCAGGACTGATTTCCTCTGGATGGACTGGTTGGATCTCCTTGCAGTCCAAGGAACTCTCAACAGTCTTCAACACCACAGTTCAAAAGCGTCAATTCTTCAGCACTCAGCTTTCTTTATAGTCCAACTCTCACATCCATACATGACTACTGGAAAAACCATAGCTTTGCCTAGAAGGACCTTTGTTGGCAAAGTAATGTCTCTGCTTTTTAATATGCTGTCTAGGTTGGTCATAACTCTTCTTCCAGGGAGCAAGGATCTTTTAATTTCATGGCTGCAGTCACCATCTGTAGTGATTTTGGAGTCCCCCAAAATAAAGTCTGACACTGTTTCCCCATCTATTTGCCATAATAATTCAGATAAAGTTTTTAGGAAATTCTCCTATGTCACCTTTGCTCAGGGTTCAAATAATGATTAGATAGTAGTTTATATTCTTAGAGTTGTCTACGTGGACCCAGAGGAGGTGACTTACTCTTGCTCATTGTTACCAAAACTAAGACTGGAACCCTCAAGGGTTGATTCTCTGTTTCTGTTCTGAGGGTTGTTATTAGGATTGCTTTATTATTTAATGGTAACTATCACCTTCCAGCAGTGAACATAATCATTGTCTGGGTCCGTTTAAATAATATTTAGATTTCAGAATCTGTTCCCTGTATATATGTTTTTCTTCTGCAGCTTTATTAAAACAATTTTTGTTTTGCATGAGAGTTGCAAAGATAGTACACATGCACTTCACCTAGATACCTCTAATAGGATTTTACATAACCACAGACATTCATCAAAACTAAGAAATTAACACTGATAATGGTGCTGTTGACTACACAAACGATTCTGACATGTCCAGGTTTCCCGTTTCCCACTGATACTTTTTCTGTCCCAGGAGCGCTGGCTTTGGCATCCCCTATGCTATATCGGTTCTAATCCACAGTCTCCTCCAATGTCTGACAGTTAAGTGGGCCAGTTCCTTTCTTGCCCATTCCTTTCAGTGAGTTTATGGCATGTATTTGTAATAGACTGATTTATCAGTCTTCATTCCAAACTAGAATTCTCCCAAAATCCTACTGGATTTTAATGTGCACAAAGTCACTATAGTGTGTAACTCTCATGGGTTCTGACAAGTGCACACCGCGATGCCAGAGAAAGCAGCTTCCACACCTAAAAATTCCTTTGTGACCCCTTTAGAGGCAACCTCCTTCTCCACTAGCAGTGAATACGTTTCTGTTTCCCTGCACTTTCGTTAGCACTTGTTCCTATCAATGTTTTTAAGCTGTTCTAAAAGGTATGTAGTGATCAACTGTTATGGCTTTAATTTACATTACAAATAATAGGGAGCATCTTCATAATATTTATAACACTATGAATAGATTCGTGAAAACACAATTTGCCCATTTTTTAACTTGGGTAATTTTTTAAAATAAGTGTTCATTATTCTGGATACAAATTCTCTATGATATATATATGACTTGCAAATATTCTCTCCCGGTTTGTAATTACTCTTTTCATTCTCTTAATAGTGTCTTTCACAGGGCAGGAATTTTTAATATTGATAAAGTCAAATTTAGCTTTATTTCCTCTTATGGATTGTGCTTTTGAGGTCATCATCTAAAATTTCACTTCCAAACCCCAATTGATGTAGACTTTCTCTATACTTTCTTGTTTTATATTTGACATTTAAGTCTATGCTCTATTTTGAGGGGTTTTTGTATCTCTTTAATTAAGTGCAGTTTGTACTGGCATTCATCTTATTGTGCATGGACACCCCCTTTACCCCTCGTCCAAACTCAGTTGACTGTGTCTGTGTGGCTGTACTTCCGGACTCTCTTCTATTCTGTAACCATGGGTCTATCCTGCCCATATCATATTGTCTTTAATTACTGGAGCTTTACAACAGCATTAAAATCATTTAATATGAACCTTCCAATTTTGTTCTTTTTAGAATCATTTTGCCTTTCCATACAAATTTTAGAATCAGCTTGTCAATATATACCAAACATCCTGAGATTTTTATTGGGGTTAACTTGAACCCATAGAATAAACTGGGAAGAATTTAATAGTTCTTAACAACACTGAATCTTCTAATTCATGAACACAGTACAACAATTAAGCTGTTCTCTGATTTCAATGTTTTATAGTTCTGAGGATATAGGTCCTACACATACTGTTAGATTTGTATCTAAGTATTCCTTTGTTTTTTTAGTGCTATGGTAAATGGTGTATTTTAAATTTTAGATTCCAGTTGTTCATGGCTGGCATACACAAATATGATTTTCTTTTGTATAGTGACCTTGTTTCCTGCCACCTAAGATTCACTTATTAATTCTAGGGGCTTTTTTGGTACATTCCTTGGTATATTCTATAGAGATAATCATATTGTCCATGAATAGAGCTAGTTTTATTTCTTCTTTCTCTCCCGTTTGTATGCTTTGTCTTACTGCAGTAGCTGGGAATTCAATACAGTGTTGATAGGACAAGTGGGGACATTTTTACCTTGTTACTGATTTTAGGGAAAAAGCATTCACTGTCTTGTTGTTTAGTAACTAAGTCATGTCTAACTCTGCAACCCCATGGACTGCAGCCCACCAGGCTCCTCTGTGCATGAGATTTCCTTCTTCAGAGGATCTTCCCAACTCAGGGATCAAATCCGCATCTCCTGCACTGGCAGCAGGATTCTTTACCCCTGCGCCACCTGGGAAGCCATTCACT
This sequence comes from Procapra przewalskii, assembly GCA_006410515.1. Classification (NCBI taxonomy): domain Eukaryota; kingdom Metazoa; phylum Chordata; class Mammalia; order Artiodactyla; family Bovidae; genus Procapra; species Procapra przewalskii. The sequence continues at coordinate 2,545,845 of SJYF01001114.1, read as the reverse complement.
GTCTTATCGATCACTATATCAGCTATAAGGACTTTCTGTAGATGGTCTTGATTATATTACCTGTATATCTGAAGCTGAACCTTCAATTCCTCATTTTTTGGTGGCTGTATTAAAATGCTAACTCCCAGGACAATGGAAATCTATCTACTTTTTTCAGTATCTCTCTCTCTCTCATAGTATTTGCCTACTCTCCACCCTCCAACAGCACAAAGGTACACATGTTTTTATAATTATGTTTAATTTTTTCTTAAAATATATATTGACTAAATTAAGCGTATTTCATATCATTTTATTTCAGTTCTTCATACTTTGAATAATGGAATCTTGTTACTTGATCATTTAAATTAAGAACTATATATATGAAACAGGCTTTGGTGCCTGCCATCATTCAAACTACTATTGTCCCAGAGTCAAAGCATTTTTGAATGTCCAGAAAAAGTAATTTCAACCTTTCGGAACTGTTCAGGAACAGCCTAGGACTGTGCAGTCCTTTTCGAAGGCTGGAAATCTCCTGCTTCAAATTTTTCTTTGAATTTTAAGTAGTCTCTTCTTTTATCAAAATATTTTATCTGTTGAGAAAAAGGGTTTTGAAATAAGGTAAGCTATACAGATTAAACAAAAGGAACAGACTTAAATGTAATTAATTATTCAATATAAATTATGTAAGTAGCCTAAGTAATTTACAGTCTAGAGTCTCTAAAGGGAGTGTAGACCAGTGAGTTCTAACCCTTCTTGGGTTATGAACCCTGCTGAGAATTTGAGTATGCTGTGTACCTTTCTCAAGAAGTGTATCTATGCTTAGATGTGTAAAATGTGCCATGAGGGTCCACAGGACTCTCAGGTCACAAGACTTCATAGCTGAAGACACTGTACAAGTTTTTCCTATCAACTGTGAGTTCAATTAGCTTTATAATTCACCAGCCATGATATTTCTATTTATTTTTGGCTGCACTACATGGCATATGGGATCTTAGTTCCCCGACCAGGAATCGAATTCACACCCCCTGCAGTGGAAGTACAGAGTCTTAACCACTGGCCCACCAGGGAATACCCAATCAGTCACGATATTTTTATTAAGTTTATCTTATCCAGAAACATACATTTAAGGAGACATACACATAATTAAAAATTACATGTATGAACTATGAATAAGGAAACTTATGGTAAAGCTTTAATAACTTAAAGATTTCATTTTATTATTTCTATTTACATCCTCCTCTTGCCACAGGGAGTCTGGAGTATCTTAAAGCCCCATATCCTGAAACAGTAAAATCAGAGAAGTAGAAAATCAAGGCCAGCCACAAAATCTTCAGCGTCTTTATCTGAGCTGTTCTGCAGACAAGGCAAAAGCAGGATACAATATATATTTTCACTATCAGAATAGAAAAACTTTTCTTAAGATTGTTGAATATTTCAGTGGAGCCCAAATAAGTAAAAATGAGCTTAGACTGAGAACGTAAAAATCTGCCCTGCCCTGTCTCAAGCTGGGATAAAAGACATTAACATTCCTCCAGAGGACGTACTGCAGGCAAAGACTGTCCTAAGAAACCCCTTTGAGTGACTACCACTTTCTTATTCACCAAAAAACTGTTCTCCAAAATCAAACTATCAGAAATGTGCTCTTTGAAGTTACTTTGGTAAAAATGAAACACCCCCACTTTTACCTAGGGGACCTGACTGGCACTTTGACACAAAGAAGTAGTCTTGATTGGAGCTCAGGTGCGGGACTTCAAGTAAGGGACTTCTGAGCATATGACAGTCAGCATTTATCTTCGTAGGAAATAGGACGCTGGGTCCACCTCTCAGTCCAGAGTTGATGGCCTGCTTATACAGAGCCCACCAAAGCATCACTGCATTTCAATTTCACCTAAACCCTACCCTTCCCCAAGCCCTCTGATAACTCCTTTCCACTTGCTGAGACGCCCACAGCAACTCTAAGGCATGGGCTCCCTGGTCACAGCATGCTAATAAATCTGCCAAACTACATAACCTCTGGCGGCCTTAGGCTGACTGAGCTGGGACGGATGTCATATGTAAAGGATATCAGATGAAGAAGTAGACAATGTCCTTAACATTTCTGTGGCAAATCAATAGATCTTTGCATTTCTCCTGTTACACTGTCAACTGCCTAAGGGATAATTCCATTTAATGGTCCTACTCAGATTTCACTCCCAACTTGTCCAGAACTTACTTCTCTATAGACACGTTTCTCCTCCTCTGTCCCATATTTCATTCTGTGAAATGTGCGTGGATGTGCATCACTGTCCACCCAAACGCTCTCATCTCTTCCCCCATCTTGATCGCTACAATACAGGCCCACATCATGTCTCACCTGGATTGCTGTAACAGCTCTATAACTGGTTTCTCTACCTTCAATCCACCTGTCACACCATTGCCAAGTATCTTTTGGAAATCTCAATTTGATCACGTCACTGCTTGTTTAAAGATCTTTCAAAGTATCCTTATTGCCTTCAAGAGCAACATCCAAACTCCTTGTTCGTAAGGCAAACGAGGTTATTCAAGACTAAATCTCTGTCCATCTGTCTATCCTCTGGGTGTACCACCAACCCCTGAAATGCTAGTCACCCAGAGCTACCCCATTTCCCCAGTGTGCTGATTTCTCATGCGTCTTGCTTCCATGACTTTCATATACCATACTCCGCTTGAAAATCTCTTCTCTCTAGTCTTTACCACCTGATTCAGTTAACAGTGGAAGGCCCTCAACATGTGCACCTCCACGAGGCTAATGTCCAAAAAGGCTAACAAATCAGCAGGCATTCCTTGAAAAGCACTGTATACATACAATACCAGTGTCCTCTGGGCCATTAAATGAGATGCAGTATAGGAGCATGAATACCAAAATACTGGAATTTCTGAGACATTTCAAAGGTTGACAGGGAAAAGACAATATCCAAAGTTGACACTGTTGTTCAGTCACTAGGTCATGTCCAACTCTTTGCAACCCCATGGACTGTAGCACGCCAGGCTTCCCTGTCCTTCACTGTCTCCTGGAGTTTGCTCACACTCATGTCCGTTGAGTTGGTGATGCCATCCAAATTGATAGATAGGGCTGTCCAGTTGCTCTATTTGTGGAAGACTGCACTGGATGATGCTAGAATGACAGACCTGATCCCTGCTCCTTCCTCGGTTAAAGAACCAATAGGAAACTTTAAGCAGGACCATAATAAAAGGCAAAATGATGAAAGGGCTAAGGGGGTGAGCAAGCTTGCTCAGTCGCTAAGTTGTGTCTGACTCTTTGTAACCCCATGGACTGTAGCCCACCAGACTCCTCTGACCATGGGATTCCTCATGTAAGAATACTGGGGTAGTTTGCCATTTCCTTTTCCAGGGGATCGTCCCAGGCTAGGGATCAAACCCACGTCTCCTGCTTGGCAGGCAAGTTCTTACCACTGAGCCATCAGGGAAGCCCAAAGCAAGGAGGGAGGGAAGAGTAATTTGGTTTTGTGATGACATATTAGTTTTATGGCCTACATATTATGTAACAAATTTGGTCTTTTTAGTGTTTTACAACAGAAGCATTCACTGTAAACCTCTATCTGGTTCTACTCTTACTATTCGTCTGTGACTTCAGCTAAGTGAAAGAACACAAATTCTGGAATCGGAGCGACCTCCGTACTAATCCTCTCCCCACCACTTTACTGGTTAACTGATCTTGAACGAAGTATTTCACCTCTCTGAGTCTTAGTTCCCATTATATAAAAGAGATACAATGGCACCTCACAAGACTAAATGAAAATTAAAGCAAATGCAAACACAACATCTTGCATAACATGCACTCAGAGGACACCCCATCACCTCCCTCCCTACCTTCTCATACACATCTCTGTAAATATCTTTCATTCTTATTCTATGGCAATTGGGTAAGACTTCAACAAGTCTTGAGTAGAAAGCAAAGGTGAAAAGGGAGCAAAAATCTGAGGGCACAGGCTAGAAAAGACAGCTCAATTGTGGACTGAATCTGCAGAAGACAAAGGTTTTCCATGGGTGTGTGTCCCTGTCAAATGCAGCAGAAGTTACTTTGACTACTTTGCCCACACCCCTCTTTTCTTGGAGGCATCTATAACTTTTCAGGTTGCTGTCATTTTCTCTAACAACACTCATGTCATAACTCAGATGGTTTCAGTATCCATGTGGTTGATCCTTTCAACACCCTGGCCCCTCAGCTCCTTGACCTCTTTCTTAAATCATCTTTTCCTCCAACCTACCTCACTGCCAGGATCAAAGCCTAGCCCTCATTCTTACCAACAAACACAGCCATGCCATAACCCCAATTCTGAGCATTTCCATTCTCCAAACACCGCCTTTTCACTTTCTAAGACCCTGATGCCAACAATCCATTGATCACACCACCTTTTCATTGACCATCATCCCCCTCATACCTTCACTTGTCTCCTTACCCTGAACCCAAAGCTTTTCACTCAGAGAAAAAGCTACTGTCCCTGGCTTCTCAGTGCCTCATATCCTAACTTCTATTCTCTCCTTGCTGTTCCTTAAACACACTGGACCTGACCCTATTGCACGGGTGTTGTTACCCTGCTTCACTCCTGAGAACAGTCCTTCAACAATTCCCTCTGTGGAGCCTGACACTCCTCTCTGGGACTGTGTTGATGTCAGTATCTTTGCCTGAGATGAGTAGCAGGTGAGGTGGGCCTGTTGGATACAAGATGAGGAACAATTCATTTGTGTATATGCAGAGGTCAAGGTTGGTCCCTGAGAACATCCAAATAGAAAGCTCTGGAGTTAGAGAGGATGTAGATTTGGGCCTCAACACCTAAGGGGTACTTCAAGCCATGGCTGCAGGTAAGACTGGCTTGGGAAAGTTAAGCAGCATAGAAGGGAACTCTATAGGGTATGCTTTAACAGACACACGAAAGCCTGCCAAAAAGGTATGGCTGCCGGAGACAAGGAAAACTAGGGGAGTGAATTATGAAGGAAGAACGCCACCAAGGAGGTGAAGTGAAAGTCACTCAGTTGTCTCCAACTCTTTGCGACCCCATGGACTATACAGTCCATGGAATTCTTCAGACCAGAATACTGGAGTGGGTAACCTTTCTCTTCTCCAGGGGATCTTCCCAACCCAGGGATCAAAACCAAGTCTCCAGCATTGCAGGTAGATTCTTTACCAGCTGAGCCACAAGGGAAGCCCACCAAGGAGATAATGCTGTTGTATTTAAATAAACTTGCATTATGACTAAATTTCTAGAACATGAGATTTGCACAGCCTAATCCACGGATTCTTTTCTTGCATGACAGGGACAAAAAGAAGGATGTGGGTCAGAGAAGAGCATGAGGTCTGGACTCAAGACTTGAATCCACGCTTTGTACTTACACATGACCTGTGCCCTTAGAAGTAAAATGGGTAAGAGCTACTGTGAGGAATAATTTATATAGATGATGCACCTGAAGTGCCCAGAGCCTGTACTAATAAATGCTAGCTGTGACTAGCATGCGGGAACCTGGAGAGAGGGTGGGCCTGCACGCCATGGCACTCGGCCTATGTATGAGTGAAGGAGACGTCAATAAGGAAGCACTGGCTGGCAGTAAAATCCCTTTATGATGCTGAGAACAGAAGTTGCCCTGAAATCAGGGAGATGGGAAGGTCCATTAGCCATTAGGATGGAGAAAAAGCAGTGTGTTTTGGTGGGGAAAAAGAGGGAAAAAAAAAAGACTGAAGTGTAACTTTTCAAAGGGGCTAAGACAGCGATTCCAGCTATGGTTATCCACAAGAATCACCTGTTGAGCCAGAGCCCTTTTAAAAGAAGCTTCCAGAAGTTTTCAGATCTGAGATGAGGTCTGAGACATAGCTATCTTTTTTTTAAATATTTCCACATGATTCTGACATGTAAACCTGGAGTGGAAAATCCTGGCTAGGCTGTCATAAGACAGGTCTCAGGGTGAAGAGGTTCTCCTGGAAAAATGTGGGGTAGAGAAGGGTGGAGATGGAACCTGGAAACACTCACCTCAAAGGGCTTCATCACTCCCATCCTACATCCCTGTTGCTAAGTGACCACAGAGCCAGTGAGCAGAGAGTGAGAAGGGCCTGTTGCATAGGCAGGAACAGTATCCAGGCCTTGAAGGAATTTGATGTTGGCTTAAACTCCCCCATTTTCCACCTACTTTGTAAACTAGGAGTTAAGTCTCTGTGCATCTATCTAATGGAAAACACAGAGATGTATAATATTTGCCTAAGTCATTATCTAACCCAATCACCAAGCCCCTGATTTATCACTTTTCAGTTTATATATGTCAAGTTAGACATCTGATTGTCATAGTAATCCCACAGGACAGGTTACACTGTGCTGCTTTTACACACAGAGTTCATCTAAAGCAATTATCTCTTCAATGCCTTCATCCCTACCCTTCATCACAGCCTTCTTGTTGTCTTCAAGCCTCAGATTCTTCATCTAAAAATTTGAGGTGTGAAAAGGTGAAGGTTGTAAATCTACTTCCTCTCTAAAATGATCTGTTCTCAAACTGCTTGGTAAAGCTTGGAGAAGCATGATGGTGAGAAATCAAATCAAAGTTCAAACCTCACAGCAGCCTGCTGGACCTGACTTAGAACTATGGTTCCGCCACTTACTGACCGATACAGAGCAAGCAAGTTATTGCAGTGCTCTGGGTTTCTGCTGTCTGCTCCAGAAACTGACAGCAACAACACCCAAGTCAAAGGGTGTTAGTGAAGAGCATCCAGCACTTACTGAGCCTGGTGATGGAAGGTGCCTTTTCCACCCCTTCGCGTTTGAAGGACAGGCCCTACCGAGCATGAGCATGTGTCAGCGAGGCATCTGGAGTGGCTGGTGGCAGAATCCATCATGCGATCATTCTGTTTCTTCTACTCCCTAAGCTCCTTTGTGTTTCAGGTATATGACCACATGATTTTGAGCAGCCAACAGGGAAAGCTTTATTTCTGACAGCAGCTCTAGGACAATGAATCTGCCAACTCTTGCCCAAGATTAAATACCATCCCTGCAGAAGATCCTGGAAAGGGATTTCCCTGGTGATCTAGTGGCTAAGACTCTGTGCTCCCAACATAGGGGACCTGGGTTTGATCCCTGGTCAGGGAACTACAGGGCTTTCCCGTGACTCAGAGGTACAGAATCTTCCTGCAGTGCAGGAGATGCAGAGATGTAGGTTTGATCCCTGAGTGGGGAAGATCTCCTAGAGGAGGAAAATTCCATGGATAGAAGAGCCTAGAGGGCCACAATCCATGGCCTTGTAAAGAAGAAAGTGAAAGTGAAGTCTTGCTGGACTCTTTGCAGCCCCATGGACTGTAGCCTGCCAAGCTCCTCTGTCCATGGCATTCTCCAGGCAAGAATACTGGAATGGGCTGCCATTTCTTTCTAGAGTTGGAAACAACTAAACAACAACAACATGGAACTAGATCCCACATGCCACAAATAAAGATCCCACACGCCGCAACTAAGACCCAGGACGGCCAAACAAGTCTTTTTAAAAAAAAGATCCTGCAAAAATCTATCAATTTAGGGGGTTGGAATTTTTGGGTTATTTTTCACAGTAGTCTTGAGTCCAGACCCCAGCTTGTTTTTCAAGGAACTTTAAAGAGTCAGGTGACATTTTCCAAAGGTCTGCATGATATGTACATAAAACAAGCCTGGATTACCGGACAAGGTTTTCTCTGCTGCTCACAGAAACTGTTGATTTGACCTCAGAGGGTGCTTCGTTTCATAGTTCACCACTCACTATAAGCTCTATGTATTTTGACAGTGAACAGCAACATGTGCAAGTGTAACTTACCCACTGTTGGGGACAGCTTGATTCAAATGAGCTTCTTAACTTCTTGCACTTAGAAGCGTCCTCTGTGTTCTCATCTAAACACTTCCAGTACTCATCTCGGGCTCCCCAGCAAGCCTGCCTTTCTTTCATAGATGGGGCTGCCATTCCTAGCGGGCTCAAGCTGTCAACCAAAATATGTGATATTAACAAAGGACTTATAATATCAGAGAAGGCAAGCCAAAGAAAAACATATTGTCGTTCCCTCCGACCCCCTCTTTTTAAAGCTTTGCCTCCGGATTTTAATGATGCGACCCCAACTAATCAGTTCTACAGGAACGTTATCATAAGAGCACTCGCTGCTGCTACTGCTAAGTCACTTCAGTCGTGCCCGACTCTGTGCGACCCCATAAACGGCAGCCCACCAGGCTCCCCCGTCCCTGGGATTCTCCAGGCAAGAACATTGGAGTGGGTTGCCATTTCCTTCTCCAATGCATGCAGGGGAAGCTTATCCCTTACTCCATGTAATTGCTCCGCTGCTGAGGTAGCAGCTTGGTCTCAGAAAGCCGCCGTTAGATTCCTGGCTCCCACATGGCCACTTAAACCAGCGCGTGTATTCTCTCGAGACTATTTCCCCATGTGTAAAAAGAGGGTAGCACTGCCCATTTCACAGGGTTGCTGTTCGAACCAAAGTGCTGTACAAATAAATGCAGGAGGGCAAAATCACCAGGCAGGACAAGGAGGGCTACTTCGTCTGGCAGAAAAGAAGCCCGAGGCTCGCGGAGAGTCAGCTACCTCCCGGCTCCAGAGCCTCTCGGGTGCGCCCCGCTAGGCCCCGCCAGCAAGCCCACCTCTCCGCCCGCCCAGAACCAGGTTCCCTTAGGCGCCGACGGGAGGAAAGAATCACGCGGTCCAACAACCCGGGAAGAAGGGCGTGGGACCGAGTTGACGCCGCACTGTCGCCTCGCCCGCTTGGGCAAGTCACGCAGACCCCACCACCTCAAGGAAACAATTCACGTAGCGAATTCGCTGGCCTTGGAACGACCCTTACGGGCTACCGGTCTGTTCCAGGAGGCGGGACTTCCGGTCCCCTTCCCTTAGGTGTCGGAGTGACTTCCGGGCCTGCTCCGTCTAGGGCGGCGGGTCCTAGGGGTCGTGGAGGTGAAAACCGGGTGGGATTCGGTCACTCCTCAGAGTGGCCTTGGTTTTATTAATATCTCAGTGTCTGTCGCCCTACAGTTTTTCGTAATTTTAACGAACTGCGCTCCTTTCGTGAATCAGTTTTTATACACATTGCGCCAAGCGCCGGCCGGAAGATTTCTTGTGTGAGCCCTGCCGGAAACGGCGACTTTGTGTGGAAGTTGGTACCTGAGGCGAGAGAGGGACGAAACCTCAAAGAGCTGTGAGGGCTTAACTCCTTGCTTCTTAGATTAAAAGAAAAAAAGAAATGGCCCCCAGAAAGAGGCAGTGACGCTCCGGGACACATGGCAAATAAGTGACTAAGCTGAGAATCCAGGGTACCAAACTCCCGGTTTTCTGATTCAGGTTTGATCCGGTTACATCTCTTAACGTCATCCATTACCTTTTCCTTGTTTGAAATCTTGCGGCTTTCTTCTATAGATGATTTTTAACAAGCATTCCCCGGTGACTGTTAAGCAAAAGAAAATCAGAAACGATAAAGAAAATCTGAATAAAATGATTTGACCTAGTGAATACTCCCAGAAAAACAACCGAAGTCAAAGCATAGGCTTTTTGGAAAGCGAACGTACGACCGACATCAACCACATACCTAGCTGTAAAGTGACTCTCAACAAATTTTAAGTCATTCGGCATGTGTTTTTTTAAAGCACATGTTCTAGTTAAGCTAGAAATCAATAAAGAATTATAAAAATAAGCCCATATAACCCATAGCCAGTCATAATGGTAATAATGAGAAAATACTTTGAGCCAAACAATAAAATACAATAGGAACACACCTGTAGAATAAAGCTAATGAAGTACTTAAAGGAAAACTTACAACCTTTTTTTTTTTTTTTTACAATCTTAAGTATACTAGAAAAGAGGCTGAAACATCCGCTTTTAAAAAAAGGGGAGCAAAATTAAGGAAAGTAGGAGGGAAATAATGCTAAAAGCAGAAATGAAATGAGAAATAAAATAGTAGTATCTCAGACACTGCCTGTACTGAGAGCCAGCTGTGCACACCTCTTCCCAATTCCATGATCAATATTATCATACTGCTAGCTTGAAATTGCCTCTGATGGGAATCTTCACACTGTGGAAATCAAACAAGATAGTGTTTTATTTTGTTCAGAGCCAGTGCACTAGCACATCACTTCATACAGTAGATTTTTAAAATCTGAAGTTGATTTTTTAGGGGGGAAAGACTAATAACATTGACAAAAATTTAATGGGGTTGGGCAATAAAAGGAGAGAGATTAACAATTTATACCGGTAATGAAACTGTATTTTAGAAATCAAAAGAGAACATCTTATAAACAATGCAAATATAATTTAGATGATTGTGCAAATCTCAAGAAAAACAACTAGCTCACTCAAGAGAAGAAAATATGAATAGCCCCAAACAAGTATATAATTTGGATCAGTATTAAAGCACTCACACACAAATTCCAGGTCCATGTATCCACCAGTTAATTCCTTCAAACTTCGAAAAATTCCATTTTTTATTATATAAGGCTACCATAACTTTTGTACTAACTACAGAATCTCCAAACTTTGAAAACCCAACTCTTTGGAACTCATTTGGTGAAAAAAAAAAAAAAAGTGACTTAGTGACATGATAATCACTTATATATCACTTAGCTGATGATATGTTTTGCTGTGGAAATATTGGTATTTTTGATCATAGGTATTGGCCCATTTCTTCTCATATAGTGTACATTGCATGTTCTGTGGTACCTTTCCAACATCCAAAAAAGTCTGTATTCCAGAACACATCTGACTCCAAGTATTTCAGGTAAATTAGGACCTATATGGAAGAGTGATTTTAAGACTTTAGGTTTGAGAATAACTTTTGTTTATTCATAAAGGAAAAGATCAATAAATTCAACTACATTAAAATTAAGGACATTTGTTTACTAAATACCACCATAAAGTGAGTGGAAGTCACAATATGGGAGAAGTTTGCAAAGCATATAATGAGGAATTAGTAGCCAAAATATATAGACACCTACAAATCAGCAAGAAACAGATGACCTAATACTAAAAATAGGCAAATGGCTTAAGTAGGCACAGCACCTATGAGAAAATATAAATAACAATAGAAAATATGCACATCCATATTAATAGCCACAGAAATGAACATGAAAATCACAATGCCGTACTAGTAGGCACCCACCAGACCAAAGAACAGTTAAGTCTGACAGTAATAAACTTTCAAGCCGGATGAAGCAAAGCGAATCCTCGAACACTAATTAATGGTAGCGTAAATTGATACAACCACTTTGGAAAACTGTGACTTTATCTAGTAAAGTTGAAGATACACATTTACTATGACAGCAGTTCTATTGAGAATCTCTTATATATGCATCCTTGTAATAGCTAAAAACAACAAACAATCCAAACATATCAACAATAGGATGGGTAAATTGTGATGTGGTCACACAGTGAAATATAATACACCAGTGAAAATTGACAACCATTACAGCCATCTATAATAACATCATGAATCTCAGTGTTGAGTAAAGGAGGCAAATCAACGAAAGGCTAAATACGTTTCCGCTTACATTAGGTTCAAAAATGCAAAACTCAACTCTACTGTTAAGGATACATACATTAAATAGTAAAATTGTTAAGAGATACAGGATGTGACCAGGGAGGGCTTCTGAGGTGCTGACAATGTTCTGTTTCTAAAACTGGATCTTGTTTTATACTTATTCTTTGACCTGTACAAAATATCTTATACACTCTTCTTGCAGAATGATATATATATCATATATATATGATATATATCATATATATATATATCATATATCATATATATATCAAATAGAGTAGTTATTGGCCAGATAAAGGTCATCTTTAGTACATTTGAGTCATAGAAAGGTAAAAATAATGGTAATTCAGAATATTTATAGTGTGATTACTAAGTTTTTAACCATCTTATGTGAATTTACCATCTTAAGTGCTCTTCTAGGTCAAAAGTCAGTGGTCTCTAGTGCTAACTGCCGCTTCGGCAGCTAAGCAATTCCTGCTGGTGTGCCTGGGGCACAGTGCACGTGCATGAGCTCAGTCGTGTCTGACCCTTTGCAACCCCATAGACTGCACCCCACCAGGCTCCTCTGTCTATGGAATCTTCCAGGCAAGAATACTGGAGTAGACTGCCATTTCCTCCTCCAGATCTTCCCAACCTGGGGAGTGAATCTGAGTCTCCTGTGTCTCCTGCATGGGCAGGCAGATTCTTTACCAGTTGCAACACATTGGGAAGTCCATGCCTGGTGCACAGACAAGGTTCGATAAATTCCAATAATGCCCTTTCCCCCACCCCTGCTTATTCTCAAGAAGCTCTGTGGTCTAGCCAAGAGCAAAAACAACTAGAAGAGAGAAATTTTGAGGTGTTGATATGGTAAATAATAAAAACAATAGTGCAGGATAAGAATTGCAGAGGCCAGATTCACTTACAAAAATTTTGAAGACTGTGGGCAAGTAGAAGAATATGGGTGCCATAAAATGATTTCAGATGTGCTGTTTTGACCCAAAGGGAGTGTAATCTCCAACCTATGTTTGGAGAAGAGAGGAGGCGAAGAAGTCAGGGTGAAGAGGTAGAAGGCACGTCGTACTGTCATCAAGAGAAGCTTCGTGTGGGTGTTCTCCAGCCTGAACTAAGTAGCTCCCCAAACCAGTGGTGGGCAGGGCCAGACAGATCCAGTAGCACTGGAAACGTATGTGGTGTTTTTCTGTTGCTGCCCACAGACTTTTATTTATAATCTGTACTGTTTTGCAAAGCAGTCATCACAGACACCTACTCAGGGACACAAACAAGAAAGATTCCTCTGACTTCAGTGTTGTTGCAGAGATCCTTTGAAATTCTTTTAGATCTCTGTGCTGAATCCTTGTCTTCCTCCTTTTAACTATAGGTATGCCTAACTGTAGGTAGGGGCTTCCCTGGTGGCTCAGATGTTAAAGCGTCTGCCTGGAATGCAGGAGACCTGGGTTCAGTCCCTGGGTTGGGAAGATTTCCTGGAGAAGGAAACAGCAACCCACTCCAGTACACTTGCCTGGAGAATCCCATGGAGGGAGGAGCCTGGTAGGCTACAGTCCACGGGGTCGCAAAGAGTCGGACACGACTGAGCAACTTCATGACATGATGATACTCCAAGATGTTGCCTTTTTTTTCTTTTCTTTTCTTTGCATTCTGTTTTCCATGGTGAGCTGATCATAGCTCTAGTTTGCTTTTTTTTTTTTTTCCAGAAAGACTTGCAAGTCTGTGTGTTAGTCCTGAAAGAACCTTTGTGCCAGTTCTCTCTTTCCAAGTCTCTAAGGTTTATCTCCATCTGTTTGTTCTTCCATCCACTCCAATAAGGTTAAAATTGGAACACATAGTGTTCTTTCTCCAGAACAGCTTCTGCTTATAAGCTGTTCTCTTCATCAGTTCTGTAAGTCCTTTGGCCTCTAGTTGGAAACTCTTGACTCTTCTTTCACTCTCCTTGGCCTGTACTTACATAGCCAGATTACTTCACAGGTATTAAGCACCTGCACAGTGCCAGGCACCGTGGTTGGCCTTGGGGATACAAAGACAAATAAGGATAGATCTTGGGAAGCGCAGTCTTGTGGAGGACATAAGCCATACCGCCCTCTAATAAAGAGTATTAAGAGCTATGGTAAAGGCATGCACCAACTACAATGGGAGCCTGGAATAGGAATTAAATCAAGAAAGGAAACACAGGCAGTGTCAGCAGTTCAGTGGATAAGAGTGTGACTAGGCTTGAGTCCTCTCCCCTCCCCCTGCCAGTGATGTCAAGCTATGGACCTTGGACAGGTTACTGAACTTATATACACATGGGTTTCCTCAACTGAACATGTGGATGATTAGAATATCTACTTAGGTTTCTTGTGAAAGTTAAATGGAATATTCTAGACAAAGCACTTAGAATAGCACATGCAAAGATTTCATTCATTCATTCACTCACTCAGCAAATGTTGATTGAAGACTTACTGTGTGCTAGGCACTGTTTTAGGGGCTTGGGAGACATCAGAGAACAATATAGATAAAAATTCCTGTTTTGTAGAATGTGAAATCTAGCAGAGAGACAATAAGCAGTAAACATAAAAAAAATTCTGAATATAGTGTGTTAGATAATAATATAGTGTGCTCTAGGAAAAAGTGAAGATAAATATTAGTTTTTAATATTACTGTATTTTAGAGGTCACTTGATCTTGAACTTAGAAACCTTCAGTTCAGTTCAGTTCAGTTCAGTCGCTCAGTCGTGTCCCACTTTTTGCAACCCCATGAATCGCAGCATGCCAGGCCTCCCTGTCCATCATCAGCTCCCGGAGTTCACTCAGATTCACGTCCATCGAGTCAGTGATGCCATCCAGCCATGTTCCATTCACTCTGAGATGCGTTAATTATAATTTGCCCCATTGTTTTATGTACCCCTAAGAAAAGAAGATGAAAGTTGCTTAGTGTCTGACTCTTTGCACCCCCATGGACTATAGTCTGCCAAGGCTCCTCTCTGTCCATGGAATTTTCCAGGCAAGAATACTGGAGTGGGTAGCCTATCCCTTCTCTAGGGTATCTTGCTGACCCAGGAATCAAACCAGGATCTCCTGCATTGTAGGCAGATTCTTTACCAGCTGAGCTACCAGCAAAGACCATCTATTAGGGGAGCCCACTTAAGAAAGGAAAAGGCACCGTCAATTAAACTATAGCACAATGCTTTTTCATTACTTAAGATTCTTATCTTAACCTTACTAAAACCTGCTGCTGCTGCTAAGTCACTTCAGTCGTATGCGACCCCATAGACGTAGCCCACCAGGCTCCCCCATCCCTGGGATTCTCTAGGCAAGAACACTGGAGTGGGTTGCCATTTCCTTCTCCAGTGCATCAAAGTAAGAAGTGAAAGTGAAGTCGCTCAGTCCTGTCCGACTCTTAGCGACCCCATGGACTGCAGCCCCCCAGGTACCTCCGTCCATGGGATTTTCCAGGCAAGAGTACTGGAGTGGGGTGCCATTGCCTTCTCCGTACTAAAACCTACTTAAACATAAAAGGATGAGTTTTTTAAAAATCATATCACAGCAATACAGAAGAAGGAAAAGCAGGTATTCCTGAAAATTCTTTACATTTTAACTTCCAGTCCTCAGAATCTCTTTCTGATTCAGTCACTTTGGGCACTTTAAGCAAATCCTCTTACTTTATCTTATCCCCTTCCCTCCTCCTGTCTCTCCAGATCCACTGAAGAGCTGAAAACAATCCAGCCAACTTTGTAATTAGGTACAAGGAGCCTATTCTTCACTCCTCTTTTAGGAATGTTGCTTAAATACATCAGTGACCTCCCACTACCTAGCTCCCTTTAACATTTTGATTCTTAGATGTCAAGAGTACCCCCTTCTGACCTCCTAGATTTTCTAGGCCACGGACCCTCAACTCTGCAAATTTGGATGCTAATGTTTTTTATGTGTATGCACACACAGGTAGTGACAACTGTTATGACTGAGGTCTGGCATCTGTAGGAGGCCCTTGATTGTCCAAGGTGTGGAAATGCAAGGACAAAAATGGAGTCAGTGAAATACTACATTACTAACTACTCTTAGGCACTGGGCTAAACATTTTACACTTATGATCTCAATCCTTTTATCCATTGAAGTAGACCCTCTGTTACCCCCATTTTATAGAACTAAATTATCCAATAGAAATGTAAGGCAAGCCACATATGTAATTTAAAACTTTTTAGTAGCAATAAGAAAAAAAGTACATTTGAAACAGGTGAAATTAATTACAATAAT
>SJYF01001114.1:2518707-2530119 GCA_006410515.1 Procapra przewalskii | reverse complement strand
TATTGTCACTTCATCCTGTAATCAACCTAAAATATGAATAAGATATTCTGCTTTTCCTTTTTCATACTAAGTCTTCTAAATCCAGTGTGTATTTTGGGGGGAGATTTAAAAAATTATTTTTTTTATTTTTTGGTCTCACCATGCAGCATATGTGATCTTATCTTCCCCAACCAAGGATTGAACTCGCCTCCTGCAGTGGAAGCTTGGAGTCCTAATCACTGGACCACCAGGAAAGTCCCCAGTGTGTATTTTAACTTAAAACACATCTTAATCTGGACTAATCACATTTCAAATGCTCAATGGCCATCTGTAGATAGCAGCTACTGTATTAGACAATATAGTTATGGATGACAGATGGTTCGAATTGTTTAAGACATACATTAAATGTTAGTCACTTAGTCACGTCAAACTCTTTGCAATTCCATGGACTATAGCCTGCAGGATCCTCTGTCTATAGAATTCTCTAGGCAAGAATTCTGGAGTGGGTAGCCATTCCCTTCTCCAGGGAATCTTCTGGACCCAAGTCCCCTGCAACCTAGGCAGATTCTTTACCATCTGAGCCAACAGGGAAACCCATTAAATATGTGGCAGAGTGGATACTCCAACTCAGATATAGAAATAGCTATGAGAATATCTCTTGACATGTTAGTAAAAGTATGTTTTTGCAACTATGGAAACTTTCCTAAAAAGATAACTGGTGTGATCCATAATGCAAATTTGGGCCTAAAAGGAGCCTGACAGGACCCCTTCATAGAGTAGAGGTGTTCTGCCAATGCTGGGCAGCCTACCTCTGGACTTTTGCATAAGAGAGATATTTCAACTCTTGTCTCGTTGAAGGTATGACTTCAGGTCTTTGTTACATGCAGCTGAAGAAATAAAAAGGATTTGATAGACTCTTCCTGAAAGACAAACAAGAATAAGATGGAATATAAGAGGAAGAAAATTAGTAGATCAGTCCATTAAATCCAGTATCCTACTAAAAGTTTAAGAAAGAGAGAAAAGAGAGGGGAGGAAATTTCCCAGAACCAAAGGACACAAAACCAGCTTGAAATGGCTCACCCTGTGCCCAGAGAAAGTTGTGGAAGAGACTCAAATTGAGACATGTTGTTGGGAGAGTTCAGAACACTGGAGAAGCCCCTGGAACTTCTAGAAAAATAATGACAATTTACAAATTATTGGCAATCAGATTAGCTTTGTATTTCTCAAGAGTGGCATCAGAAGCCAGATGGCAACAAATCCAATGTCCTCACAGTTCTGAGGGAAAATTATTTGCAGCTTAGAATTTGAGAGCCAGTTAAAAAAAACTTTCAATCAAATATGAAGGCAGGATAGAGACATTTTCAGATTTTTAAAAAACCTCTCATATATTCTGTAAAGAAGCTATGGAGAACACCTTTCCCCAGAACAAGAAATTAAATGGAAGACATGACACAGCATCCAGGAAGGAGGATCTCTGGCAGAAAGAGAAATCTCACAATGATATCTTTGCAGAGAGCAACCAATCAGTTCAGTTCAGTCGCTCAGTCGTGTCAGACTCTGCGACCCCATGAATCGCAGCACACCAGGCCTCCTGTCCATCACCAACTCCCAGAGTTCACTAAAACTCACGTCCATCAAGTCAGTGATGCCATCCAGCCATTTTATCCTCTGTTGTCCGCTTCTCCTCCTGCCCCCAATCCCTCTCAGCATCAGAGTCTTTTCAAATGAGTCAACTCTTTGCATGAGGTGGCCAAAGTTCTGGAGTTTCAGCTTTATCATCATTCCTTCCAAAGAACACCCAGGACTGATCTCCTGTAGAATGGATTGGTTGGATATCCTTGCAGTCCAAGGGACTCTGAAGAGTCTTCTCCAACACCACAGTTCGGTGCTCAGCTTTCTTCACAGTCCAACTCTCACATCCATACATGACCACTGGAAAAACCATAGCCTTGACTAGACGGACCTTTGTTGGCAAAGTAATGTCTCTGCTTTTTAATATGCTGTCTAGGTGGGTCATAACTTTCCTTCCAAGGAGTGAAAATGAAATCGCTCATTTGCGACCCCGTGGACTGTAGCCCACCAGCCTCCTCCATCCATGGGATTCTCCAGGCAAGAATAATGGAGTGGGTTGCCATTTCCTTCTCCAGGGGATCTTCCCGACCCAGGGATCAAACCCAGGTCTCCCACATTGCAGGTAGACGCTTTAACTTCTGGGCCACCAGGGAAGCCCTTTCCAAGGAGTAAGCGCCTTTTAATTTCATGGCTGCAATCACCATCTGCAGTGATTTTGGAGCCCCCAAAAACAGTCTGACACTGTTTCCACTGTTTCCCCATCTATTTCCCATGAAGTGATGGGAGCAGATGCCATGATCTTCGTTTTCTGAATGTTGAGTTTTAAGCCAACTTTTTCACTCTCCTCTTTCACTTTCATCNNNNTCACTTTCTGCCATAAGGGTGGTGTCATCTGCATATCTGAGGTTATTGATATTTCTCCTGACAATCTTGATTCCAGCTTGTGCTTCCTCCAGCCCAGTGTTTCTCATGATGTGCTGTGCCTATAAGTTAAATAAGCAGCGTGACAATATACAGCCTTGACGTACTCCTTTTCCTATTTGGAACCAGTCTGTTGTTCCATGTCCAGTTCTAACTGTTGCTTCCTGACCTGCATATAGGTTTCTTAAGAGGCAGAGCAACCAATGGGTTCATACCACAAGGAAGGCAGGTATTTTCAGGAAATAAATACAACTATTAATATGCATATGGCAGAAACATCAGTACATTTGAGGGAAAAAAAAGATAGTTTGAAATTCAGACTCCCCAAAAGGGCTAGTAGTAAGCCTCAGTAAAAAGGGAGGAGAATATAGTAAAGAAATATGTAAGTAGTACATTACATGGTTAAGCAATAAACAAGGTTGGCATAACCACGAAAATGTTAATACCAACTATTCATTTAACCAACAATCAAAATAAAGTCAGGAGGATGAGGGGAATACAAGCAAGGTGGGGAGAGGAAATAGAGAGCTAACAGAATAAAGGCTTAGTGTGAAGTAGCCAAGTGGCTTCAGCTGCTTTTTTTTGTTTGTTTTTTTATTGAAGGATAATTCCTTTACAGAAGTTTCTTGTTTTCTGTCAAACCTCAACATGAATCAGCCATGGGTATACAGATATCCCCTCCCTTTTGAACCTCCCTTCCATCTCCCTCCCCATCCCACTCCTCTAGGTTGATACAGAGCCCCTGTTTGAGTTTCCTGAGTCACACAGCAAATTCTACTTGGCTCTCTATTTAACATATGGTAATGTAAGTTTCCATGTTACTCTCTCCATACATCTCACCCTCTCCTCCCCTCTCCCCATGTCCGTAAGTCTATTCTCTATCTCTGTTTCTCCATTGCTGCCCTGTAAATAAATTATTCAGAACCATTTTTCCAGATTTCATATATGTGCATTAGAATACAATATTTATGTTCTCTTTCTGACTCACTTCACTCTGTATAATAGATTCTAGATTATCATCCACCTCATCAGAACTAACTCAAATGCGTTCCTTTTTATGGCCACAGCTTCTTACTAGTTGTGTGGTGTTAGGTGAACTATTCTGTTTCTTATCTCTGGCTTTCCTCTTCTGTGAAATAAGGAAATTATACCACTTACCTCAGTTACTGGTTTTGTTTTGTTTTCTGGCCATGCTTCTTGACTTGCGGGATCTTAGTTCCCCGACCCAAGACTGAATTCAGGCCCTCAGCTATGAAAGTGCAAAGTCCCGACCACTGGACTACCAGGTACTTCGACTTCAGTTATTGTAAGGATAAAGTGAGTGTGTCTTTGTGTGTCCATATACAGTTTAAGCATAAAAAATGTACTGGTAAAAATATTCTATAAAAAGTAAAGACTCAGTGAGGGTTTATCATGTTATTGTAGTAACACCAATGTGGTGGGAAGTGCTAAGTGCTAAGTCACCTCTCGTGTCCGACTTGAGTCTGTGCTCTCTCTCTCATCTCTAATCTCTAAGCTTGACTTAGAGTTTAAAGTACCAGTGGTGGTGGCGGTGGTTTAGCCACGAAGGCGTGTCCAACTCTTGCGACCCTATGGACTAGCCCGCCAGGCTCCTCTGTCCATGGGATTCCCAGGCAGGAATACTGGAGTGGGTTGTCATTTCCTGCTCCAATATGCCAGTGTATGCATGCTACTTAAAATATGAAGATAAAAACAGAAGAGACATGGGGGAAGGGCCAGGGCAGCAAAAGAAGGGAGATTCTTAGATCTCGTTGATTTAACAAAAAGCTTCATGCCCAGACTAATACGATCAAAGTAAAACTTATGTCCAAACAAGGTGCGCTTAGTCCTCAAAGGACTCTGCCTATTGGAAGGTCGCTGAGTGAGCCTTTAATGAGCAATTCCTGCTATCCTCGGGTGATGACATTCAATCTACTTTCCAGCTCACTTCTGTCCTCTTAAGCCAAGTCATCTTTGCTCACTCTAAAGCCTGTCACTTAAAGCCCAGTGAGTTTAGATAGCAAGCAGAAGGCCAAATGAACAAGGTTAGTATAACCACGGTAATGTAAATGCCAACTATTCATTTAACCAACAATCGAAATAAAATTAAATTAGGGGGATGAAGGGAATACAGGCTAGAGTGGGGTGAGGAAATAGAGAGAACTAACAGAAAAAAGGCTTAGTGTGAAGTAGCCAAGTGGCCTCACTTCAAATTACAGCTTACTTCTTACTGGTTGTGTGATGTTAAATAAATTATTCTATTTCTTGTCTCTGAGTTTCCTCATCTGTAAAATAAGGAAATAATACCACTTATTTCAGTTACCCCATTGATACTCCTACCAAATCAAATGGCCCTACTCCAGAGTATCAAAACAAGCCCTACCCCATTTTTTGTAATAGAGCTTAGAGGTTCAAACTCTGAATCTGTCATTTACTAGCTTCATAATTTTTGGCAACTCACTCACCTCTCTATGCCTGTTTGCTGGGGATTGGAGCAAGGAAATCTTTAGTTGACGCTCTATGCCCTTGTCAGTTAGCTTTTAAGGAATAGTCATCAATACCACGTTAGACAAGCTTTCAGTTAACATCCCCTCAACAGGAAGCAGAGCACTCTGAGGACTCTTCTGTAGACAGAAAGCATGTTCTGAAAGTGACCCCAGTCCTTCATTACACTCGTAGTCTCGTGTGCTTAAAGATCATAGGATGACAGCCCGGCTGTGGCCCAGGTGCTAACCTCATTGGTAAGATAATGGGAAGAAAAGGTTTGTATCATCACTCATCACATCTGATGCAAACATATAATAAAATTAGGAAATAAATCTTTCCTTTTCGACAATAAATGTCAAAACACATATAGGAATTAAAGCTCCCTTGTAGTGTATAGAGGAAAGGAAATAGTATTAGCTATTAGAATAATCTGCATATCTAAAGCTTGTTTTTTCTGAAAAAACAACCACTGCTGTTAACAAACATGGACATAAAAGACCATCAGCACCAAGAACAGTTCAGGTAGGAAGAACTATTTAGGCTTTCTTAGATGATGCTCTTTCATCCTATTGAAATTCACAGTGTTTCTTTGATGCAGACCAATGGGTTTCCATGGAAACCTGCTTTATTACCTAGGCAACTAAGGGTTCGTACTGGCACTGTTAGATTATTGTAAAATTTTCAGGAAATTCAGGCCTACTTAGATAAAAAATTATGCTTCTTGGATAAGTCAAAACTATTTCATCATTCCTTTGTGCCTTGGAACTTTCCAGTTAACCTCGGTAAACACAAACAACAATGAAGTTTCTAATTGGTCCTTTGAATTCTGCAACTCTTTATATCAGACAGATATTAAAGGAGTACAGTGGGCCAAAGGTTTTATGAAGGATCTGTTTGACAAAGTCCATATTTTCTTTAGAGATTGATTGAAGAACAGTCAGTTCAAGGTTGAGAGTCAAGTGTCTGGGGAAGAAAGACTTTGCAGTTTAAAAGAATGCACAGTAAGTTTCAATAGCTTAATCTTAGAGGGCTAGTGAACAGTAAATCATGTGTACTGAAATAAGCAATCAATAATATCTGATATTACTGTCAAGAACTGTGAATGGGATGCCATTATACGTGAGTATTAACATGGTTGGATAAGCCTAGCCCAAAGAATCTGAGTACTCAGCCTGGTGGGAGGTTGTAACTTGTAGAGTTATGACTTTTATGTATTTTGTAGTTGATTTAGAAAAGCATAATCAAGGATGCTTGTCAAACCTATATGGGGTCTGGGGATGGAGGAGTAGCTCATAGTTTTAATGAGAGACTCAAGGATACTAACAGGCTAGGATGATGGGCTGCAATAAACAAGACAAAAATCACACTATTCCCCTGCTTAATCAATTCTAGTGGTTTCCTATTGCTGACCAACAAATGCTCTAATACCCCAGAATGGTGCTGAAGAGCCTCAGATTAGGACAGCTTGTCTTCTGACTTGATCTTCTACCACTCCCCTACCTCTCTTAATCTGAGCTGTTTGCTTTCCCCAGATCTTGCCCTTAACATTCTGCCTTTCTTCCTGCTTTTTAATTCATCCAAAGTGCCTTGTCATCCACTTCTTCCTGAAAATCCTATTCAGTTAGACTCAACTCAAAAAGCTATTTCTTCATTGAAATAGTTCCCAATTCCTCCAGATCTAAACAGTAAGAAGTCAGCCTGAGATTCAACTGTCTCACATTGCCTTATATTAGGGGTTTTGGTCACCTTGATCAGTCCTCTTTTTAACTTCTAAGTTTCTTAAAGATAGGAGCTGGTTCAGGGACTTCCCTGGACATTCAGTGGTTAAGATTTTGTGCTCCCAATGCAGGGGACACAGGTTTGATCCACGGTGGGGGAACTATGATCCTGCATGCTGCGTGGCACAGTCTAAACAATAATTTAAAAAAAATTTAAAGATAAGAGCTAGTTCAATTATGCAGATTACATTTTAAAAGTATTTGTAGAACAAATAAATGATAAATGTGAAATTCTATTTGTGTTCAAAACAAAATGGATTTCAGGAGAATAGGATGGAATGAACGTCTAACTAAATCTTAGGGACCTACTTGACCATAAGTAAACACTGTCCAGATGAGAGAACAATTTTTGTGTTACCAGATGTGAAACAATGATCATTCTATATGAGCTCTGAGTGTTGAATGCTTAAAGAATTGCTGCAAAGTGTGACTATAGTGGGAAAGGCTTCACCTGCTGGGTGTAAATTATCATTTACCTTGCCAATAGCAGCATATCCCTCAGTCTGGAGCCTGATTAGATCTCTCCATATCCTCAGACCTACGGAGACTAATAAGCTTGAATCCTGTGTCTCTGGCCAAAGGGGATGATTCAAAGGGGAACACACTGGCCAAAAAGGAATAGATTAATCTTATGGTGGGAAATCAAAATGTTGGCAGCTCTCAGGAACAGTCTGAGAACCATGAATCAGGATGAGGGCAGAAGGATGACCACTACATGTTAAGCTGAAAATGTGTGGGTCAAGTCAAGAGCCATGAACGAAGTGACCACTGGAGGGAGGGGAGCGGGAGCCAGAAGCCTGCAGAGTGCCGCAGTCCAGAAGGTTCAGAGGGTCTATGGGTCCCCAAGGAAAGGCGTCCATGTCTGGGCAGTTTGTGTTTCTGTAATCATTTCTGTTTTGCTCAGAAACCATGCAGGCAGTAGAAGGACTGAAACATTTAAAGTGTTGAGAGAAAACCCCCACCAATCTAGAATTTTGTATCCCACAAAATTATCCTTCAAAAATGGAGATATAGAGAGACAAAAATGAAGGGAATTTGTTGCCAGTTGAATCTGACTTGCAAGCAATAAGTAAAGAAATTCTTAAGAGAGAAGAAAAAGAAAATAGGTCAGAGACTTAGATCTACATAAAGAAAGGAAGAGCTTTGGGGAAAGGAATAAGTGAAAGTAAAATAAAACTTTTATTTTTCTTATTTCTAATTGATCTAATGGATACATTTATTAAAATAATAACAAGGCATGCGATTATGTATGCTTATGCATCTCTTTATGTGTATGTGTCTATATATGTTTATGTATGTGTGTGTGTCCTCAGTCGCTCAGTTGTGTCCAACTCTTTGCAACCGGACTGTAGCCCTCCAGGCTCCTCTGGAATTTTCCAGGCAAGAATACTGGAGTGGGTTGCCATTTCCTACTCCAGGGGATACTCCAGACACAATGATGGAACCCACATCTCTTGCATCTCTTGCATTGGCAGGTGGATTCTTTACCACTGCACCACCTGGGAAGCCCATGTTTATGCAAGCTTATATATAAATAAAATTAGAATTATTATAATGTACTCACACTACACGTGACACGATACAGTGTTATCTGAAAGTGGCTGGGTTAGTTGTAAGTGTATATTACAGAGTCTAGGGCAACCACTAACAAAAGTTAAAAATAAATAAGTATGAAAATAAATAAATATGCTAGGAAAGAAGAGAAAGTGGAATCATATAAAACGCTCAGTATTAAAACAAATATATAGAATCTACTGACAGTTGGCTTTCCTGATAGTTGAGTTGGTAAAGAATCCGCATGCAATGCAGGAGATCCCAGTTGGATTCCTGGGTCTGGAAGATCCAATGGAGAAGGCTGCCTACTCCAGGATTCTTGGGCTTCCCTTGTGGCCCAGCTGGTAAAGAATCCACCTCCTATGCGCGAGGCCTGGGTTTGATCCCTGGGTTGGGAAGGTCCCCTGGAGAAGGGAAAGCCCTACCTACTCCAGTATTCTGGCCTGGAGAGTCCCATGGGGTCACAAAGAGTCAGACAGGACTGAGTGACTTTCACTTTCATTTCATGAGCTCAGGGGATGACTCTTTGCAGATTCTGACTTTGAATTTCAAAAAGGCTTTTCTGGAGATGATGTGCTTTGCCTCAGAAGAGTTTTTCAGTAACCAAGGTAGTGAGTGAGACATGTTGTAATAGCTGTAGACACATTCCCAAAACAGATCTGAATAATCTTTCCTGCTTTCTCACTGTAGGGGGTGCTCAGAGGCCCGATGTAGACCAGACAGAAACTGTAAAACCATGAATATAGTGATTGCTGCTATTTCTTGTTGCTGCTGTAAAGCTGGAACTGTATCAAATATTGAATTTAATTAACAGACCCTCAAAAGTAATGCTTGGCTAAGTTGGTAAAGAATCTGCTTGCAGTTCAGGAGACCTGGGTTCAATCCCTGGGTCAGGAAGCTGCCCTGGAGAAAGAAATGGCAATCCACTCCAATATTCTTGCCTGGAAAATCCCATGGACAGAGGACCCTGGCGGGCTACAGTCCATGGGGTCATAAGAATCAGACACGACAGAGCTAACTGAGCACACAGCATCAAATGTAATGCATTACATCAAAAACTCCATAAATGATGAAGAATCACTTTAGCTTCCAGTTTTATTAGTAAATGTTTAGAACAGTTCCCAGATTCATACATGGGAGTCACAGACGAGTACAGATCAAAGAGTAAATGTGAGCTTTCATATACACAGAATTTTTTAGAATCGATTTCTTCATCAAAAGTGAAGTATTAAATAACTTGGTAAAATCCTAAAAGAGTCTCAAGATTCCCTGTGGTTGAGTTGTTTGGAAGTATGTACTGCTTCCTGCAAACATCTATTATTATTTCTAATGTTAGTAAAATCATCAGTGTAGTATACACTTCCGAGTTCCCATAAAAGTTAAAAGAGTTTCTATTTTTAGTTGAATTTTCTGCTTATTGACTTTCCATCAGAAGTCCTCACAGAACTCTCTTTGCCAGACTTTGGCCAGGGAGCTGCCCTCCTTATTGATTCTTTGCTTGCTCGATTGATCTAGTCACATTTCTGTGCTGAAAGCAGCCACTCTCAAGTCCATTAGCTACTTTTATGAGCACAGCGCCCACGTAACAGCCCCAGATGGGATTCTAGGACCAGACTGCCTTTCCTTCTCTGACAGCTTGTGATGGCCCCCGGCCCCACTCTTGGTAAGTTTTTAGCAGATGTCTGCTGTCTGCTCCGGCCTAGAGTTCCATCCTGGTGCTTGGTGAAGAAGAGACAGCTCCCTACTGGCGTTTTTTGCATAAGCTCCTCTGGTCACGGTTCATGCATCACCCGCTCACGATCACGCCCGGCCTCTCTAACGTTATCTCCTGCCATAGACACTGCGCTTCCCTCTGCTTTTGGTGGTCCTCTCCCACTTTACCTACCTTGAAAATGCCCACTTAAGTGGTATCTTCTCTCTGAAGTCTCCTGGGGCTCGTTCTTTTCTGGGCCATTAGTCAGTTCTGGCCCCACCCCATCTATTCCCTGGATTATATGACTTATATATCACTTACCAGATTCTATTTTCTGTCTCCATCCATCAGTCAGTCAGACAGCTCAGTCGCTCAGTCATGTCCGACTCTCTGCGACGCCAGGCCTCCCTGTCCATCACCAACTCCCAGAGTTCACTCAGACTCGCGTCCATCGAGTCAATGATGCCATCCAGCCATCGCATCCTCTGTCATCCCCTTCTTTTCCTGCCCCTAATCCCTCCCAGCATCAAAGTCTTTTCCACAGCGCAATGCTTTTTTTTTCAAGTGGTAAAATAAATATAACAAAATTTACAATTTTATCCAAGCAAATCAGTGTCATTAATTACATTCGAGTTGTTCTGTAACCATCATCACCAGTATTTCTAAAACTTTTCACTCCAAACAAAAACTCTGTACCTATTAAGCAATAACTCCTTAATTTCCTTCTTTCCCTTCTGGGCCCTAATAATTGCCAATCTACTTTTGGGACTAGAACTGACTAATGTCCCTACTTTTGGCCCTAAAAATCACCAGTCTACTTCTAAGTTTATGACAGAAAATCTTTGGGATACCTAATATTCCAGTTTCCTTATAAAAGTGGAATAATACAGTATTGTCCTTTTGTGACCAGCTTATTTCACTTAGCACAATATTTTCCAGATTTATTCATATCGTAGCATGCATCAGAATTTCATACCTTTTCAATGGCTAAATGATATATCATAAAACATAGTGTATGTCTGCATATTATTTTATTCATCCATTTTCATATTTTGATAGACGCTTGGATTGCTTCTACGTTTTGACTATTGTGAATAATGCTGTAGTGAACATTGGTATACGAGTATCTGTGCAAATTCCTATTGTCAGTTATTTTGAATCTATACCTAGAAGTGGAATTTCTGTGTCATCTGGTAATTCTTGGGCTGCCCTGTGGCTCAGATGATGAAGAATCTGCCTGCAATCCAGGAGACCTAGGTTCAATCCCTGGGTTGGGAAGATCTCCTGGAGAAGGAAATGGCAACCCACTGCAGAGTTCTTGGCTGAGAATTCCATGGACAGAGAACCTGGCAGGCTACAGTCTCTGTGATCACAAAGAGTCAGACATGACTGAGCAACTAATATGTACACACACACGGTAATACTATG
>SJYF01001114.1:2496687-2507093 GCA_006410515.1 Procapra przewalskii | reverse complement strand
GTACCATTTGGACCATTTCTAAGTGCACAGTTCAGTGGCATTAAGAACATTCACACTGTGGTACAACCATTATCACCTTCAACCTCCAGAACGTTTTTATAATCTTACAAAGCTGAAATTCTGTACCCATTGAACAATGACTCCTCATACCCAGTCCCTAATAACCACCATTCTCCTTTCTGTCTCTTTGAGTCTGACTATGCTGCTGCTGCTGCTAAGTCTCTTCAGTCGTGGTCAACTCTTTGCAACCCCGTAGATGGCAGGCCATCAGGCTCCACCGTCCCTGGGATTCTCCAGGCAAGAACACTGGAGTGGGGTGCCATTTCCTTCTTCAGTGCATGAAAGTAAAAAGTAAAAGTGAAGTCGCTCAGTTGTGTCCAACTCTTCGCGACCCCATGGGCTGCAGCCCACCAGGCTCCTCCGTCCATGGGATTTTCCAGGCAAGACTATGCTAGGTGCCTCATATTAGTGAAATCAGTTAATATTTGTCCTATGTGAGTAGCTTTTTTCATTAGTATAATGTCTTCAAAGTTCATCCAACTTGTAACCTGTATCAGAATTTCATTCCCTTTTGAAGGTTGAATAATATTCCACTACATGTATTTACCATGTTTAGCCATTCATCCATTGATGGACACCTGGGTTGCTTCTACCCCTTAGTGACTGTGAATAATGCAGCTCTGATGACAGGTTTACAAATATCCTTTTGAGTCCCTACTCTCACATCTTCTGGGTCTTCATAGTCTTTTATGCCCATGGAAGAATAAGGTAAATCTTTCATGTGTATGGTTTCCCAGTTTTTCACATTATGGCTTACAAAGGAAATGTCTGGCTGTGTAACTGGAGGGGCTGGGAGCCCAGGAAGTCAAGGAGGTGACTCCTGGGGGCTCCAGCACACAGGGGAGGCACGGGCAGGCAGCCCTGCCCCAGACAGCGACATGCCCCAGGTTCTGACCCCATGCACCAGCAGGCCCCAACTTTTTTGGCACCAGGGACTGATTTCTTGGAAGACAATTTTCCCATGGACTGGGGAAGGAGGATGGTTTCAGAATGATTGAAGCATCACATTTATTGTGCACTTTATTTCAATTATTATTATATCAGCTCCACTTCAGATCATCAGGCATTAGAATCTTGAGGTTGGGGACCCCGGTGTAGATGCTGTATGTGCGGGTGGCAGGACAAGGTATTCCAAAGAGGCTGTCATCTCCTCTGCATTTGATACCAACCGGAGTTTTTGGCCTCCTTAATCAATAGAAATTGACTAGAGGCCAGACAAGAAATTCAGACAAGGCTTTTACCAGGGCCTCTGATGCAGCCAAGGGAAGCAGGGACAAACAACAATTTCTCTTGCTTGTTGGCTTCCTGAGGTTGGGCAAGCTTGTTCCTTACACGGGGTGAAGAAAGGAGTATGTCCAGGGGTTGGGCCAGAGGAGTGGCTTCGATGGTTTGCCCACCCCCTAGGCAGAGTCTGAACTGCACCCTTGGACTGGGAGGAGATCCACAGTCAGTCCTAAAGGAAATCAGTCCTGAATATTCATTGGAAGAACTGATGCTAAAGCTGAAACTCCAATACTTTGGCCACCTGATGCAAAGAACTGACTCCTTGGAAAAGACCCTGATGCTGGGAAAGATTGAAGGCAGGAGGAGAAGGGGATGACAGAGGGTGAGATGGTTGGATGGCATCACCGACTCAGTAGACATGAGTTTGAGCAAGCTCTGGGAGTTGGTGATGGACAGGGAGGCCTGGTGTGCTGCAGTCCATGGGGTCACAAAGAGAGAGACACGACTGAGCGACTGAACGGAATTGAACTAGGAGGTGCTGTGTGAGGGGTCATATGCAGTACCCTGCTTTTCCTCCTGACATGATACTTTTGCTTCAGGTTCTTCAAAAATGGCAATTGGGGTTTTTTTTGGTTTATTTTGTATCCTCTGTCCACAATTTTGCCTTAACTGCATGTGCACAGTTATTTTTAGTCCCATACAGGTTTTTTCTTTCTTTCTTTCTTTTTTTCTTTTTTTTTTTTGCTGGAGGAGAGGTTTGTCCAGGTGCAGGCATTTCAGCAAAAGGTCTCATGTCCAAGCCTGCCTCATAGTTCACATGCCCTCTTAGAGAACATGGCCTTCTGTGGCAGGAGGATGAGAGATGTAAGACCTCAGAGCCCCTGGCTGCAGCGGCCTGGAACAGTGATACACACGTTACATTAAATTCCTTCTAGAGCCAGGCAGAAGTCAGGTGTGGGAGCAAAGCTGAAAAGACCAGGTCAGTTTAGGGACTGAGGCTGCCACTCTGGGGCGCAAGTGCAAGGAAGCCGAAGGACTGGGTTGCACAGGACAGGGAGGCAGAAGCCATATCAGAAATGCACAGGCGGGGAGGCAGGTGCCCCAGGAGAGGGGCGGATAGGGGAGGAGGACAGGAGGAAACCCTGCCTCGAGACATTTCCCTCCAGGGCTGGACCTTTGCCCTGCATTTCACTTTTGTGAAAGCAAAGTGTGTTAGTCATTCAGTTGTGTCTGACTCTTTGTGATCCCATGGACTCCAGCCCATCAGGCTCCTCTGTTCACGGAATTCTCCAGGCAAGAATAATGGAGTGGGCTGCCATGCCCTTCTCCAGGGGATCTTCCCAACCCAGGGATGGGACCCAGGTCTTCTGCATTGCAGGCAGATTTTTTTTTTTACCGTCTGAGCCACCAGGGAAGTTGTGAAAGCAACTCTGTCTGCATTAAGAACTTTCTTTCCTTGAAGCGGCAGGATGGCTTTCTGTGCCTTGAGAGTGCAGGAGGATGGGGCTTGCTGGGAGAAGAATATCAGGTGAGGAAGCCAGAAAGTCAGATCTACCTGGTGGGAAAGGAACAAAGTCGCCGCCAAGCCAGCACAAAACGCTTCTTTTTAAATAGTTTATTCATGTGTTTGGCCAAACAGGTAATGGAAACGGAGAATAATAATTAGCTAAAAAGTTTAGGTCATGAGTACTCCTTTCCCCTAGGAAACAAAAGACTCCATGGTTACAGAGTGCACCATTGGGTTATGACAACATTTCAAAATAAGGTTTCCATTTCGATATGTAACAATGTAAACTTCAAAAATAGTAAACTCTAACCCCCTCATCCCTCTTTACAGATCTATCACAGATAGAATTTTCTGGCAGACCTATAATGTGGAAGTAAACAGCCTGGTGCTTAAAAGTTTCATAAAAAGGTTTGCAGATTCAGTAAATAATTTTTCAGTCTTAGTCAGGAAGTAAAAGCAACCAGCGATTCATCTTCTGCGGACTCTGCCTCATATACACACTGTGACCTGCGTTCTGTGACACAGGTCATCAGCTTTGCCATTTTTGTACATACAGACATATATATAGTATTTTGTTTGTTTCTAAAGATTTCTATATCTAAGTGATAAGACGGCGCCAGTGACTTATAATGTCACCTCGCTTCACATAGGTAAAGACAAAAATTCTGTAGAAGGCACTGTAATTTCTCTTGCACGATCTTACACGGACATGTGAGGGCTAAGACTTAACTTCCCCTTTCTGTTACCCAGCTTGGCCTGTCCTCCTTTAATCATCACCCCCAGGTTAGCCACAGTCGATGGTTTTCCAAGTCCATTTTCCTCCTCTGCTCCAGCTCTTCACATCCCATCTATCCACCCATCCAGAAATCCATTTATCCCAATTAACTCAGAGTGATCTTTTGGTTCATTGAAATCCCTTAAAATTAAGAGTGCAGCTCTGGTATAAAACAAAATATGACCTACCATCGCTGAGAAATAATCACAGTGTGCAATGTAATTTTCAGTTGCAAAGATTTGAAACATCTGCCCTGCCATGTTGAGAACACCTGTCATCCCAAGAAATCTAGGCAAGGATCATTTTAAGCTGCTTTACATTCATGTAAAAAGAGCGGAGAGGTTCTTCTTTTCTCTCCCGTATCGAATCAGTACCCTTAAGTGAAAGATCTGATGTGAAAAAAGTGCAAGCAAGTTGGACATGCCAATAAATACCATATAACTCACCGCAGATTACCAAAACTGTACAGGTATGTACACCTCACTGAGGCTCCCCCTGCCAGGAAGAGATTCCGAACCCCCCTTGTGAGCGGCTGCCGCAGAGTCCTAGGGCAGATGGTCAGCGGGCGAAGGAGGGCCGGGCCCTTCTGCTCTTGCTCTGAAGCCCCAAGCCCAGGTCCGCTCCACCCTCAGCCGCCTCCTCCTTCTTCCTCACTTTGAGGCGAGTGAGCAGCTTAATCAACCAGACGTCCCACTCCTCAGGCAGGAGGAGGAGGAGGAAGCCCAGGCCGATGATGACGATGGCAATTACCCGGACGCTGTTGAAAACGATCTTACTGGTGTAGTGATCAACCACTGCAGGAGACAGAGAACGGAAGTCACCCAGGGGCTGACAGGCCTGGGCAATCAGGAGGTGGGGGGCCCCGCCAGGCCAGGGCCTGGGGCAGCCCTTTCTGCGGGGGGGACGCCGTGCTCCCTTGACCAGGTAGGCAGAGCTGTCTCCAGCAACCCCCCCCTTAGCTTTAGAAACGCTGACTGGCGGGAGGCCTTGCCCCGTGTTTCACTTTCCCAAACTGACTTGACCTGGCACCTGAGTTTGGACATCGATTTGGCTGAGAGACAAAACCCAAGGGGCACTTAGAGACATGAGTGTCTGCTCAGTTGCTCAGCGTGTCTGACTCTGCCACCCCCCTGGACTGTAACTGTCCAGGCTCCTCTGTCCACGGAATCCTCCCTGCAAGAATGCTGGAGTGGATTGCCACTCCTACTCCAGGGGATCTTCCTGACCCAGGGATCGAACCCGTGCTTCTTGCATCCCCTGCATTGGCAGGTGGTTTTTTTTTTTTTTTTTAAACCACTAATGCCACCTGGGAAGCCCTGTATATATACTGGTTGGCCAAAAAGTTCATTTGGGTTTCTCACACGCTCTCCTGGAAAAAGCCCAGTGAACTTTCAGCCAATCCAGTATATACCAAAATTGATTGTGGCCACCTCTGGGGTGCCAGGACAATCAAAATGTTATTGCCTTCTTTCTGTTCTTGGTGCTTTTCACATTTTAAAAGATTTTATTTATTTTTATATTTCTGGCTGCACCCCACGGCATGTGGGATCACAGCTCCCCAACCAGGCATCAACCCCGGTCGTGGCCCCTGCACTGGAAGTGCAGAGTCTTAACCACTGGGCGGCCGGGGAGGTCCCATAGTTTTATGTTCTAAAGACCAAACTCAACCTGGTTCTTTGAAAGTAATAGATATGAACTTTTACTCCACTCCAGGGTATTATTAGCATGAGGCTCTAATGCTACCTATGTCATCGCTGAATATGAACATTTATTAAAGGCCAGAGAAGTGAGGGAACAAAATGAGAACAGGATTCACATCAGTTCATACAAATCTGGATCATCATTCTCTTTATAACTAAAGATCAAAAGTGTTCCAAAGTTGGTTTTCTTTTCCTTATTTTGCTTTCTTTTTCTCTTTTCTTAACTAAATCAAACAAAGCAAATTTGGAGGCAGGCCTCCACATAAAATGGTTGTCTGAGGAGGCCTTACAAATAGCTGAGAAAAGAAGAGAAGTGAAAGGCAAGGGAGGAAAGGAAAGATATACCCATCTGAATGTACAGTTCCAAAGAATAGCAATGAGAGATAAGAAAGCCTTTCTTAGCATATTTGCAATGCAAAGAAATCGATGAAAACAATAGAATGGGAAACACTAGAGATCTCTTCAAGAAAATTAGAGATACCAAGGGAACATTTCATGCAAAGATGGGCACGATAAAGGACAGAAATGGTAAGGACCTAACAGAAGCAGAAGATATTACGAAGAGGTGGCAAGAATACACAGAAGAACTGTACATAAAAGATTTAATGACCCAGATAACCACGATGGTGTGATCATTCACCTAGACCCAGATATCCTGGTATGCAAAATCAAGTGGGCCTTAGGAAGCATCACTATGAACAAAGCTAGTGGAGGTGATGGAATTCCAGCTAAACTATTTCAAATCCTGAAAGATGATGCTGTGAAAATGCTACATTCAATATGCCAGCAAATTTGGAAAACTCAGCAGTGGCCACAGGACTGGAAAAAGTCAGTTTTCATTCCAATCCCAAAGAAAGGCAATGCCAAAGAATGCTCAAAGTANCACAATTGCACTCATCTCACCTGCTTTATTGACTACGCTGAAGCCTTTGACTGTGTGGATCACTGTTGTGGAAAATTCTTAAAGAGAAGGGAATACCAGACTAGCTTACCTGCCTCCTGAGAAACCTATATGCAGGTCAAGAAGCAACAGTTAGAACCAGACATGGGACAACAGACTGGTTGCAAATTGGGAAAGGAGTACGTCAAGGCTGTATACTGTCACCATGCTTATTTAACTTATATGCTGAGTACATCATGCAAAATGCTGGGCTGGATGAAGCACAAGTTTAATCAATATTGCTGGGAGAAATATCAATAATTTCAGACATGCAGGTGATACCACCCTTATGGCTGAAAGCAAAGAGCCTCTTGATGAAAGTGAAAGAGGAGAGTGAAAAAAGCTGGTTTAAAACTCATCATTCAGAAAACTAAGATCATGGCATCTGGTCCCATCACTTCATGGCAAATAGGTGGGGAAACAATGGAAACAGAGAGTTTATTTTCTTGGGCTCCAAAATCACTGCAGATGGTGATTGCAGCCATGAAATTAAAGGACACTTGCTCCGTGACAACCTAGGAGCTCTGACCAACCTAGACAGCATATTAAAAAGCAGAGACATTACTTTGCTGACAAAGGTCCATCTAGTCAAAGCTATCATTTTTCCAGTAGTCATGAATGGATGTGAGACCATAAAGAAAGCTGAGCATAAAGAAGAATTAATGCTTTTGAACTGTGGTGTTGGAGAAGGCTCTTAAGAGTCCCTTGGACTGCAAGGAGATCCAACCAGTCCATCCTAAAGGAGATCAGTCCTGAATATTCATTGGAAGGATTGATGCTGAAGCTGAAACTCCAATACTTTGGCCACCTGATGCAAAGAATTGACTCCTTAGAAAAGAGCCTGATGCTGGAAAAGATTGAAGGCAGAAGGAGGAGATAACAGGCGATGAGATAGCTGGATGGCATCACCCACTCAATGGCCATGAGTTTGAGTGAACTCCGGGAGCTGGTGATGGACAGGGAGGCCTGGCGTGCTGCAGTCCATGGGGTCGCAAAGAGTCGGACACGACTGAGCGACTGAACTGAACTGAACTCCACACAAGGGAGAATCAGATTGCTTTTCTGAAAACCTCAGTTTATGGAAGAGTTTCTTCTGACTTGCACGTGCAGCTTTTGAAGCCCGCGTGCTGCTCCTCCCTCTGCGCCCCCTACCCACTTGTCTGCCCCCCGAGGGGGCTGCTCTGTCATCCCCCTTCCTGTTCCTCCAGTCATCTTGCCCCATCCCCTTCTTCCTGCACTTCTCGCCTCCATCCAGAGGCTGGGCAGAGAGGTAAAAGGCAAACCTGAGAAAAACATTTTGTTTGCAGTTCTTTTGTGGAATTAAATCACCTCTTTTATCTCCCTCAAATTGAGAAACACTTTAATTTTTAATACCGGCAGATCCGGCAGAACAGCCTGTTAATTTACAAATGAAAGAAAGTGAAAGTGTTAGTTGCTCAGTCATGTCCATGTCTGACTTGCGACCCCATGGCCTGTAGCCCACTAGGCTCCTCTGTCTATAGAATTCTCCAGGCAAGAATACTGGAGTGAGTTGCCATTTCCTCCTCCAAAGGATCTTCCTGACCCAGGGATCAAACCCAGGTCTCCTGCATGGCAGGTGGATTCTTCACAGTGGGCCATCAGAGCCAGTCAGCCTGCCCCACGAGCTATGCTAGAGAGTGTCAGAAAGCCCAGCAAGGGCTCTGCTCTGCCAGGTCAGAGAACCAGAGACTCCTCTGCTCCTCCTGCCCTGGAGAACTGACTGTCATTGCTTCCTCTGATACACTGCTGACCTTCTTACATTGCAGAGGGTTCTGATTAACCTCTCACACACTGGCTGTATGATACAGTTCAAGTTGCTTCTATACAAGGGTCACCTGGAATGTGCCTCCTTGAAATAAGAATGCTCCGTGACTATAAAGACACAGTAAGATGCAGTGGGGGTATGTTGATGAGTCATTTTTCTGAGGTCTGTGCTGGGTGGACACAGACAAGCTGAACCACTTTTCTACCAGCTCTCCAGCTGTTTAGGGGCTTCCTGCCTTTGGAAGTTCTGCCTCATAAATCATTTCATGTGGTCCTCCTATGAACCAAGGTGATGACTCAGGGACAACCATCATTTTTAGGGGATAAGTAAGGGCCCAGAGAGGTTATGAGAGGACACTGGTCACCCTCCCTCTGGGCCGGTGCTGGGCGCAAGGAGTCTGGGGCCAGGGTAAGACTTACATAGACCGTGTGGAATGCAACGCAAGGAAGACCTCTGGAAGTTGACTGTGGTTCTACCTATGCTTTCAGGCTTATTATCACCAGACTGAACAGGATATGGGGTTGCCATTCCTTGGGAGCCTAGTCCTCTAATGGCCCAGAAGTGGGTAGGTCAGGAGACGGCTTTGGCAGGAGCTGTGCCAAGGTCAAGGGGGTGAGTGCTCTGGGAAGTGACTCACAAACAGATTCCACAGGGAGGTTGGGTATAACTCAGGGAGATTCTGGGAGGAAAACCCAAAGTTCACAGCAGCATGAGCCAGGAAAGGGAAGGAGGTGAGGGGCAGGTGATGGCACGCTTTAGAAGAGCCGACTGAGTGTGCTGGTGAGTCCCCAGTGAAAAACAGAGCGGGGTCCTGAGCAGCTGGACGAAGGGCTCTCTTCTGGGACCCTGGGAGCAATGTCTACCCTTCCCTAGTTGTGGACGTGTCTCTGTCTCATGCCTGCCATACCCTGAGCTAACATTCTCTTCTAGAAAGCTCCTTATGGAAACTAAAATACTTTTCTTTGCTACCTATTTGTCTCTATTTATTGATAATATTAATGATATTCATCTCTGATCTCCACACTGGCTCAAATAAAGATGGTTTTAGACTTTCTGTACCTTGGTGTTATATGTGAAAATCAACCCACTCTGAAGAAGATACTGTGTGTGCCACAAATGTCAACATTTTACCCATGTGGTTTCTCTCTATACAGGAGGTTAAACCTGTACACTGTACCAGGCAAGCAAGAATATATGTTGAGTATGTGTGTGCACGTGTGTGCTCGTGTGTGTGTGTTTACAAACAGATACAGAAAGCCACAGAAGTTTACCTGCATTCACAGGTACGCTGAGGACGATTCCAAGAGACATCAGAGTAGGATATGTAACAGCAATTCCAAAATTTAATACAATATTGAATGCTGAAAGAAAGAATAAAAAGACAGGTGTTATGCATGCCCAGCCCTGACTTTCCATCCTTTCTGGACTATCCAGCCCCAGCTTCTCTGAGGAGGCTGGAGGCTGGGGGATTTGCTCTTTATTCTGACTCAGGGGACTTGGGTTCCTGCAAGGGCTCCAGGACTGGGGATTAAGGCCAAACATCCTGATCACTCAGGTCTCTTCTCTTCCCTGAGCTCTGAAGAAGAAGAAAGAAATTTTAAAAAGCTAACCAGAGAGAAGGCACTAGAAGAGGATGGGACTATCCTACTTATCTGACTAGCTTTGCTTCTTTCTGCTGCTGGCAGTGATGCTGGGATGGCTGTGATCAGGAGCTTTGGGATGCACATTTTAGATGGAAATGGGTGAGGCTCCTCCTTGGATGCTTCCCTGCCGAGGACCAGCCTTACAGCAATTACTGGTGATGAGGATGGTGATAATGAAGCAATGGTGATGATAACACTAACAGTGATAATATTTACTGAACATCATCAGGCAGTGTTCTAAGAGCTCTGTGTGGATTGTTAACCAACTCTAAGCTTGTCCTGCTTGCTGCACGACAGGCCAGTAATTGAAAGGTCAGTTTCTGGAGCAAGGAATAACAACTTAATTCATAAAGCTGGCAAACTGAGAAGACTGTGAGTTCATGTCCCAGAGAACCATCCAATCTGGGTTAGAATTCAGGCTCCTTTTACACTAAAAGGGGAGAGAGTAGAGTCAGACACTTCCTGGTTCCCATCAGTCTCCAGAGAGGATGTGTTAATTTCTTCCTCTCTACAGTCATTCACAAGCAGGTCTAGTCAGGTTATTTCCTGTGAGCTAAACAAAGGTATTTTAGCTTAATGCACATTACTTGGGGAGCATTATGTATAATTTAAGCTTGTAGGCATCATCCTTTTAGTGATAAACTTGTAATAGAATATAAAAGCTTCTTCCCTATTATAGTGTTATCTACCAATTTCTAACCAGCCCTGTATTCTATGGAAGGACTGATGCTGAAGCTGAAGCCAATACTTTGGCCACCAGATGTGGAGAAC
>SJYF01001114.1:2460791-2475505 GCA_006410515.1 Procapra przewalskii | reverse complement strand
CTGGAATTTCATCACCTCCACTAGCTTTGTTCGTAGTGATGCTTCCTAAGGCCCACTTGACTTCCCATTCCAGGATGCCTGGCTCTAGGTTAGTGATCACACCATCGTGATTATCTGGGTGGTAAAGATCTTTTTTTGTACAGCTCTTTGTGCCACCTTTTCTTAATATCTTCTGCTTCTGTCAGGGCCACACCATTGCTGTCCTTTATTGTGCTCATCTTTGCATGAATATCTCTAACTTTCTTGAAGAGACCGCTAGCCTTTCCCATTCTATTGTTTTCATCTATTTATTTGCATTGATTGCTGAGGAAGTCTTTGTTATCTCTCCTTGCTATTCACTGGAACTCTGCATTCAAATGGCATAGCTTTTCTTTTCTCCTGTGCCTTTCACTTCTCTTCTTTTCTCAGCTATTTGTAAGGTCGTCTCAGACAACCATTTAGCCTTTTTGCATTTCCTTTTTGGGGGGATGGCCTTGATTATTGCCTCCTATACAATGTCCCGAACCTCTGTCCATAGTTCTTCAGGTACTCTTACAAGATCTAATCCCTTG
This sequence comes from Procapra przewalskii, assembly GCA_006410515.1. NCBI lineage: Eukaryota > Metazoa > Chordata > Mammalia > Artiodactyla > Bovidae > Procapra > Procapra przewalskii. The sequence continues at coordinate 2,474,954 of SJYF01001114.1, read as the reverse complement.
AATCTGTTTGTCACTTCCACTGTATAATCACCATAAAGAAAGGGAAAGTGAAAGAAAGTGAAGTCACTCAGTCATGTCTGACTCTTTGTCATCCTGTGGACTGTAGCCCGCCTGGCTCCTCTGTCCATGGGATTCTCTGTCCATGGGATTCTCCAGGCAAGAATACTGGAATGGGTTGCCATTTCCTTCTCCAGGGGGTCTTCCCAACCCAGGGATCGAACCCAGTTCCCTGCACTGCAAGCAGACACTTTATCCTCTGAGCCACCAGGGAAGCCCAACAGGTACCACTGTTGCTAGACACTTGGGAATCGCTCTTAACATCTCCTTTCCCCCTTTCACATCTAATTCATCACCAAGGTTTATTTCTCCTAAGTTTCTTATTGTTGTGACCACACTTGCCTCTGTTCCTTCTCAACTGGACCACGGCTGCTGGGAGCTTCCCTTCACAGTTGCCTCTCCTCCAATTCAACCCATTCCATACTCTGTGCTACAATCAGAGAGAGATCCTTCTTTTCCCTCACTTTCATTTAGGATGAGGGCCAAGCTCCCCACAGGCTTACCAGGTCCATCCTGAACTGGCCTCTGCCCATCCCATAGCTTTATCCGTCACTTCTCCTTTGTTACTCGGAATTCAAGCCACTTTGAACTGATTTCGGTCACTTGGCTTCAATGCTCTTTATTCTGCTCTGGGGCTCATTGGATTCTCTATTCTCTCGAAATCCTCTTTCTCCTTCTCTAGGTGGTTTCTTTCCAACCACTGCAGCAGCTCATACACCCTCTTCAATGCAGTGCCTCACGTATGCTTCCACTGACCTGGAAGCCTCATCATAGGTGTAGATGCGTTACTGTAACTGCTTATTTAATCACCTGACTTTGTCACTAGAATGTAAGATCCATGTGGTCATTATATTTCTGCTTCATTTTATATCCCTAGGACTTAGCCCATAATATATGTAAATAATTTTTTTTAAACAGAATGAATGTGCTTATTCCTTTCTGGAGGACCACTGGTTTTCAAGCACTGATACACACACCATCAGTCTTAGAAATCTCAGGGAGCTTTTAAAAATACAGATTGCTTGGATTCATCTCTAAACATAACCAATCATACTGTTCCTCGAGGGGCCTAGGAGTCAGCAGAGAATGGTGCAGTTTAATGAAGGTGACATTCCTGACAGCATCCCATAATGCAAAATGGATAGTTCTTGATGTATTTTCCCACAGTAGCATTGCATTTCTGTTTGCAACTCATGTTAACACTGCCACCTGGCATTTATAGTTCCCTCCGAGTTGAAACTGTGATTCTTGTTTAACTTTTAAAATCTCAAGGGAGTCACATTATTTGAAGTTTTATGCATAAATGATACATTAGTCATACCTGTATTTTGTTACTGCAAATTTGCATTAAAATGAGACTGTGCTGTATTTTTAAAACTTTCCAAATGATTCTCAGGTGCAGCTAAGTTTGGATCCCAAGGTTCATGCTGTCTCTCTCTCTCTCCCTCCCTCCTCTGTTTGCTTCATTTCTTTAAAAAAAAAAATTAAAAATCATGGTAAAATCCAGATAACAAAAAGTACTATCTTAACCATTTCCCCTCTTTTTTCCCCCATATGCCGACTCATTGAATTTTGATCACATCTGTGCACTAGATTCTTTAAAAAAAGTATTTATTTGGCTGCAGCAGGTCCTAGTTGCAGCACGTGGGATTGAGTCCCCTGAACAGGGACTGACCCCGAGTCCCCTGCACTGGGAGTGTGAAGTCTTAGCCAGGGACCATCAGGGAAGTTCCCCATCTTAACTATGTTTAATTATTTAGTTCAGTGGCCTTAAAAACATTTACATTGTTAGCTAACCAATCTCCAGAACCCTTTTTATCTTACAAAACTGAAACTTTGTGCTCTAAATGACCACCGCTCATTCCTGTCTCCTACAGCTGCTGGCGACTGCCACTCTACTTCCTGTCTCTATGAACTGTCTATTATATTAATAGTATGTCAAATAAGGGGATAATACACTATTTGCCGTTCTGTAACCGGCTTATTTCACTCAGCATAATGCCCTCACGGCTGATCCATGTTGTGGCATGTGTCAAAATTTCCTTCCACTTAAGCCTGAATAACATTCCTTTGTGTAAAAAATTATTCCTTTGTGTGTATGTATCACATGCTGTTTATCCATTCATGTATTGATGGACACTTCGGTTGCTTCCACCTCTTGGCAATTGTGAATAACGCTGCTATGGACATCGACATACAAATACCTCTTTGAGACCCTGACTTCAATCCTTTTTTACATATACCCCAAAGCGGTATATAACCCCGAAGTTGGACCGTAAAGAAATCTGAGTGCCAAAGAATTGATGCTTTTGGACTGTGGTTCTGAGGAAGACTCTTGAGAGTCCCCTGGATAGCAAGGAGATCACAAGGAGATCAAACCAGTCTGTCCTAAAGGAAATCCACCCTGAATACTCATTGGAAGGACTGATGCTGAAGTTCAGGCTCAAGTTCCAACATTTTGCCCACATGATGCAAAGAGCCAACTCATTGGGAAAGACCCTGATGCTGGGAAAGATTGAAGGCAAAAGGAGAAGGGGGCAGCAGAGGGTGAGATGGTTGCATAATGTCGCTAACTCAATGGGCATGAATTTGAGCAAACTCCAAGACATAGTGAAAGACAGGGAAGCCTGGTGTGCTGCAGTCCATGGGATCATAAAAAGTCAGACACAACTTAGCGACTGAACAAAAACAACTCAGAAGTAGACTTACTGGATACTATAATTCTACTTTTTTTTTGAGGAATTATGACACTGTTTGGCCTAGTGGTCATACCATTTTACATTCCACCAAAAGTGCACAAGGCCTTCATTTTTTTCACATCCTTGTCAACACTGGTTGGATATTAGGTGAGACCTCATTGTGCTTTTGATCTGCATTTCCATCATGATTAGTGATGTTGAGCATCTGTTCGTAAGCTTGTTTGCTATTTGGAAAATGTCTATTCAGGCCCTTTACCCATTTTTTCATTGTTTATTTTTGTTGTTTAGTTGTAAGAGTTCATTTACTCTGGATATTAACCCCTTATCAGATAAATGATTTGCAATTGTTTTCATTACATAGATTGCCTTTTCATTCTGTTGATTGTGTCCTTTGATGCAAAGAATGTTAAATTTCGATGGCGTCCGATTTTTACTTTTGTTGCCTGTGTTTTCAGTGTCATATCCAAGAAATCATTTTCAAATATAATGCCAAAAAAAAAAAAAGCCCTTGTGCTTTCTTCGAAGAGTTTTATAGTGCTACCTCTTGGAAATTTGATTCATCTTGAATTAATTTTTGTATAGTGTATAAAGTTAGGATCTAACTTCTTTCTTTTGCATGCCAATATTCAGCTCTCCTAGCAGTGTTTGTAGAAAAGACTGTCCTTTTCCCATTGGGTGGTCTTGGCACCTGTGCAAACACTGTTGACCGTGTATGTGAGGCTTTATTTCTGGGTTCCCTACTCTATTCTGCTGGTGTGTATGTCCATCTTCATGCCAGTACCACGTTTCAAGCCAATTTTAATGACTATGCTTTATAAGTTTTGCAATCAGGAAGTGTGAGACGGCCAACCTTATTCTTGTTTTTCAAGATTGTTTTGGCTATTTTGTATCCCTTGAGATTCTGTATAAATTTTAGGGTAGATTTTATTATTTCTGAGAAAACACGCTGTTTGGATTTTGATAGGGATTCCATTAAATTTGTAGATAGCTTGGGCATCAGTGATGTCTTATCAATACTAAGTCTTCCATCCATGAACACTGATGCTTTTCCATTTGTTTGTGTCTTCTTTAATTTTCCTGGTATATTTTGTAGTTTTCTACACGTAAGTCTTTCACCTCCTTAGTTTAGTAGCTTATGTTTACTCCTAAATACCTTATTCTTTTTGACAATATTGTAAATAAAATGTTTTACTTTTTTTTAAGGAAAACTTTTAAAAATATATAACATATATTTAAGTGCACAAAAAGTAAAACAGTTTAATTTTTATAAAGTAAAATGCACATGTTACACCATCTCTACCAAGATACAGAATATATACCCACACCCCAGAAGCTTCCCCTGAGCCCTCCCCTAGTCATTATCTACCTCCTTAAATATTATACAATTAGTATGGAGAGTTCTATCTTCATATTTATTTTTTTCATTTTAATAAAGTTGGAACCATACATTACATACTCTTTAGTGTCTGGTTTCTTTTACTCAGTATTATGTCTGAGAGATCGTATCCATATTGTTGTAAGTAACAGTAATTCACTTGCTATGTAGCACCTAACTTTATGAATTTACCACTATTTATTCATCCTATAGTTGACAGACATTGAGTGGTGTGGATTATGAGCAGTGTTGCTATGAACATTTACATATATTTGTGCACATCTGTATGCATTTATGTTGGATATATATCACAGGAGGAGGCATAAGAGATGTGGTTCGATCCCTTAGTCGGGAAGATCCCCTGGAGGAGGGCATGGCAGTCCACCTCAGTGTTCTTGCCTGGAGAATCCCATGGATGAAGAAGCCAGGCAGGCTACAGTCCACAGGGTTGCAAAGAGTAGGACAAGACTGAAGCAACTTAACATACATACACGTAGATGCACGCACATATGAATAATGGTTTTCGAAATTAGTTGTGCCAGTTTATACTTCCATGAATCTTTTAATCAAGACTTTAATTTATTTACATTTAGTGTAATTAATGCTCCATTTAGTTTTAATTCTGTCATTTTACTAGTTTCCATTAAAAACATGGTGATGTGTTATGTCTGGGAGGACACACAGGACCCCCCCAGCTGATACCAGGCAGAGATCCCCCACGTTGAGTGCAGTGTGGTGCCAGGGGACGCAACTCAGTGCCCGGGCAGGGAGCTCGGGACATAGCTTAGATCCCTAGGAGTAAAGCCAGCGTGGAGCGCTAGGAAGAAGACTACCGATTTTCTTCTTGGATCTGTCTATACTGAGAGGCTGTGGTGTTCTTTCGTACCGATGGCTCAAATCTCTGTACTAGGCTCTTTCCCATCAGGGTCATTGGAATAATTCCACCAGACAATGTTTTTGATCTTGACCATCCCTGTTCACCCCCGCCCTCCTTGTGGTTCAGCTGGTAAATAATTCGCTTGCAATTTAAGAGTCGGACACAACTGAGTGACTTTCAGTTCACTTCACTTCATCCCTGTCCACAGTCTGTACTTAAATAAGCTTGCATTCATGTTACTATGTATTGATGGTGATAAAATATGTTATCCAATTTCAGGGAAACACACATACGCACACAGTAGAAGATCAAAAATATATAGATTTGGGTAGGTCAATAGATTGGAGGAGGAAATGGCAACCCACTCCAGTACTCTTGCCAGGAAAATCCTATGGACAGAGGAGCCTAGTAGGCTATAGTCCATGGGGTCACTAAGAGTTGGCACGACTGAGCGACTTCACTTTCACTTTTCACTTTCATGCACTGAAGAAAGAAATGGCAACCCATTCCACTGTTCTTGCCTTTAGAATCCCAGGGATGGGGGAGCCTGGTGGGCTGCAGACTATGGGGTCGCACAGAGTTGGACACGACTGAAGCGACTTAGCAGCAACAGCAGGCCAATAGATTAAAAAAGAGAGACTGACTCATGTATGATAGGGAGGTGGGAGGGGGGTTCATGATGGGGAACACGTGTACACCAGTGGCGGATTCACATTCACAGATGTATGGCAAAACCAATATAATACTGTAAACTAATTAGCCTCCAATTAAAAGAAATAAATTTAAATTAAACAAAAAAAATTTAAATGAAATGACTACTTTGGGCTTCCTTTCTGCTGCAAATACAAACTATACTTACTGAAAATAAAAATCATGATTGGAAATATAGGCATGGCAAAATTAGAACTGTAACCACAGCTATACGCTTTCATCTCCTTCCTTTCATAGGTCCTAAGGCCTGTTAATATAAAATGTCATTTAATGGGACCTCTCTGGTGATTCAGTGGTTAAGACTCTATGCTTCTGCCAAAGGGGGCATGGGTTCGACCCCTGGTCAGGGAACTAAAATCCCACATGCCACACAGCATGGCAAAAAAAAAAAGAGAGAAAATGTCTTTTAAGTACATTTGGATACACAACAGAAAGTTAAATGTGTGGGTTCTGGCTCAGAAGACAGTAAAAGGAATAACAAGATTGGAAAATAGTTTCTGAAAAGTCAAACTGGTAAATCAATGGTGCAGTAACGAGGGGTTTGGGGAAGGCAGAGGCACAGAGATGCAGGATAAATTTCCAACAGACCGAAATAATCTTTCAGGCCCTCCCCCGAGAAATGTGTCTACATGGGTGTGATTACTGTGTCACGCCAGCCCATGCTAAGTCACTTCAGTCATGTCCGACTCTGTGTGACCCCACAGACGACAGCCCACCAGGCTCTGCCAACCCTGGGATTCTCCAGGCAAGAGCACTGGAGTGGATCGCCGTTTCCTTGTCCAACGCCAGCCCATACTGGGCTTTTTAACTGATGACGTCTCCTGAGAATGTTCCCTTGATGTTACGTGGTTTTCTACTTACTGAATTATTTTCTGTTTCACCTACGTAGCTCTGGGTCACGGGTATTCGGCATGGATACCTGCATGCATATTTTGCTATATTCTGCATAGATTTAAGGCTGATGAATTATATTGTTAGAGTTTCAGCTATCCCCTCACTGAAGTGAAGTGAAGTTGCTCAGTTGTGTCCGACTTTTTGTGACCACATGGACTGTAGCCCACCAGGGTTCTCCATCCATGGAATTTTCCAGGCAAGAGTCCTGGAGTGGGTTGCCATTTCCTTCTCCAGGGGATCTTCCTGACCCGGGGATTGAACTCGGGTCTCCCGCACTGCAGGCGGACACTTTACCATCTGACCCATCAGGGAAGCGAGTATCCCCCCATTATTAGGCACTATATTACATCAATTTTCCCCTATTATAATAAAAAGGTGACAAATACCTTCCTTCTTACAGTTTTCTATACACTTTAGAAAAATTTCCTGAAAAATTCATAATAGAATGTGAGCAAGTTTAATGATGACCCAAGTGTTAGCTTAAAATTCTCTACCAGCTCCCATGATTAGTGCATGTCTGTATCATAAAGAAAACAGGGGCCATGGAGAGAATTAGGTTACAACCTCTGGGGCAGGGGGAGTTGTATTTGGATGCTCACTTCACATCCAAGGGGTGGTTCTTTAGACTTCAGCACATACTGAAGGCTTTTATTGAAAGATCAACGGCAGAATAGCTAAGATGCACAGCTTATTCAGAGAGCCCTGTGCCACTCAGCATCTTGATTCAGACTATCAATGAGGAGATAAAAACTGGTTGTAAAAGATATTCACTCCAGCATTAGGAGGGGAGTTGGACTTCATAAACTTGAATGCTTTTCAGCTTTAAAATTCTGAGATTAGAAAATAAAACCTTTCAGGGACTTCCCTGGTGGTTCAGTGCTTAAGACTCTGCCTTACAGTGCAAAACATATGGTTCAATCCCTGGTTGAGGAACTAAGATCCCGTGTGTGTGTGTGTGTTAGTCCCTCAGTTATGTCCGACTCTTTGCGACCCCATGGACAGTAGCCCACTGCTGAGTTTTCCAAATTTGCTGGCATATTGAGTGCAGCACTTTCACAGCATCATCTTTTAGGATTTGAAATAGCTCAACTAGAATTCCATCACTTCCACTAGCTTTGTTCTTAGTGATGCTTCCTAAGGCCCACTTGACTTCACATTCCATGGTGTTTGGCTCTAGGTGAGTGATCATACCATTGTGATTATCTGGGTCATGAAGATCTTTTTTGTATAGTTCTTCTGTGTATTCTTGCCATCTCTTCTTAATATCTTCTGCTTCTGTTAGGTCTATATGATTTCTGTCCTTTATTGTGCTCATCTTTGCGTGGAATGTTCCCTTGCTATCTCTAATTTTCAAATCCTAAAAGATGATGCTGTGAAAGTGCTGCATTCAACATGCCAGCAAATTTGGAAAACTCAGCAGTGGTTACAGGACTGGAAAAGGTCAGTTTTCATTCCAGTCCCAAAGAAAGGCAATGCCAAAGAATGCTCAAACTACCATACAATTGCACTTATCTCACAAGCTAGCAAAGTAATGCTCAAAATTCTCCAAGCCAGGCTTCAACAGTACGTGAACTGTGAAATTCCAGACATTCAAGCTGGAACTAGAAAGGAGAGAGGAACCAGAGATAAAATTGCCAACATCCACTGGATCATTCCTTGAAAAAGCAAGAGAGTTCCAGAAAAACATCTACTTCTGCTTTATTGACTATGCCAAAGCCTTTGACTATGTGGATCACAACAAACTGTGGAAAATTCTGAAAGAGATGGGAATACCAGGCCACCTGACCTGCCTCTTGAGAAACCTATATGAAGGTCAGGAAGCAACAGTTAGAACTGGACATGTAACAACAGACTGGTTCCAAATCGGGAAAGGAGTACGTCAAGGCTGCGTACTGTCACCCTGCTTATTTAACTTACATGCAGAGTACATCATGTGAAATGCCGGGCTGGATGAAGCACAGGCTGGAATCAAGATTGCCGGGAGAAATATCAGTATGCTCAGATATGCAGATGACACCACCCTTATGGCAGAAAGTGAAGAAGAACTAAAGAGCCTTGTGATGAAAGTGAAAGAGGAGAGTGAAAAAGTTGGCTTAAAGCTCAACATTCAGAAAACTAAGATCATGGCATCTGGTCCCATCACTTCATGGCATATAGGTGGGGAAACAGTGGAAAGCAGTGACAGACTTTATTTGTGGGGGCTCAAAAATCACTGCAGATGGTGACTGCAGCCATGAAATTAAAAGACACTTGCTCCTTGGAAGAAAAGTTATGACCAAACTAGACAGCATATTAAAAAGCAGAGACATTACTTTACCGACAAAGGTCCATCTAGTCAAAGCAATGGTTTTTCCAGTAGTCATGTATGGATGAGAGAGTTGGAGTATAAAGAAAGCTGAGTGTCAAAGAATTGATGCTTTTGAACTGTGGTGTTGGAAGAGCTCCAATACTTTGGCCACCTGATGTGAAGAACCAATTCATTGGAAAAGACCCTGACGCTGGGAAAGACTGAAGGCGGGAGAAGGGAATGACAGAGGATGAAATGGTTGGATGGCATCACTGACTCAATGGACATGAGTTTGAGTAAACTCAGGGAGTTGGTGATGGACAGGGAGGCCTGGCGTGCTGCAGTCCATGGGGTCACAAAGAGTCAGAGACGACTGAGCGACTGAACTGAATTGAGCTAGACTGTAGCCTGCCAGGCTCCTCTGTCCGTGGGATTCTCCAGGTAAGAGTACTGGAATGGGTTGCCATTCCCTTCTCCAGGGGATCTTCCTGACCCAGGGATGGAACCTAGATGTCCTGTATCACAGGCAGATTCTTTACCGTCTGACCCCTCATGACTCAGTGTAACTAAGCCGGCTTGTCATAAGGAAGATTCCGCATGCTGTAACTAAGACACCACACGGCTGGGTCTTAGTTATTATTTAAGTAACTAAGTAAGTAAATAAATAAATATTTTAAAAAGAAAGAAAATAAATCCTTTCTATCAGGCAAAAATCAGAGTAGCTTCCACTACAAGTCTCGAACTACTGGGTAAATGTTTATTTCCCACCCCCGACCCCCGCCTTTTTTTTTTTCATTTACCTTCACTTAGAGCTTTGCTGACAGACGCAGTAAAGACCATTTAACCAAACTTATGAATTAGGCTTTAGTTTAGTTTGAACATTGTAAGACATCTTTGGGGAAGTTTTAAGTAAAATGGGTTTTACCACGAGCCACTCTGGCTCATAAGTAGATTAAAATCTGTTTGCATTTCCAGGAGCGTGTTCTAATGTTACACATCCACAGCAGATCCAGGTTTAGCCGAGTATCCTTAGAATCAATTTATAAAGATTCGCTTAAACAATTTAAAAGATTAACTTTTTATAGCATGACAAAAATACTGAGGCAGTAGTTTGGTTTTCTGCACTGTAGTTTTTCTGAGCAGCTAGTACAGTGCTCTGTTAGCTGTAAGTCCAGAAATTGAGTCTGTCTATAATTGCATGCATCTATATCTAGCTATATATCATCTATCTATCTACCAGTCTATCATCCATCTTGCTATTAATCTGTTCCTAAAACACATGCCTGAGACAGTTAGAGGCAGAAAAAGATAGGTCTTCCACGACGTTGGTGGTGAGGACTCTTGGAAAGGGTCTGAGAGAAACGAAAGGCATTCACTGTGTACAAAGAATTCTGAGAGATCTTCCCCTAGGAATGAACCAGCCTTAACCACGTCTTGGAGAGGGATCATTTAAGAGGCACAGATTGCATACGTGTCCCACTAACTAGGAATTTCACAGCCTCCTCCACAGGGATCTGTTCACCGTTTAGGGTTCAGCGGGGTTCACATGCATAATCCAAGAGCATGAGTGTCTGTAAAGGGCTGGGAGACTCTCTGCCCCCTGTCCACAGGGCTCCTGGCCAAACTGCCAGTCACTGTGAAGCAATTCTGTGTCCCCTCCAAAGGTGAAGACAGAAGCAGTAAAGACAGGATGGTATTCAAAAATACAACAACCTATTCCTTTGCCAGCTCTCCCCAGGAGCCATCATCCCTGCCTTCCCAGGCAAGAGCAGGAGGACAGACCCTCACTACATCACATGTGCATTTCACGGAAAGCACTGAGTATTCACTGGTATCACACTGAGGATACGAGTGAAGAAGCACATGAATAGTTCAGGCCACAAGGCTGATTTCTACCAGCTCCCACCAGCATCAAAACTGGGTTCTAATACACTGAATGACGGGCTCTCCTGATGGCTCAGATGGGAAAGAATCTTCCTGGAATGCAGGAGACCTGGGTTCAGTTCCTGGGTGGGCAAGATCCCACAGCTTCCACTTATATGTGGAGACTAAAGTGCCAGCTGAAGTCCTCTGGCCACTTGGGAAGGACAGGCCCCCAGAATTGGTGAGCATTTCCTCCCAGTCTGAAACAGCCTCTCAATATCAAAAACCACTCTGCCTGTTCTAGGAGTTCATTCAAATAATCTGTGCCCAGAAGAAAGCTGCTCTGGGAACCTTGGCTTGTGGTCCACCTAACCCAGTGAGATTGGACACGTGGTTTCCTGTAGCAGGAAGACATCACAGGACCATCTGTTGTAGCATAGGATGCCTCTCCTGAGCTGGTAGGAGACAAGCTGGGTAGGAGAAAGATGGGCTCTAAAGAGAGCTGTTAGCCCCGAGATAGGACCAGCGCTTCAGGAAGAGTCCGTGTACTGCATTAATGAAGCGCATCCCGCTGTGAAGCCGAGGGACACAGCACCCAGCATTTGATAAACGAACGGGTCTCAGAAAATAACAGCTGCTGAGCATTTTAAAGTTTATAAAGATTTATCTATTTATTTTTGGCTGCACTGGGTCTTCACTGCTGGGTGCGGGCTTTCTCTAGTTGCAGCGAGCGGGGCTATTGCCTAGTGGCGGTGCGTGGGCTTCTCCCTGCAGCGGCCTGTCTTGCTACAGAGCACGGGCTCTAGGGTGTTCAGGCTTCAGCAGCTGCAGCTCACAGGCTCTAGAGCACAAGCTCAGTAGCGGCGCATGAGCTTAGTTGCCCCGAGGCGTGTGAGATCTCCCGAGGTGTGTGAGATCTCCCAGAACCAGGGATCGAACCCTGGTCTCTCTATCTACATGTCCCAGGCATTGGCAGGTGGATTCTCAACCACTGGACCACCAGGGAAGCCCCTGAGCTTTTGCATCTATTTTTCTGCCTTTCAGTAAAGAGTCATTTTGAGTCTCACTAAGCTGTCAAGACTTAAACCAGAAATATATTTTTATAACACCTGACTCAACAGCACTTTTATCACAGTGGAGAAGCCATGGCAGGTCTGCGGACATTTCCTTGGTCATCCAAAAGAAGGTGAGGCTTGAACTTCATGAGGATGGGGTGATATGGATCTGATGCTGCCTGCTGGACTCCTGAGCTGGGCCCCACAGTTGTAACCGATGCCTGCATTCACCTGCTGGCTTTCTTCCCAGTGGGTGGCTATTTGTCTGGGGCTTCGGAGTGGGCCCATTTAGTTCATCGCAAGGAAGAAGTTTATAAAAACCGTTCAACAAGAAAAAAGCCTTGTTCAACAGTGGAACCTGTGTGCTCACTTCCGTTCTTCCACACCACCTTTCAGGGACCTAGGATTCTATCCATGTGGGGAGAGGACTGGCAGATACTCCCCAAATCTAATGGAATTCCCTGAAGACCTTGGGTGAGCATATCTCCCTCTGGCCCTGTCTGTCTCCCGTCTTGGCACTGGAAAGTCCAAGGCTTGAGACCAGGGGCTGGACTAATGACTGGGGTGCTCTCTGCTTCTGTCACAATGAAGGGCAATGGCATTTGGTCAGTGGCCAGAATGGCAATCTTCAATGTCCAAGCTTTGAACGAACTAATGCAATGTCAGTGAGCTATTGGACACAGATGCTTCACAGATCTGTCCACAGAGATGCAACAATGGCATAATGGGGCCATTATATTATGCTATGGAATTCCAAAAGAACTTTAACTTGACTTTAGCCCCTCTGTTGCTCCTGTTGTATCTTCTGATGTCCTGGATCTTTCTCAGAGGAGTTTAAACAATATCTTATCCTGATGGTCTGTCTTTGAAAGATGGCTGCAGGAAGTCGTACCTAGGACCTGGCCAGGACAGCAGAGCTCAGAGGCAGGGTCCTGCCTTGTTAGGAATCAAGGCATTTCTCTGTACTGCACTGAACGTGGTCCTCATGGGCTTCAGAAATTCAGAGACATCCTGCCACTGCTATCATCCCCTTTACAGAGCTGCCAGGCACCTCCTCAACCTGGGGCTTCCTCTTCCACCTCCAGCTCCGCCCAGCACCCTGTAAATCTGCCCCCACAAAATTCTGTGTCAGCTCCCTCCCATCTCCCCAAGGTTTTTAAATTCTGTTTGCTAAGATCCCCTGGAGAAGGAAATGACAACTCGCTCCAGTATTCTTACCTGGAGAATGCCATGGACAGAGGAGCCTGGCAGGCTACAGTCCACAGGATTGCAAGAGTTGGACACGGCTTAGCCACGAAGCCACCACCACCTCTTCCAACTGACTGCTGCTTTTTTCCTAGATGAAGGAACCTGGCTTCCCTGGTGGCTCAGCTGGTAAAGAATCCGCTGGCAATGTGGGAGACCTGGGTTCGATCCCTAGGTTTGGAAGATCCCTTGGAGAAGGGAAAGGCTACCCACTCCAGTATTCTGGCCTGGAGAATTCCATGAACTAAGTCCGTGGGGTCACAAAGAGCCGGTCATGACTGAGCGACTGAACTGAACTGAACTGAAGGGACAACTAGTCCAATCTAGTTTTCTTGTGGCCCCTAGTACTATTTCGTTTTCCCCAGTGCTTTTTTGTCTTAATTTTTAAAAATGTATTTTGGCTGTACTGAGTCTCTGAGGCTGGGCGTGAGCTTTCCCTAATTGCAGCCAGCGGGGACTGCCTACCCTTTTTTGGTGCATGGGGCTCTCACACAGTGGCTTTTCTCGTTACAGAGCATAGAGTCTAGGCATGTGGGCTCAGCAGTTGTGCCACATGGCCTGTTTGACCCGTGGCGTGTGAAATCTTCCCAGACCAGGACTGAACCCATGCTCCCTGCACTGGCAGGCAGATTCTTAACCACTGGACTACCAGGGAAGTCCTCCCAGTGTTTTCAATGAAGCTTCAAGTGCACCTAAACTCCTGGCTACTAATTAGCCACGAATTGTGAAATTGTTGATTACTTGGGAGAAAATGACAGTAATTAGCAGAAAATACCTGTCCTTTGTGTTTTAAGAATATTTGCTGGATAAAGCATAAGAAAGTAGATCATGTGTTCAAAAGAGTTCCTGCAAAATCCAAGTTTGCCTTGTAATCATGTGCACTTAGGCATGGGCCAGCCTGATGGGAGAGGGCTGTGGAGTCAGTCCTCCAGCAGGAGGGGCCCTGGGAAGGCTCTGTTCTAGACCATGGAGAGGGGCAGGGGTGAGAGAAGCACCAGCTCCAATCCCACTTGAATCACGAATTAAAGGCCCAGTAGAACTTGTCAGGCTTATGTACCAGATGAGCATCTGAGGCTGCAGTCCTGGTTAATATCAGGGAC
>SJYF01001114.1:2444470-2460223 GCA_006410515.1 Procapra przewalskii | reverse complement strand
TGAGGAAGTGGTTGGCTGGGCCTTCACAATGTGCTGTAATCCTGAGACAAAATACACAGAGATCTTCACACAAGCTGGAGATGACTGATTCCCAGGAGCTGATAACGTAGGGCGTCTGCTTCCAAGCAAAATGTCGAACCATTTCAAAGGTTCCCTTGGAGGCATGTGACCACTTATCATGGACCTGTTTCCAGTTCAAGAGAAAAACTGAGCTTCCTGCTTTGTTTTATATATACGGATTCTTTGATACAAGTCTAAAGATCCTATTTTAAACTGTTGTTATGATTAAACTACCAGCTATTTTTTGGGTCAGAAGCATTAAAAAAGTCTGTTTTAACGCCTCATTGAATCTCTGTTTTTCCAGAGATTGATGCCGATTGACTCGATGTCCTTCCTCTTCTTTGCGAACTGGGGATGAAGAGGAAACAGAAGCCTCTGCTGCAACATAGCGCCACTGGCTGGGCAGCTGAGACAACAGATGTTTATGTCTTCAGAGTTCCGGGAACTGGAAGTCCAAGATCAAGGTAGTGGCAGGGCTGGTTCCTTCTGAGCCTCTCTCCTGGGCTGGCTGTCTCCTCCCTGTGTCCTCATGTGGCTTCTCTCTGGTCTGTGTCCTGATCTCTTCCACCAGTCAGATTGGATTAGACCATCCTAATGATCTCATTCGGAGAAGGCAATGGCACCCCACTCCAGTACTCTGGCCTGGAAAATCCCATGGATGGAGGAGCCTGGTGGGCTGCAGTCCATGGGGTTGCTAAAAGTCGGACACGACTGAGCGACTTCACTTTCACTTTTCACTTTCATGCATTGGAGAAGGAAATGGCAACCCACTCCAGTGTTCTTGCCTGGAGAATCCCAGGGACGGGGAGCCTGGTGGGCTGCTGTCTATGGGGTTGCACAGGGTTGGACACGACTGAAGCGACTTAGCAGCAATGATCTCATTTGCACTTAATCTTTGAACTCTTTCAAGGGCTTCCCTGGTGGCTGAGACCGTAAAGAACCTGCCTGCAATGCAGGAGACCCAGGTTCAATCCCTGGGTGGGAAGATCCCCTAGAGAACAGAATGGCAACCCACTCTAGTATTCGTGCCTGGAAAATCCCACAGACAGAGGAGTCTGGCCGACTACAGTCCATGGAGTCGCAAAAGAGTGAGACATGACTGAGCGATTAACACACACACCTCTTCCAAAGCCATGTCTCAAAAAAAAAAAAAAACCAAAAAACTCACATTCTGAAGTTCTGGAGGTTTAGGATTT
The DNA here is from genome assembly GCA_006410515.1 of Procapra przewalskii. NCBI lineage: Eukaryota > Metazoa > Chordata > Mammalia > Artiodactyla > Bovidae > Procapra > Procapra przewalskii. The sequence goes on along the minus strand of SJYF01001114.1, from coordinate 2,458,967 downwards.
CAGCATATGTACTTTAGGGGTACACAATTCAGCCGATTAAACTCAAGTAAGGACACAAGTTGCCTGGAAAAGCACTTGCTGTCCCCACGCTGACTGCTGCCTTCAGAAGGACATTTGGCACTGATCACGGCTGCTGATCCGAAGCCACAGGCAATCATCTGGAGGTCCCAGGACCCAGCCAGAGCAGACAGGATGAGGATGCTGTCAGCCAGGCAGCATCTGTGTTTTCCTGGCCACACCACGTGGCACGCAGGATCTTAGCTCCCCACCCAGGGATTGAGCCCGTGCCCTCTGCAGTGGAAGTGTGGAGTCCCAGACACTGGACTGCTGGGCAAATTCCAGCAAGGCCGCACCTGGAGGCACTTTGGGTTCAGATCCTGCCTGTGATACCTGACAAGTCAGTCAACCTCTCTGAGGCTCATCTTTAAAGAGGTTATGGCCATTAATACTTATCTCCTAGGATGACTACGCAGTAGAAATGACATACAGTAGGTATGCGTGCTCAGCACCCTGCTGGCAACTGGGGAGTTGTTTGCTTGTTATTACCAACAGCCCCATTTCTCAAAGTCAAGCGGCTGTCTTGGCCTAGGGAGAGTTCTCCAGGCTATCTAGGGTCCAGCCACCCTGCTTCCCGTCTGTCTAATTCAGTACTACCCAGCTATTTTCCTGTTCCGCTCCCTCCCTTCCCAGAAAGCAAGGGGGCTCAGTGAGCACTGTGCTGTGACTTCCTGGCCTCGGGGCATCCCAAGTTATTCTCCTCTCCACTGGCCTCCAATAAACAGGCTGGCAAAGCGAGTTGGCAGTTCATTTAAGGATGAAATCTCAGTAGAAGGGTTAAAACACAGCCATCAGCTTATTCTAATTATAGCCCCTCCGTACTGCAAACACGCTCAGACATCTGAAAGTAGGTGGTGAACAGGAACAGGGAGATAAAGTGTGGGCTGTCTAGGAGGGAGTCCATTTGGTACCCACAGCGATGTAGCGGGCATCCTCGTTTGGGGTGAAGCCTTGAGCTGAAAATGAAGCAGGAACCATCTCCACTAAGAGTACATGGGAAGGAACTTCGCTGGTGGTCCAGTGGCTAAGACGCCGCCCTCCCAGGGCAGGGGGGCGCGGGTCTGATCCCTGGTCAGGGAAATAGATCCCACGTGCTGTAACTAAAGATTCTGTGTGCTGCAACCAAGACCTGGCGCAGCCAAATAAATAAATAAATACATGTGTTTTTTAAATAGTACACAGGAAAATGAAGATTCTTTGCCGTGGAGATGCTAAGATGTTCTATTAAGGAAAGTAGCCCCTGGTGGATAAAGGTGGGGCTCTTCCTGCCCCTGGTGATCAGAGCTGGGTGAGGAGCAGACCTCTCCCGCCACAAGAACCAGCAGGCCAGTTAATGGGCCTGTTGCCGGACACCGTTCATGAAGCAATGATGACCTGGGTAATGGTGCCCGACGTGCCACCAAATCCAGGAAAGTCTTAACTCACACGCTGTAAGATACACATCCATTGCTTACTTACATAATGGAGCAAAGCCAACTTCTGGTAACACAGCTGTAAGTGGAACTAATTCCCAAATTAGAATTTTCAGTGTTGTTCTCAATCAGGAGACTGTCTTTGGCCATACGTATTTTTTTCCTGTTCTAGACCTTGCCTGTAGGGGAAGCTGACCCCAGGCCCACTCCATGAGTAGCCTGGCTATTTCCCCATCTCTTGCCCACTGGCACGTCTGTGTCGAGCTCCTGGCCTTCCTGACCCTATGCTCTGCTCCCCATCCTGCCCTGCCTGTGGTCTCTGGGTGCCCCACAACCACTCTGCTGGGACCTGCTGGCCCCGCCTGCCCACCAGGCTCTCAGGCCCCCAGCCTAACAGGAACGTGAAAGCTGGAAGCCCCCTACTCCTCTCCTCTCTGTCTTCCCATTTCTTTTTTAAAAACCGCAAGAGTCAGGACTTTGCTGGGGGTCCAGTGGTTAACAATCTGCTTTCCAATGCGGGGTAGGTGGGTTCGATCCCTGGGCAGGGAACTAAGATCCCACATGCCATGAGTCATCTAAGTCCGTGCACCACAACTAGAGAGAAGCCTGTGGCTGCAACTAGGGAAGCCCGCGTGCGGCAACAAAGATCTCGCCTGCTACAATTAAGGCCCGATGCAACCAAATACATAAATAAATATTTTTAAAAAGCATAGGAGTTTAAGCAAATAAAGTTATCTTGGGGGAAAGATACCCAAACAACAGCATTCTAGCTTTGGTTCCCTCTCTCCTAAATGATGTAGTGTCCACCTTTTAGAGTTGATAACTCCTTTCTCAGCCATTCCCGCTCTCAGGCTTCGGTGTCTCTGCCTTCCAGAAACCCACTTTAGAAGCATAACTCTTGTTCGTCTTAATTCCTAGCCAGGGTCTACCACTGTCTGTTTTAGGAGGCCACACTCACTTGATGAAAAGAATAAGAGGAATCTGCAATGAAGGGGCTTCGGGAGGATGAGAGGAGACCCTCTGTTGTTTCCTCTTTAGAAAAGTGAGATCAGCATTTATAAGGCTTCAGGCAAGAACACAAACCCAGGCCAAAGACGGTAATTTAGAAGGGTATCAAAGGGCCCTAAGTGTAGACACTTCCTACTTGCTGCTACTACTGCTGCTAAGATGCTTCAGTCGTGTCTGACTCTGTGCAACCCCACAGACGGCAGCCCACCGGCTCCCCCGTCCCTGGGATTCTCCAGGCAAGAACACTGGAGTGGGTTGCCATTTCCTTCTCCAATCTACTTCCGCAGGACTGATGTAAATTCAGCTGAGAGGTCCTATGTGTCTGGGTGTAAGGGACCTGCCCTTTGCCTGAAGATTCTGGTTAAAGCACAAAGTCCTTGCCTCCATGTTCAGTGTCTCACCCAACCTTCTCTTCTCTCTACAAAATCACAACAAGACAGAACGAAGCTGTTGGGTGAGCCGCCCTTGCTCTAAAGCTCCCTAATCAGACAACAACATCTGAAACTGTGCTTTAAAAAGCCTCCAAACCAGACGGGAAGGAGTCTCATCTCTGCTTTGCTGACCTGTCTCCCCACTGGTCCCACCACGACCCTCATCCACAGGGACAAGACAGTTCTCCTACAGAGACCAAGATCCTGGAATAGAGGGCTTTCTTCTGTTTTCTGCTACACTACCCAGCCCTGACTGCAGTATGGAGACCCACGGGTGGCTATTAAAAATGCCTTTGAAATCCCCATGTGTTTAAGTGCATTAGTTCTCTACCAAACAGATTTGTTACATGGGACATGTACAGATTTGGGTACATGGTGCCTGTCACGCAACACAAGTCAACTTAGCTTCACGGAAAATCTCTTCCAAAAGTCCCTAGTTTTACGCTCCTCCTTTGACCAGATCTTAGACAGGGTCTATTCTTCCTGCTGGTTCATCTTTACCGCCATCTCCTCCATATCACATAAGAGGCATCTTCTTTAATTCCTCGATTGTTGAGAAAGCAGGTGACTTTCTTTTTGGATCCCCAGTCCTGGGAATACAGGTCCAAATTACTCTTCTATACTTTTTTTTTTTTTTAAGAAAGTATTGAAGTATGGTTGATTTACATTGTACTGATTTCTGCTGTACAGCAAGGTGACTCAGTTATATATACATACATTCTTTTGCATTTATCACAGAATAGTGAATATAGTATATGCAGATGATACCTCTCTAATGGTAGAAAGTCATGTACGGATGTGAGAGTTGGACCATAAAGAAGTCTGAGCACTGAAGAATTAATGCTTTTGAATTGTGGTGCTGGAGAAGACTCTTAGTCCCTTGGACTGCATGGAGATCAAACCAGCCAATCCTAAAGGAAATCAACCCTGAAGAGTCACTGGAAGGACTGATGCTGAAGCTCCAAGTGAAGAGCTGACTCTGATGCTGGGAAAGATTGAGGGCAAAAGGAGAAAAAGGTGGCAGAGGATGAGATGGTTAGACAGCATCACTGACTCAATGGACATGAATTTGAGCAAACTGTGGGAAATAGTGGAGGACAGGGGAGCCTGGCATGCTGTAGTCCGTGGGGTCGCAGAGTGTCAGACACGACTTAGCAACTGAATACATAGACAGCCCACTGAATATAGTTCTGTGCTATATAGTCGGATCTTGTTTCTTCCTATAGCTTTCTGGCCTTGGTTTAGTGCTATCTGTTGTCGTTGTTCAGTTGCTAAGTGACCCAGGGGACTGCAGCAAGCCAGTTCCCCTGTCCTTCACCATCTCCCGGAGTTTGCTCAAATTTCTGTCTGTAGATTTGCCCATCAAGATCCCAGGATCTCTTTCACTGGAGGCACCAACAATCCTGAGTTACTCCTCTGTTCTACACATCTCCCTGCCCCCGTGCCCCGCGCCCCCGGACTCTTCTCTGCTGGCACCTGCTCCCACCCCAGAGAATTCCACCTGGATAGGTCTCCACCTGTGGCTGCTCTCAGACCCTTTCAGCCGTAAGTATCACTGTTCTTAAGGGACATCTGGGGTGACCTGCCTCTCATCCTACCCTCTTTCATCTCCAGCAGCACTTGCTGGAGTTCCAGAAGCTCTGGGAGCCGAGGGGAAGGCCGAGCCATTGCTGCACAGCTCCAGGGCTGAGACGCTCCATCTTTATCCTGTCTTTGGATAGCAACAACATAGTGTTAACATTCACAGCTCTGTTTATGGGAGCCACGGTCTATGAAGTGGTGGAGCAGGATTTGAACTCAAGATATTAGGCTCCAGGATCAGCAGACACAAGTTACTAAATAAAATAAATAACAAGGTCCTACTGTGTAGCATAGGGAACTATATTCAATACCTTGTGATAAACCATAATGGAGAAAATACGAAAGGAATATACACACACACACATGCATGTAGATACATTGTGTGCACGCAGTCATGTCTGACTCTTTGTGACCCCGTGGACCGTAGCCCGCCAGAATCCTCTGTTCATGGGATTCTCCAGGCAAGAATACTGGAGTGGGTAGCCATTCCTCCTCCAGGGGATCTTCCTAACCCAGGGGTTGAACCCATGTCTCTTGTATTTCCTGCACTGGCAAGAAGGTTCTTTACCAGTTGAACCACTGGGGAAGCCATATATATATATTTAAATATAAAATGAATATATAAAAATATATTTATATAAATGAATATATATTTAGATATACTCATATATAGAAATGAATATATATATAAATGAATCACCTTGCTGTAAACTGGAAATGGACACAGTCTAAATCCATCATACTTCAATAAAAATTAAAAGTAATGAAAAAAGAAATCAGGCTTCATTGTCTTCACTATATTCACAGTCATCAAAAGTCATGTCCAGCCTTCTTGAAGACTTCTAATTTTGCCCTCTAAAGCAACTTTAAAAATAGTAAAAATGTAACCACCCTTGTCCATGACAGCATCTCAACATATTTAGAAACACTGAAGAGATACCCTTCTTCTAACCTTTTCAAGTTAAGCATTTTAAATTCCTCCTAAAGCTAGACTGTACAATATGGCTAAACCACAAGTTGTTTTTTTTTAAAAATATAAATTAATACAATGAAAGAAAACTAAACATCCAGTCTATCGGCCAAATTAGCCATATTCCAAGCATGCAGTAGTTAGTAAACGGGTGCTGAGTGGAGGCCTTGCTGGACAGGACAGTCGGGCATATCCTCCACGGCAGGGAGTTCTCCTGACAGCGCCGCTTGGGGACCTTCAAAGTGCACGTTCAAGATGCATCCCCATCCCGCTTCGTGCAGATTTCAAGGGGCAGCGAGTAGACCCCAGGCCACACGAGATCCGGTCCCTCTGGTGCAGAATTCCCATCACGCTTCTGGAAGCGCTAGCATCTCTCCACACCTACTGTGATCATCCCCGTGACTCACAGCAGAGGCCACAAGGACCATGATGAGTAGAATCAACATACCCTCAAGATCTGGGGCTTTTGTTGTGAATCATATTTTGTTGCTGCTTTTTTTTAAGTTTTTTTTTTTTTGGCCGCACTGGGTCTCAGTTGCTGCATGCGGCATCTCTGACTCTCCTTGTGGCACGCAGAATCTTCAGAGGCAGTATGTGAACTCTTCCTTATTTGTGGTTTGTGGAAGCCAGTTCTCCGACTCTGCATCTTAACAAGCTCCCAAGTGACGTGCTGCAGGTGGGCCACTTGTCATATTTTGAGACCTTCCCACTTCCTTAAAAGGACAAGCTCCCCCAAAGTGTTCCCTTGAAAAGCATGAGGCTCCTAAAGACTTTCCAGAAACATGCCCGCCTGAAGCAGCTTTTCTCTTGCAAATGAAAGCGGGACTGTCATCGCTTTGCCAGTCTCCTCTTTTTGCCCGGGTCACCTCAGGAGCTTAGTGGCTTTCTCAGCACCTCCAGATTCCCCTGCGGAGGCATTCCTGGAACGTGGGAGAGGGGGAGCTGCAGCAGCTGCTGGGGCAGGGCAATGACAGAGAACTCTCTGCCACTTAACACCTGTCTGGGGAATGCAGCTGGCTGAGAGGCCTCCATTTAACCTGGCGGAAGATGGGCTGGGTCCACTGGGGGGAGCAGCACAGGGCTCCCTCGGTGAGGGGCTCTCCAGCTGGGGAACCTGGTGGCCGTAGGGGTGGAGGGAACTGAAGCAGGGGAGAGCAGACTGGCCAGTGGCTGGAGGAGCGTGGGGTAGGAGTGGGGGTGAACCAGCCATTCCCACAGGAGCAAAGGAGTGTGCAGTGAAAGAACCCTGGTGGGAGTGTGGAGACTGGTGGCTCCCAGGAATGCTGAAATGACTTGGATTTTATTTCCCCATCATTAAAACAGGGAATGGGATTGGAGATAGGGTCTCTAAAGCAACATGCTATGAAAGGCTGACAAGGTCACACAGAGCTCCGCAACCCCTCCTCTCCCCACAGCCTCATGTCAGCACCATCCCCAACCAAAGCTCTAATAAAATGTGAACTCCATATACACGATCGATGTGCGTGCATGCTAATCACTTCAACTGTGTTCAACTCTCTGCAATCCTATGGACCATAGCTCACCAGGCTCCTCTGTTCATGGGATTCTCCAGGCAAGAATACTGCAGTGGGTTGCCATGCCCTCCTTCAGGGGATCTTCCCGACGCAGGGATCAAACCTGTGTCTCTGCAGGGATCGAACCAGTGTCTCATACATCTGCGTTGGCTTTTTACCACTAGCGCCACCTGGGAAGCCGATACACTACTGATAATATGTATAAAATAGACAATTGATCAGAACATCTATATAGCACAGAGAACTCTGCTTAAAGCACTGTGGTGACCTGAATGGGAAGGAAATCCAAGAGGGAGGGGATATATGTATACATACGGCTGATTCATTTTGCTGTGCAGAAAGCTAACACAACATTGTAAAGTATACTGCAATAAAAACTAAATAATAAGAAAGATCCGTAAGACATTATCATTAAGTGAAAAAAGCAAGCCATCAAGTAATATGTATACCTTGATAGTATACAAACATGTATACATTGTATATTCATTTATTCATTTAACAATAGCAAAATTAGCACCTACTACATGGCAGGAATTACTCTAGTCAGTGGAGATAAAGTGGTGACCAGATAGACAAGGGCCCTCCTAAACCTGAGACTCAAGTGGGCAGGCAAACAATGAACAAACAAACCAATTAATAATCAAAATGAAAGAAGAAACCCGAGCTCCTTCCCACAGCGGTAGAGGCAACGTTCTTTCCCTCACTTCCATCCCTGGTGCCCCCACATCGCACTGCTTTGGTCTTACTCACTTTTATGCTTCTCATCACATCAAAGTCTTCTAAAATAATTTTCTTCAGTGGACCCGCATCATTTGAAACTGCATTAATGAATATACTGCATGTGCACACACATATCTTTATATATGTCATATATGCTTGCACTTATTTGAGCACATACATATGTGCGTGTACTTGCACCTGTATATGAATGTGCGTGTGCGTGCACATGTATATGAATGTGCGCGTGCATGCAGCTGTATATGAATGCACGTGTGTGTGTACGTGCAGCTGTATATGAATGCGCATGTGTGTGCACCTGTGTATGAATGCACGTGTGCACGCCCCTGTGTATGAATGTGTGTGCGCGCACCCCTGTGTATGACTGCGTGTGTGCGCGCCCCTGTGTATGACTGTGTGCACCCCTGTGTATGAACACGTGTGTGCACGCATCCTGTGTATGAACGCGCGTGCGCGCGCCCCTGTGTATGAATGCGCGTGTGCGTGCACCTGTGTATGAATGTGCGTGTCCGTGTACCTGTATATGAATGTGCGTGTATGTGTGTGTTCACTTCCTGCTGCCTTCCCAAGAACGCACGCCCCTGTGAGATCAGGCACTGGGTCTTGGGGCTATGTGATCATTAACGGTTGGGACAGGTCTTGGTACAACTTAAATCCTCAATGATGTTTGCTGAAGAAATGAGTAAGTTATGTGTCAATAATATCTTAATAAAACTGGGGGCAGGGAGAACAAAGATGTGGTTGAATAAATCAACGATCACAAGATAAAGCAGAAAAGACACAAGGCAGGTGTTAAGAATCTCCTCCCACTTTGCAAATGCAGCAGCTGGATAAAAGGAGGACTGAGTGATTTGCTCAAGATTACAGAAAAGCCAGTAAAGATCAGGGGAAAGAAAAGCCCCAAGCCAGGGACCTCCTGGTGGTCCAGTGGCTAAGACCTCACGCTTCCAATGCAGGGGGCCAGGGTCCCACCTCTGATCAGAGAACTAGATACCCCACACCACAGCTAAGTTCATCCTGCATGCTGCAAGTAAGAGCCGGTGCAGCCAGATAAATACATATTTAGTAGAAAGAAAAGAAAATCCCCAACCCAGGCCCTTCTGTCTTTTCCTCCCTCTTCAGCCGTGGTGGGTGGTGTTTGGACCAAGTTCTGGATCCAGGGGTGGTATAAGGCCACTATGTGGGATACGTTACTGCGCTGAACAGGGCTTTTTTTTTTTTTTTTTAATAACAAAGGATCACTTTCAAGTTTATGCTTAGTTACCTGCTCTTTCCTAAGAAGATACCTCCCCCAGCATGCACAAGTACTGTGGTTATGCCCCCTTAGACGCACCCTCCCAGCCGTGGCATCCCATCAGTTGGACTGAGGTTCCTCTCGTTGGACTGTGTATGACAATGGATTTTGTAAAGGCCTTCCACCCTCCTCCCAGGTGATGTCAGAGACAGAGGCACAGTCCCTATCAGAATGCCTCTGGCCTTTCTCCTTTTCCTCCTAAGCAACTGAGATATGGGTATTTTAAGTCCCTGGTGGAAAGACGCCCTGAAGCTGCCCTGGCTGTTCCACATGGGCCCCTTTGTGCTCCCCACCTGCCTTCACCATGGTTGGTGGTGGTAAACGGCCAGATGTCGGCCTTTGTGGGCACCAAGTATTGTTTATAACAAGGCCTGAATGGGAGCCACTAACATCCAAGTCAAGATTTGTCCTCATTTTTCATTTTTAATTCAAGCATAATTCCTACCTACTATTCTGCAGGATGCTTTTTTTGTTTCCTCCAGGCCTGCACATCATTATAAAATAGAAACAGCCACAGAAAGTGACCTGTCTTGAGAAAGATTCTACCAGGAGGAGAGTTGCCACTGATGTGGCCTAGGGTTGTTTCCACGTGGTCTCGCGCACATGCCCACTGTGTTTCTAGTGATCTCCCATCTCAGGTTAGGGTTCAGGTTCTCCCAACTCAGGCCCTGGGCTAGGACCTAATGAGTATTTAGGTCAACAGGAAGGAGCCCTGCCTTCATGGAGGTGCCCACTGGGTTGTTCAGAGAGCACATACTGTAGGCTGTGACATCAGAGTCTATGTAATGTCCCTCAGGCAAAGGTGGACACGGATCCACAGGGATGCTGGGGGGCTCCTGGCACCACCCCCGGGACCCCACCACCCACTGTCTCCTCTCCCCTGAGGCCCTGCTCTGAGCACGCAGATTCTGGGGGTCGTGTTTCAGGGTAGATGCAAAAAGACAGGCCTGGAGGGCTCAGCGCCAGTCCAAGGCCAGGTCGTGCCAGAGAACCTTGAATACACGCTGTGTTTCAGTGCTTCTGAAATAGAAGAGACTTAGACCATCTGTATGTGGATTGTCACCGATTCCTGATGATTAAAAATATTCCACTCATCAGCTGTGAAGAAGGAGTAAAAAAAATGCTCAGTCAGCGACCTTGACCTTTCCCAGTAGCCACCTCCCCCAGCGCTGCCTCAGGGAGGCAATTCTCTGTAAGCTTGGGTTCTGAGTTGAGGCCTCCAAGGAGATTCTGACTCTTCATTTCATAGAGGTGCGTCTTGGGCAGGCGAGTGATGAAGCCCGCCAGTGCCTCAGCCTCACATGGAAAATGAGGACAATCACGTTACCACTCCCTTAGTAGGGGCTCCGACTAGGTTTATAATATGTAGTAGAGGCACAGTGCTGAGAGGCACAGTACATTCAGGCACATGCTGAACGGAGCAAAGGCTGAATCAGTGTTACTCATCCACACCATCTTCTGTGTGTATATATCTCTGTCTCTGGGGCTTCCCTGGTGCCTCAGCAGTAAAGAATGTGCCTGCCAATGCAGGAGACACAGGAGATGTGGGTCTGATCCCTGGGTCGGGAAGATCCCCTGGAGAAGGACATGGCAACCCACTCCAGTATTCTTGCCTGGGAAAACCCATGGACAGAGGAGCCTGGCGGGATACAGTCCATGGGGTTGCACTGTGCACACTCATGTATATAAATGTATACGCTGTCAGTGCTGTGCTTAGTCGCTCAGTTGTGCCCGAGTCTTAGGGACCCCGTGGACTGTAGCCCGCCAGGCTCCTCTGTCCATGGGGATTCTCCAGGCAAGAATACTGGAGTGGGTTGCCATGCTCCAGGGGATCTTCTCAATCCAGGGATCAAACCCAGGTCTCCCACATTGCAGACGGATTCTTTACCATCTGAGCCACCAGGGAAGCCCATAAATGTATATACACATGCTCAGATATATATGTACCACATATATCAGGTCCGTCTAACTGTCCATCCATCCTTCCACCTATCCACCATCTACATATATCTATATATGTATCCATGTACCTAGGTATGTGTTCATGCATATACATTTAATATCCGTAGGCATTTTAAACACCCCTCTGTCTCCACAATATTGAAAAAAGCATCTGTGTCCCCTTAACTAGGGATGACATAAAATGAGAAGCGCAGGAAATGCAACTGGAATCTTGCTAAAATAAGGAGATGTGAAATGCAGAATTCTCGGTCTTCCATCTGCAGCACTGATGGTGAACGTCTGTGAGGACAGGATAGATGATGACTTGAGGCAAAGCCACTGGCCAGGGAGTTCCTCCGCCTCTGAGAAGACTGTCTGCACCATCACACCTGCCTCTGCAGGGGTGGCTCTTCACCGCTGGTTAGGAGACGTGCAGAGCAGGGCGGCACCGGCAGTCAGCAGGGGGCACCGAGGTCTCCTGCCTCCACCTGGGCGTGTTCACACCCATGTCCCCTCTCCTGAAATGCCTGCCTAGCTCCCTCACTCGCCAGCTGATTCTGTGCTGTCTCTTGTTAAGTTTCTTGGGTTCTTTTTTAACATGTCATGTGTAGTTGTTCCAAATGAAACATAACTTGCCCAGAAATACCAGACCATGTCTTTTTCTGTATCTATTCCCATTTTCCTGATTCCTCCACCCATGTCTCTATGTGTCACAGCTCATATTAAGCCTTTCAAGATTTTTGCCTCTCATAACAGGACAAAAATTCCAGCAAGATATTTTTAATTAGAAAAAATATTCTCCTGAAAACAATCAGAATTTTACTGCCAACTAGTCTAAGTGTTGAGCTATTTCATAAGTTGTTTATTTCATCTTTACAGCAAGTCCCTGACATACCAATGAGGTTCATTCCAAGAGCACATTTGTAAGTCCAGCTTGTTCGTAAGTACAACAAAGTTAGCCCAGGTACCCAACTAACACAATTGGCTATATAGTAATTACTGAATTAGGTTTATAATACTTTTCACACACATAATACATAAAAAGCAAAAACAACAACAAAAAAGAAAACATTTTAAATCTTATAATACAGTACCTTGAAAAGTACAGTCGTACCAGCTATATCATTGCTGCTTTTATGCTTGCTTTCAGACACCCTGGGCTAGAAATAAAGATGCTTACTACTGTACTCTGCACAGTGCTGCACAGAAAAATACACAAATAATACACAAAAGCATGGTAGAGGGAGCACGCATGTGACAAAGTACGACAGACATGTGGACTAACTTACGTGACTGGATACCTGAACATACATTTGCATCTTTGAAAATTTGAAACTTGAAGGTTTGTATGTAGGGGTATTAATATATATATATATATATATATATATGTATACACACACACACACACACTTAAATGTAAACAAATAAATTTTTAACCAAAATACTATTTCCTAGAGGATGGCCTACTTGGTATACCAATGTTACTAAGTGGTACGTGATGAGAAAGAAAGGTTCAAAAACTGTCCTACCAGTCATTCTACACTTTTCCTTGACTTGGAAACCCCCCAGAGCTGTTTCCTGGCACCCCTGGGCTAGGAAGAACTTCCCAGACTGCTATTTATTTTCCTCATATCTCCAGCAGCTCCAGATTTCATCAGTTTGCCATCCTTCACCAAGGTCCCACAGGTTCTTTTATCTCCCAGACCCATTCCTACCTGATTCCAGACCTTCACACTTTGATATGCAACCACCTATGCAAAGGGTAGAAAAAATGTGTAAAGATATATCAGAAGTCAGATGTTTGGTTTTGGGAGTGAGTCAAATAAAAATCAGTGCATTGATGTCACTCTTGGCATATACCTGGGAAAGATGAAAACTCTAATTTGAAAAGAAACATGTACCCAGTGTTCACAGCAGCACAACTCACAACAGCCAAGACATGGATGCAACATAAACGTCCATCGACAGATGAATGGGTAAGGAAGATGTGGCACACGTCTACAGTGGAATATTACTCAGCCATAAAAGAGTGAAATGCAGCCATTGGCAGCAACGTGGATGGACCTAGGGAATATCAGGCTTAGTGAAAAGTCAGAGAAAGACAAATACATGATATCACTTATATGTGGAATCTAAGAAATGATGCGAATGGACATATTTATGAACAGAAATAGATTCACAGACATGGAAGATAAACTTGCAGTTCCCAAAGGGGAAAGGGTGGGAGGGATAAATTAGAAATTTGGATTAACAGATACACATTAATAAATATAAAACAGATAACACAGATACAGCAAAGGGAACTATATTCAATATCTTGTAATAACCTACAATAGAAAAGAACTTGAAAAAGAACACTATATATAAGTGTGTGTATGTATGTATGTGTACACACTCTCTAGATATAATAAATATATATACATATATATATGTAAAACCAAACCACTTTCTACACACCTGAAACACTGTAAATTAACTATAAAAGTGAAAGTGAGTCACTCAGTCGTGTCTGACTCTGCGACCCCATGGACTGCAGTCCACTAGGCTCCTCTGTCCATGGGATTCTCCAGGCAACAATACTGGAGTGGGTAGCCATGCCTTTCTCCAGGGCATCTTTCCTACCCAGGGAATGAACTCGTGTCTCCTGCACTGCAGGCAGATTCCTTACCATCTGGTAAAAGTACACCACCAGGGTATACTTCAGCTTAAAAAATTAATGCATTGAAGGAGGGACTTTCACCTACAGACAAAAAGACAGGACAACTAGAGTGAGCCAGTATCGGCGGGGCTCCAGAGCACAGGATGTATCAGATGGTAACATGATGTTCACATGATTACATAATAGATAGAGGGGCACAGGAGACTCTGAAGGAAGAGCAGCGTCTGGTAAATGCTGACTCCAGTCACTTCACACCATGGGGTCTAGGCTCAGACCCTTCCTATTAATGAAATCCAGGGGCTGCTGCCATCCTATTGAAAAGGACCAGATCTTACGGCCCTGCCCATTCCCTCATGTCCTCTGCCTGCCTTTTGTCTGTGGGAAAACGTAGACAAAGATAAGTTTAATCAGAGAAGTGAGAAAATGCAGAAACAAACAAAAAAAAAGTCAAGTAGGAGTGAAAGTCGCTCAGTCATGTCCGACTCTTTGCGACCCCATAGACTATACAGTCCATGGAATTCTCCAGGTCAGCATACTGGAGTGGGTAGCCATTCCCTTCTCCAGGGGATCTTCCCAACCCAGGGATCAAACCCAGGTCTCCTGCATTGCAGGTGGATTCTTTACCAGCTGAGCCACCAGGGAAGCCTGAAAATAGTCAAAGAGACCAAACAGTAACACTTCAGTCACTAAGCATAGTCAAGGTCCTCTAGTTCCTTCTCAAGGGCAATAGGAAATACTCTGAGCCATGTCCTGTGAACTGTTCTGCAGATGCTGAAATCCCATCAGGTGAGGAAGTTAACTACACGATGCCCAGACTGTAGACGACATAAACTACAGTTCCGAGAACCGGCCTCAAAAAAAAAAAAAAAAA
>SJYF01001114.1:2426817-2439820 GCA_006410515.1 Procapra przewalskii | reverse complement strand
ATATGCTATCTAGGTTGGTCATAACTTTTCTTCCAAGGAGTAAGCGTCTTTTAATTTCATGGCTGCACTCACCATCTGCAGTGATTTTGGAGCCCCCCAAAATAAAGTCTGACATTGTTTCCCCATCTATTTCCCGTGAAGTGATGGGACCAGATGCCATGATCTTCGTTTTCTGAATGTTGAGTTGTAAGCCAACTTTTTCACTCTCCTCTTTCACTTTCATCAAGAGGCTTTTTAGTTCCTCTTCACTTTCTGCCATAAGGGTGGTGCCATCTGCATATCCGATTATTGATATTTTTCCCATGGTGGTCTGTACATGTTGTAAATAGAAGTTGCCTTCTCAGCCTTGTGTCTGCCCAGGACTTCTGCCCAGTAAGAGAGATAAGGTCAGATCAAAAATCTACCGCAGTGGACTTCACTGGTGGTCCAGTGGTTGACAGTCTGCCTGTCGATGCAGGAGACAATGCCTGGTCTGGGAAGATCCAATGTAGAAAAACTAAGCTCATGCGCCACAACTCCTGAGCCCAAGCTCAAAGGAAAGAGCTTTGCAACAAGAGAAGCCTGCAAGCCCAAACTAGAGAAGGCTTGTGTACCATAACAAAGACCCAGAAAAGGCAAACAAGCAAACAAACGAACAAAAAAGAGTATCTTTTGGTGGTGAATACCAGAGTCACTCAATGGATTAAATCAACTCCTATTTCTCCACATCTTTAAATTTACAGCTAGTCTCCTACTATATTAGCAAGTGTATGATTTGAACTTCATTAAATTCTAAATTTTGAAATAGAATTCCAATGGTATAAAGAAACCAAAGAGTACACAGGCTATTGCTTCCAAATCAACTGTCCTGCCAACTGAGGTTTGTTGCTGGACTGCCAAGGAAACCTCCTCCTGAGGGTGGTTTTCTGACTCAGTGGCAGAAGCACAAGGCCTGTGAGATGGCTTCTTGGTCGGTATGAGATGAGGGGTGCCCCAAAGTCTGCACAACCAAAAGGAACTGAAACATGTCCATACATACAAATAAAGGTATTCATTGGGAGGCCTTACACGTTAATTGCGCTTCCCTGGTGGCTCAGGCATGAAGAATCCGCCTGCAGTGCAGGAGGCACAGGAGATGTGGGTTCTATCCCTGGTTGGGAAGATCCCCTGAAGGACAGCATGGCAACCCACTCCAGCATTCTTGCCTGGGGAATCCCATGGACAGAGGAGCCTGGTGGGCTACAGTCCACGGGGTTGCAAATAGTCAGATAGGACTGAAGTGACTGAGCACGCAAGCACATTAATTGGGATTTAAAATACCAAAACACTTGTTACCCCATTTGTCCTAGAGCATAAGTGAAAATGGGCATAGGGTTTTACACTTCAAGAAGTGACGGTTAGGGATGCTATGCTCTGCCGCTTACTTGATTGTGCCAGGAAGGCCAAGGGCAGCATGGCAGGCCTGGAGAGATGAGTGGGGGTCGGGACAAATAAGGCTGGAGGGACTCAAGGCAGAGGGGTCTGCAGCAACACGGATGGGCCTAGAGGCTGTCATACTGAGTGAAGAAAGTCAGATAAAGAAGGGGAGATACAAAACAGGAACAGACGCCCAGACTTAGAGAACGAGCTTACGGCTGCCAGCAGGGAAGGATGATGGGAAGAGATAGTTAGGGAGTTTGGGACTAACTTGTACATGCTGCTATATTTAAAATGTAAAACCAACAAGGACCTCCTGTGTAGCACAGGTCATGTGGCAGCCTGGATGGGAGTTTGGGGGAGAATGGATACATGGGCATGTATGGCTAAGTCCTTTTGCTGTCTACCTGAAACAACGACAACATTGTTAATCGGCTACATTCCAATATAAAATAAAGTTAAAAAAAGAATTCTGTGTAGTCAGCCTGGGCCAGCCCTGCGCTTGACTGCGGGGTCACTGAAGAACATGCCACCTGGAGGATCTGGCGGATCTATTCTGTTCCATTCTGGTTTCCTCCCACTTTGTAGGATCCTCTCCAAATGTTGCCTCTCAGAGATCACGACTTCGAGGATCTCCTCTAAGAGAGTGCTAACCAGTTATAGGCAGGGTAACAGAATCAGACTACTCCTGTTCACAGTTTTATACCAGGGAACGGTTCTGTCAAATGTGTGGGCGCTAAGTCGCTTCAGTCGTGTCCGACTCTGCAACACTATGGATGGTAGACTGCCAGGCTCCTCTGTTCCTGGGGCTCTCCAGGCAAGAATACTGGAGTGGGTTGCCAGGTCCTCCTCCAGGCGATCTTCCAGAGCCAGGGATCGAATCTGTGTCTCTTACATCTCCTGCACTGACAAGCAGGTTCTTTACTAACTAGTGTTACCTGGGAAGCCCCTTCTGGTATATAGCTCTATCCATTTTTTTTTTTAATAGCTGGATTCTAGTTCTTTAAAGCATAAAGTAATTTAACATTAGATGTGAAGAAGCAAACATTTACATCATATATTAAGCAAAACAAAAGGATGCTCAACAATCAGCTTAAGATCTAGAACATTTCCAGGTAAAGTGGGGTTGATTTCAACCCTCTGTTGGGAGCACACCTAGAGGTTTCTTCTATGTCCTATCATTGAAAGGAACTGGAATAGGAGACACAGTGCATCACAGGAGCATGGGTGCTAGCTGAAGA
The DNA here is from genome assembly GCA_006410515.1 of Procapra przewalskii. NCBI lineage: Eukaryota > Metazoa > Chordata > Mammalia > Artiodactyla > Bovidae > Procapra > Procapra przewalskii. The sequence goes on along the minus strand of SJYF01001114.1, from coordinate 2,437,184 downwards.
CAACTCAGACAGAGAGCTCCTGCCTGGAAGTGATTGCTCTAACCTGGTGCAAACCTTATAACAGGGAACTAGCAGGATGCCACGAACCAGAGATTGAAGAAAAGGGAAAAGACACTTGAGCAGAAAGCCCTCGGTTGAAGAGCCGTCAGTGGGGACCAGGTACTGCCAGCCCAGCAGGAACCTCTGGAGACTCCGTGGACTTTATGTGACGAGGATGTGTTCTATGAGGCTAGTGTTCAGGTTGCTGAGGAGGATTCCTTCTCTGACTCTTAGAATGCATAATAAGAAGTGAGTTTTCTGAACCTATCACGGAAGAAGACTCACTTCTTAAGTCCTTTGAAAGAAGGACTGGAATAAGAGCTTTCTCAACAGGTTCTTATGGCAAGCTCACTTCTTGAATGTTCCTTGGAACACATGAAAAAAAAAAAAGGGTAAAACAAGAATTTCCTCAACAGATTGTTGGGCAGAATCCACTTCTTGAGTTTTCTGAGTCCAAAACAGGCAAGAAGCTTCCTCCAAGAGGAATACCAGCACTGACTTTCCAGATCCTAAACAGCTCACAGAACGTACTAGAATGAAGCCAAGCACAAATAAAGAATACGATGCTCCAGAAAAATAATTGTCTTCACAATGCATACATAAGAGAGTTCAAGAATAGAGCATTCCTGAGAAAGCATCTCCAAGTTCACGGTCCCTGAGATCATGGATGTGCAGAATGTGGGAAAGCCTTCAAGGAGAGCACAAAACTAAAAAGCCATTTTCTGGTTCATATTGAAGTGAAACCATTTACATATACTCTTGAACTGTGTGGAAAAACGTTTCTCCCTGTCCCATTTGTGTACACATGTACTGGGGAGAAACCTTTTGTGTGTCTGTTTGAAGGCTGTTGCAAGTTTATTCAATCAAATAACATGAAAGTTCATCTCTTAACTCATGCAAAAGCTAAAGTGAGTCAGTGAAAGAAGATGGAAAATAATCCTCCAACAGGATAACATCCATGCTTAGTTGCTCAATCGTGTTCAACTCTTTGTAACTCCCATGGACTGTAGCCTGCCAGACTTCTCTGTCCATGGGATTCTCCAGGCAAAAGTACTAGAGTGCATTGCCAGGCCCTCCTCCAGGGGATCGTCCAGACTCAGGGACTGAACCCGTGTCTCCTGCACTGCAGATGGATTCTTTACCATCTGAGGTACCAGGAAAACCCTTAAAGAGGATAGGCATATTAACAAAAGAGTGACTGGAGACAAATATCCCTCATATGCCTCATTGATTATTGTTTCAGGAAATAATTTTAAATCAATATAGCCACCTTATATATATATTTAAATGTTACTAAGATGCTCCTTTAGTCTGTGATAATATTTTAGAACTCTGTATATAATTACAGTGTGCTTCTAATAGTAAGGTCAGTAATGAACTTACTTCAAAAGCAGAATCTTTAGTTATTATGAANAGCAGAATCTTTAGTTATTATGAATTGTATTTTTGGATATGGGCATTAATGTCTCATAGTATAAAAATGAAATTAACTTTGCTTTTTAAGTAGAGTTTCCAATTGTTTAGCTTTTTCCTTTTAGGAATGTACTTCTTAATACATGTGATAATTCCAGGTGGCGCAGTGGGAAAGAATCCACCTGTCAATGTATAAGACTCAGGTTCAAACCCCAGGTTGGGAAGATCCCTTGGAGTAGGAAAGGGCAACTCACTCCAGTATTCTTGCTTGGGAAATCTCACAGAGGAGCCTGGTGGGCTATAGTCATGGGGTTGCAAAGGGTCAGCCATGATAGAGCATACATACATAATCCTAGAGAATGCAAATTTTGCATTGAATTGTCAATACATGAATGAGTAGCTGAACTTTAAGTTAAATATGACATTTAATCATTTTACTTTTTATCATTGTATCAAACCATATTGAAATCATATAGTAGATGTAAATGGTTATTTGATATTATCAACTCATTTGAATCCATTTTAGATACTTTAAAATAAAAGGAAATAATCCCACCCCAAAAGAACTAAGAAAATATGTTCTTCTTTTTCCTCCTTTCCCCTAGTACTGCTACCCTGGGCTTATCTTCCCTATGTATTTCTTTATAGTATATACACTACAGGAGGAGAAGGGGACGACCGAGGATGAGATGGCTGGATGGCATCACGGATTCGATGGACGTGAGTCTGAGTGAACTCCGGGAGATGGTGATGGACAGGGAGGCCTGGCGTGCCGCGATTCATGGGGTCACGAAGAGTTGGACACGACTGAGCAACTGAACCGAACTGAATACACACCACTAATCCATATGTAGTTTAACTTTGCATGCTTTAAACTTTGCATCAGTGGAATTACACTGACTATCTTCTTCTGTGACTTGCTTTTTTTCTTTTTTTCCTAACACTCTGTTCCAGAAAGTCATCCTTAGAGATGCCTGCTGCGGAGTTTCATTCACTGTCACTGCTCTATGGCATTCTATTGTGTTTGTATAACACAAATTATTTCCATGTTGCTACAGGGGTATTTGGGCTTCCCTGGTGGCTCAGGAGGTAAAGAATCTGCCGGCAATGCAGGACACCTGGGTTCAATCCCTGGTTTAGGAAGATCCCTGGAGAAGGAAATGGCTCTCCACTCCAGTATTCTTGCCTGGGAAATCTCATGGACAGAGAGAATCCTGCTGGGCTACAGCTTATGGGGTTGCAGGGAGTTGCACACAACTGAGTGAATAACATACACACACACACACACACACACATACACACACAGGTATTTGGGTTGTTTTCTGGTATTTTGTTATTACAGACTTTGCAGTTGCTATGAACTGTTTTTAAAAGGGATAGTCCCAACTTAGCTTTCTACCAATGAGTACAAGCTCTAGAAACTGCGCATCACACTGCCTGATGGGCACAAAAGGCATCTCCCATAGGTCTTCATGTAAAGTTCCTAGATCACTAAAGGAAGCTGAGCATTTCATATATTTATTGGCCAGCAGGTTTTCTCTTCCATGGCATGCAGATTAAACCCTTTGCCCATTTTTCTATTACATTTTTTAAATAATAAGCAAGATATTTAAATATCTTGAAATTTTATTAAAAACTAGGTACCCAGAAATAGAAAAAAAAATCCATTTTAACATTAATACAGAATCTTAAAGGATGCCAAATAGCCAAAACTATCTTGATATAGAAGAGCAAAATTGATTCTTGATGTCAGAATATAGTACAAAGCTACAATAATCAAAACAGTATGGTACAGGCATAAAGACAAACAAAACAATGAAATAGAACACACAGCCCAGAAATAAATCCTCACATATATAATCCAGCAATTTTCAACAAGGTTTCCAAGACCATTCAGTGGGGGAAATGACAGTTTCTTCAACAACCAATGATGGTAAACAACATGCAAAAGAATGAATATGGATCCTTACCTTGCACTGTACCCAAAAATGAATGCAAAATGGATAAAAGACTTAAACATAAGATCTAAAACCATACCACTCTTAGAAGAAAACATAAGAGTAAAAAAAGCCTCATGATGTTGGATTTGGCAATGATTTCTTGGATGTGACATGAAAAGTGTTAACAAAAGCAAATGTAGATGAACTGGATTACATCAAAATTTAAAACATCTTAGGTCAAAGGACACAATCAGTAGCATGAAAGGCCACCTACACAATGGGAAAAAATATTTTCAAATCATTTATTTGATGATAGTGGGTTAATGTCCAGAATGTAGTAACAAAAGTCCTACAGCTCAACAGCAACAACAAAAAGACCAAATAACCTGATTAAAAAACAAGCAAAGGACTTGACTGGATGATTCTCCAACAGTGAAATAAGATGGCCAACAGGCATATGAAAAGATGTTCAAAATCAATAATCGTTAGAGTAATGCAAACCAAAACCGTAATGAGATAATCACCTTACATCCATTACAAGGGCTACCATTACAAGGGCTAAAATTTAATAAAAAAAATTTTTTTTAAACACAGAAAATAATAAACATTGATGAGGATGTGAAAAAACTGGAACCCTTGTGCACTTTTGTGGGATGTAAATCAATGTGGCTGCTGCGATGCAAAACAGTGCGGCAAAAAATTTAAAGTAGAGTTATCACACGATGCAGCCATTCCACTTCTGGGTATATAAGAAAGAACTGAAGCAGAGACTCCAAGAGGTATTTGTACAGCCATGTTCAGAACAGCCATATTCACAATAGCCAAGACATGGAAGCAATCCAAGTGTCCATTAATGGATTAATAGAGAAACAAAATGTGGTATCAACACAAAATGGAATATTACTCAACTTTAAAGAGGAAGGAGATTCTGACATAGGATACAATCTGATGAAGCTTGAGGACCATTATGCAAAGAGCTAGGTGGCATAATATTAGTGGCATAGGAGGCATAATTCTAAGAGAAACGTCAGTCACAAAAAGACAAATTCTGTATGAGGTCTCTAGAACAGTCAAATACGTAGAAAGAGAGAGTAGAGCAGTGGCTCCCAGGGGCCTGAGGGGAGGGGAAGAGGGATACTGTTACTTAATGCGGACAGAGTTTCAGTTTGGGAAGGTGAAATAGTTTTGGAGATGGATGGTGGTGATGGTTGTACAACAGAGTCAAGTACTTAATACCACTGAATAATACAGTCAAAAATGGTTAAGATGGTCAACCTGATGTCACAGACACTTTACTACAATTTAAAAAAAGCAACACAACATTGCAAACCCCTGTGTGCATGCTCAGTTGCTTCAGTCGCATCCGAATCTTTGCTGCCCCATGGACCACTGCCCCCCAGGCTCCTCTGTCCACAGGATTCCCCAGGCAAGAATACTGAAGCAGGCTGCCATGCTCTCCTCCAGGGGATCTCCCCCACTTCCCCATCCAGGGATCAAACCTGAGTTTCTTGCATATCCTGCACTGGCAGGCAGATTCTTTACCACTAGCACCACCTGGGAAGCCTGCAAATCAACTGTATTCCAATAAAAATGTAAAAAGAGAGAACATAGATAGGAATTACATCAGGCTTCTTGTCAGAAACCATGCAAAGCAGAAGATAATGGAGAGACTTTCTGGGGGTACTTTTCTGGAAATAAACCAGTGAGGGCGTGATCTCCTCTGAGGACATGGAATTTCCATGTCTTTTTCCTACTCTGCTTTGCCTGCTGCTGCTGCTGTTAAGTCGCTTCAGTCGTGTCCAACTCTGTGCGACCCCATAGACGGCAGCCCACCGGGCTCCCCCGTCCCTGGGATTCTCCAGGCAAGAACACTGGAGTGGGTTGCCATTTCCTTCTCCAATGCATGAAAGTGAAAAGTGAAAGTGAAGTCGCTCAGTCGTGTCCGACTCTCAGCGACCCCATGGACTGCAGCCCACCAGGCTCCTCCGTCCGTGGGATTTTCCAGACGAGAGGACCGGAGTGGGGTGCCGTTGCCTTCTCCACTGCCTTGCCTCGCTGTGCTGTAAAGGGGAGCAAGGGACTGGCATTTGTTGCCTGGTTTACTGCTTGCAAAGTGCTTTAGAAACCCAACTAACTTTGACCTTGATATCTTACCCTCTCAAGTCAGTACTTTTCCGAAGTACCTGAAGTCAGTACTTTATGAAATTTGGCTTCCACTCAAGTTACCCATGGAAAGACTATGACTTGGAGAGATTAAATAAACTGCCAAATTAGGACAGCTCCTACGTAGTGGAGCTTGAGCCTCAAACAAAGGCCTGTCTAACTTTGACAGACCTCATGTTGTTTCTTTTTCTTTTGGGCCATCTGGTGCAGCATGCAGGATCTTAGGTCCCTGACCAGGGATAGAACCTGTGCCCGCTGCGGGTAGAGCTATAGAGTCTTAACCAGTGGACCACGAGGGAAGTCCCTGAGAGACACCTTTAAGATACTGAAAGATAAAAATTCTATATCCAGTAAAAACATCTTTCAAACTTGAAGGCAAAATAAACAGCCCCCGCAGCTGATCCCCCGACACAAATCAAATGCCTATTCTCTGCAAGGTCCTGTTCTAGGTTCTGGGTGATGACAGTGAACAAAGCCAAGATACATCCTAAAAGAGAGAGGACACAAGCAAACACTCGTGTAAATAAAGAGTGGACTAGCTGCTCTTAAGTACCGCAGAGGAAAGAGAGCAGCGACAGAGAGTGAGCGCTGAGCTCTAGGATTAGGAAGAGCCTCACTGGAAGAGGGACATCTGAGTGGAGACCTGACTGAGATCTGCAGATACAGGCAGACAGACCTCCAGGAAGAAGAGAAACCAACAGCAGAGGCGCAGAATCGGGAGGCAAAGGCAGAGGGCAGGGCTTGGAGGCTTGGACAGTTCAGAGGTCAGGGAGGAGGAGGGAGAAGAGCCAGGGAGGAGTGGGGGGTGACACGGAGAGTGTGGGGTCCCAGGAGTCAGGGGAAGAAAGTGTCTCCAGGAGGGAGGTGTGACCATGTGAGGGGAAGACGGGAACTGAGAATGACTCTGGACTTGGCACGTCTGCTCTGATCAGGGCCTCTCCGTGATTGTGGGGTTAAGAGAGAAAACCAATAAAGACTGCCCTGCAGGTGAACTTTTCCCTATTCAGAGATTAATGAGGTGGCCCTGGGGCAAGGGGATTTCGCAAATTCTTGGAGCTGCTAATATTATGGTTAGCTGGTGGGAATGTTCTACCAAGATGTCAACAGTGACGAGCAGGAGGGAGTGAAGGCAGCGGCTGGAGTGAAGTCCTTGAGGAGACAGAGCTGGGCTCCCTGGGGTGGGGGAGAGCTCAGAGAGGATCTTAGCTGGTGGTCCTCAGGATGTTAACTCTTTGTCAGTAATTTGCATTGCTAATATTTTCTCCCAAATGTATGGTGTCTTTTTCTGAAAGATATTCTTAATTTTTTTTTCTTTTTTGGCATAACACGTAGCATATGGTGGGGTCTTAGTTCCCCAACCAGGGATCGAACCTGTGCCCCCTGCACTGGAAGAAGGATTCTTAACCAGTGGAATCCCAGGGAAGTCCCAACATACTCTTAATTTTAATGTCGTCAGCCTAACCCATCCTTACTTCATTGCTGAGCCCGTGAGCCGCCTAGGGCTGTCAGGATGGAAGCTCCTGATCTGAGTGAGGGCGGGGCACATGTCCCCAATGTTACTGTGGGGTCCAAGGCTCACCGCAAGCTCTGGATTCCTGCCCCTTCCCAGAGCGACAGAGCCCAGAACAGAGGATTAAGCAGGATGTGCTAAGTCGCAACAGTCATGTCCAGCTCTTTGAGACCCTATGGACTGTAGCCCGCCAGGTCCCTCTGTCCATGGGATTTTCCAGGCAAGAATGCTGGAGTGGGTCGCCATTTCCTCCTCCAGGGAATTTTCCTGACCCAGGGATCGAATCCATGTCTCCTGTATCACCTGCATTGGCAGCGGATGCTTTACTACTGCGCCACCTGGGAAGCAGGATAAATTTTACTTAAGGTTTCACAAAGGAGGCAGAAGAGAGAACTTATTTTGCATAGGAAACTATTGGAGTTAAAATTCTCACTAGAAATGTCTGCTTCCCTTTAAAATTCTTCCAGTTCTCTTGGACATCCTTCTTTTAAAGATTTCCCTTTTAAGCATCCCTAGCTCTCACTCTCATCAGAATGGAATCTTCCCCAACTCCCACCGCTAACTCCCAGGTTTTCCTTCTGGCTTTGCAAGTCTGTTTCTCAGAGCATCTCTGACCCCACAGTAGCCGGTGCAGCCGGGTTACCAGGGCCAATCATTTGAGTTACTGTACATAGCAACTCTTTCCTTTCATCAGCAATCCTGAATGTATGTGTTTGATCCCATTAGCAAGGTAACCAAATGCAGAGCCCCATGACCACATGCACACCTGCTCCAAATACAAACCGTAACCCAGAACTCCAACAACCTAGACACGTAAACAGCCTGCTCTTGTTCCATGGCCAAACCCATTAGTCAAATAGCTGTTTGCCTAACAAAAACTCATCTCTCTCTGGCTAACTGAATGTTAGAACACAAACAGTCCTGTTTCCCTAAGGCAGATGGACTTCCAGGAACCACCATCTGGGGCCTGTGTCGGGGGTGGGGAAGTGAGAGGAGAAGATGGGGACCAGAGCCCTGGGTCTTGGTATCTTCCCTGAGGCCACAGCAGAACCTCATTCTGGAACCAGCCTCGTGTCATCCGGAAGCTGCTGCGGGTCAGTTTACCCACAGGAAACATGCTGATGGGATGGGCAGGAAAGGGGCTTCATTTGGTACACTCGGGTCCTGATTCTGCCAAAATCAGATTCCAAGGACATCCTGAGGACCCTGGAAGGAAGTGGAGCTGTTTCCTTCTCCTGTAGGAAGACCCACACCCACTGGGCTAGGGCTTTTGCATGCTGCGTGCTAAGTCGCTTCAGTCATGTCGGACTCTTTGTGACCCCACGGACTGTAGTCCACCAGGCTCCTCTGTCCATGGGATTCTCCAGGCGAGAGAACTGGAGTGGATTGCCATGCCCTCCTCCAGGGGATCTTCCCAACCCAGGGATTGAACCCACATCTCTTACGTCTCCTGCACTGGCAGGCGGGTTCTTTACCACTAGTGCCACCTGGGAAGCCCAAGATGTACTTTTTTTTTTTTAAACCACTTTATTTTGAACTAATTTTAGATTTAGAGAAAAGTTGCAAAGATAGTACAAAGAGTTTCCTTATGGGCCTTACCAGGCTTTCCCAAATGTTAGCAATGTTTACCCTCATATAATCACCGTATATGCACTCTTTGTTAATGCATAAATGCTCAAAATATTTTGTAGAGTCAGAGCAAACAACACTGTTAAAAGTCTTATCAGCCCCATCTCACAGGTGAGAAAATTAAGGCTCAGAAGAATAAACACTTTACCCAGGTACAAAGTCAGTGCCACAGCAGATCTGTCCCTGTCCATCAGAGGGTGACTTGCGAGTTGAGGCTATGTCCTAGTCATCATTTTGCCCTACCTCCAGCATTCAACACAGAACTTGGCGCGTAAGGAGAGCTAAGTAAACATCTGAGCCTGAGCCTGTGTAAATATCTGACCACCAAGAGCCCCCTCTACGTATGCAGGTAAGAGTCCTGGGGAAGACTTAGAGGATGGAGAGATGTCACTCTCGTAAGGACATAAGGCATAGGATTTCTTGCCTACAAACCCAGATCTGACTCTTTGACCTGCTGGTGATGGGACACTATAGAAGTCCTTTAATTTTTCTCAGTTTCCTTATCCATGTATCTCCTTAGGGGAGGTGCAAGAATGTCTCCAAACACACTGATATTTGATTTTTAACTTCTTCCCTCTAATGGATACTGTCTTGTGTATATATACTTGGAGGGAGGTGAGCAGAGAGAAGTCCAGTCAACTGTCTCATTCCTGCTCCTCAATAGTTAACAATCCTGGTGGGCAGGAAGTGAGGAAGAGAGAAGGGACCAAGGTCTGCCAGCTCTTCCCACAAGCCATGTGGTCACCTGCAAAATGACTCATCTCATCTAATTCTCATATTAGCCTTACTATGTTAACTACTTTGATTATTGTTGAAACAGAATTGATTTAATGTTAATTTCTGCTGTACAGCAGTTGCTTATATATGTGTATATATATACACACATTCTTTTTATATTCTTTTCCATTATGGCTTATCCCAGGATACTGAATACAGTCCCCTGTGCTATACAATAGGACCCTGCTGTCTACCCATTCTCTATCTAACAGCTATATCTGCAAACCCCAACCTCCCATCCCATCCCTTGCTCCACCTGCCTACCCCTTGGCAACCACAGATCTGTTCTCTATGTTCGTGATTCTGTTTCCATTTCACAGATAGGTTCATTTGTGTCCTATTTTGCGTGCTAAGTTGCTTCAGTTGTGTCTGACTCTGTGCTGACTGTAGCCCGCCAGACTCCTCTGTCCATGGGATTCTGCAGGCAAGAATACTGGAGTGGGTTGCCATGCCCTCCTCCAGGGGACCTTCCCAAGCCAGGGATGGAATCCATGTATCTTATGTCTCCTGCATTAGCAGGCGGCTTCTTTCCTACTAGTGCCACCTGGGAAGCCTGTCCTGTTTTAGGTTCTACATATTCAGTTCAGTTCAGTTCAGTTCAGTTCAGTTCGGTCACTCAGTCGTGTCCGAATCTTTGCAACCCCATGAATCGCAGCACGCCAGGCCTCCCTGTCCATCACCAACTCCCGGAGTTCACTCAGACTCACGTCCATCGACTCAGTGCTGCCATCCAGCCATCTCATCCTCTGTCGTCCCCTTCTCCTCCTGCCCCCAATCCCTCCCAGCATCAGAGTCTTTTCCAATGAGTCCACTCTTTACATGACGTGGCCAAAGTACTGGAGTTTCAGCTTTACATCAGTCCTTCCAAAGAAATCCCAGGGCCGATCTCCTTCAGA
>SJYF01001114.1:2407564-2418095 GCA_006410515.1 Procapra przewalskii | reverse complement strand
AAGGAGATCCAACCAGTCCATTCTAAAGGAGATCAGTCCTGGGTGTTCATTGGAAGGACTGATGCTAAAGCTGAAACTCCAATACTTTGGCCACCTCGTGCGAAGAGTTGACTCATTAGCAAAGATTCTGATGCTGGGAGGGATTGGGGGCAGGAAGAGAAGGGGACAACAGAGGATGAGATGGCTGGGTGGCATCACCGACTCAATGGACATGAGTTTGAGTGAACTCCAGGAGTTGGTGATGGACAGGGAGGCCTGGCGCGCTGCAATTCATGGGGTCGCAAAGAGTTGGACACGACTGAGCAACTGAACTGAACCAAACTGAACTATACAGCCAAATGTGTTAGGTGTCTAGGCTAACGTTGTGGGAATTATGAACAAATTGGACTTATGAATGTGCTCTCGGAATGGAAATTGTTCATATGTAGGGGACTTGGTGTATTCAGAATAAAAATACAAGCCTATAGAAGCTTTTGGGTAGTGAGGATGCTGAAATGCATGTGGTGGATGACACAGGTTTTTAGGTGGACTTCAGCTCTACAGGCTGGGGGTAGAAACGTGGCGACTGTACTAATGAGCGTATCAGCGGCTGTGTCAACCCCACTGATTTAGTGGCTGAGCACAAGAGAAGTTCAGTTCTGAAGCATGGTGTTGGAAGACAGGTGGAATTTTACCACTTGGTGATTCTCCTATTTGCCTTGCCAAAAATGCATGCACATCATGCTGTTTCTGCCCTTGGCATTTCAAAAAGGACCACAGGATACTGGTACTGTTCCATCCAGGCTGTACAAGATGAAGACTGATTCTGATCGCTGCCATTGGCGGTGTGGAGATGCCTCGTGGTTTTGCCATGATCCACTTTCACCAAGTGGTGGATTTGCAAGTAGTGGTGAGGATGAAAAGTAGTGGGTTCAAGAATGAACTCAGGAAGACAGAAGAAGACAGTGAGACAGCTCTTCTTAGGTAGTCTTTCGTTTTGTTTTCACCTCAATTACTTAAAAACTTGTCACATTTGGGAACCAGAGGCTCTTCCATCTTTGAGAACGTGGGAATCCTGTGCAGACAGTCAGTGGGGCAGGGAAGAAGAAGGTGGGAAATGTTTGCTCGCCCTTGAGTTACCTTTGTTGACCACCTTTGGGGGAAGTCCCTTGGCCCAATGTAGATGCAGAGGGAAGCTGGGAGATACAGTTCCTAGCCAGACACTTCTCCTGGCAACAATCCCACAGTGCGGTAGGAAGAGCAGGGACCTCGTGATGGATGTCCCTATCTCTGCTGCAGGATGATCCCAAAGTTCTTCACGGTGCCAGTGACTATGAATTGCCAGGGACTTGGTTCCCCTGGAGAGCTGGGGGAGTGGCAGGAAGCTTTCCAGGCTCCGTCCCTCCTCTCTAAGGAAGATCTACAAAGCCTCACAAGTCCCCCAAAAGGATCCTGTAAAATGCACGTGTGCACATGCCCCTCAGTCCGCCTTGTCAATTCCATCTGCTCTCTATTCCATCTCCTTCTCTAGGGGAAGGAGAAAACACCTTCACCAGAGACAAGGGTTCTCTCCAAGCTGGGCTTAAACACACCAACTTTCACCTAGCTTTCATAAAACCAAACACTTGAGAGACAACCAACGAAACCCCCAAAAGACCCAATCCTCCTGCCTCAACACTAATCCATAGCAAAATATTTACAAGCCAGTCTCCATCCTCTTGGAGCATCTAAAGTTCATCACTGAAAAAATTCACTTGCATTTCCACCCCCACCCCCCAACCTAGAGAAATGCACCACAAAATATTCCATAGAATGGTCCTCATGAGATAGCCATGCAATGAGGGGAGCTTTAGTTTCCAGTGCTTTGAATTTGGTTTATGCTATAAATTAATTATGTATGTATGGTGGAGAGTAACTCATTCAACGTAAGTGTCATAAAGTCAGGCACTTAGAAAAGAAAAGCGTGAAAGGATCCTGATGTGCTCTGAAATGTTACAGTAAGTACATAAATCATTTTGTTTTTTAAAACAGCTGAGGAGGTAAATGTAATGACTATAATTCTATTTTAAAAGGTCCAGGAAACATGAGAATAGAATTTGTACAAACATCCAAAAAAGGCAGTTAGAGTTGTCATCTTTTGTGACAAACTCAACTAAATGGTATGAAGTGTGGCCACTAAACCAATATGTACTTCAATGACAAAGACCTTGGCAGGGCCAGGTTCAAGGGCTCTGAGTTACAGGAGACCCACCAACCGCTGGAGCCTCTCTTAGAACAAAGGGGTCCACACTGGGAAAGGCACCTGAAGCTTCTCAGGGACCCTCAGCTGGGGACTCACTCCCCTCCCCTCCCAGCCCTGCCATGCACCCAAGCACCGCAGGCCCAGACAGACCTGGGTGGTGAGGGGAGGGGAACATTGGCCCAAGGGGGCCTGGTCTGCTCTGGTTCATACCTGAGGTAGACAAAACGTGTTTTGGGACTTTCCCTGGTGCTGAGCGCCAAAGAATGCTTTTGAACTGTGGTGTTGGAGAAGACTCTTGAGAGTCCCTTGGACTGCAAGGAGATCCAGCCAGTCCATTCTAAAGGAGATCAGTCCTGGGTGCTCACTAGAAGGACTGATGTTGAAGCTGAAACTCCAATACTTTGGCCACCTGATGTGAAGAGCTGACTCATTTGAAAAGACTCTGATGCTGGGAAAGATTGAGGGTGGGAAGAGAAGGGGATGACAGAGGATGAGATGGTGGGATGGCATCAGTGACTCAATGGACATGAGTTTGGGTAAACTCTGGGAGTTGGTGATGGACAGGGAGGCATGGCATGCTGGAGTCCACGGGGTCGCAAAGAGTCTAACACGACTGAGCAATTGAACTGAACCGAACTGAACTGGTGGTCCAGGGGTTAGGATGCCGTGCTTTCACTGCCAAAGGCCCAGGTTCAATCCCTGGTCAGGGAATTAAGATTCCCACAAGCCTCCCGGCATGGCCAAAAATAAGTGTTTTGGTGAAGTGGGGAGGCTGACTCTCTCAAGTGCTCAGCATAGACCCTGGCTATATAAGAGAATATGGTTTGATTTTGCTTTAAAAATTAGGCATAATACAAAGAGGAAGGGGTTGAGGGAGGGATGGAGTGGGAGACTTGGGTTAGCAAGTGTAAGTTATTATATTTAAGATGCATAAACAACAAGGTCCTACTGTACAGCACAGGGGACTATATTCAATATCCTGTGATAATAATGGAAAAGAATATAAAAATAACAGAAATAAAGTTTAGAACCACAAAAAAATCAGGCATAACAATTTCCAGTGATTGCTTTTCCCGTAAGTTCCCAATTCCCTGAGGAGTGAATGTCATATAATGAAATAATATAGGAGATAATGAATGTGCACAAGAGTTTTTTGCCTGGGGACTCAGTTAGAAGTGAAATAGCTCAGAGAAGTATGGAACATGCAGTAAGGCTGTTAAGGTAGAGAATGTAAATTAACAACCACCACCCCAGCAATAATTGTTCTAGTGGTGGGAGGAGCTGTGATCACTGTTAATTCAGTGCCAATCGATGGTCAAGTTCAAACAAGTACCCTGATCCTACAGCCAGCCTGTGGAAATACGCATTATCGGCCCATTGTTAAATATCAGATCAATGAACAGAAATGAAACTTTGGAGTCATGCAGAATTTCTTTAGTCATATGATTCTCATATTACCATTCTTAAAAGTTTCTATTGGAGTGCAGTGCTTTACACTGTTTGGTAGTTTCTCCAGTACAACAATGTGAGTCAGTTACATGTACACATATAACCCCCCCCCCTTTTTTAAAAAAAGATTCCTTCGCATTTCAGTCACCACAGACCACTGGGTAGTGGTGATCCATCATGTGGATTGGTAAACAGTGGATTTGAGAACCTGAACCACTTAGACTTCAGTGCCTGGGATTCCTTCCCTCTGCCACGCTCCTCTCTGCATCCTTGGTGCCTGGTGCAAGCATCACACTAGTAGGTGTGCAAACACTATATGGGGAAGGAAGTGAGGTGAGGGATTTGGAAACCATTCTAATGTCTGTGCCCATGGTCAGGGGCGGTCATTCCAACTCAGCTCTGCGTTGCATGCAACCAAGGCTAGGGTGCTGCCCGTGGAAGCAACAGGGTTGTGCTTTAGCAATCTGCACAGCACCCGCATTTCCACCCCCTTTTCTTTTTCAGCTTCAAAAAACCAAAAATAACATCAAGAGTTTGACAGGACACTGCCGTCTAGACATATGAGTCACCTTGCGTTTTTGTCTCACTCTCAGATCACTCTAGATGGCATGACCGTGGCATGGGCCACAGGAGTCCTCTGCCCTTTTCCTGGCAAACGTGTCTCAAAGCTCACTTCTGCCGAGAAACGCCTCTTTCCCAACAGGCCGAAATAATGACAAGACATGAAGCTGTCCTCTGCCGTGGGCTCCCCACTGGCTACACGACTTATCTGAATCCTCAGGAGGAGAAAGACTCAGTCAATGTGTGGTTGGAATGTTTTCCAACACCATCACCATCATCATCATCATCACCATCATATTATGATCTGCAGAGAGCAGGAGGCAGGATTTGTGTGAGTTTGGAAATTCACATTTGGAGTCAACCAAAGATGGGTCAGAAACCTCTGGATCAGGTGAGGTTTGAGGTTTTATAGACACTAGCATATTTATTTGTGTTCAGTTCAAACACTAGATCTCTGCAGAAACTAGGAGAGATTGGAATAAGGGAAATGTCAATTGCAACAGTCAGAGGTAGGTATTAGGGTTTCCGTTTTATAGCTAAAGGAGCGAGGCTTAGAGCTTTTAGTTTCCTAAATCATGGCAATACAGCCAAATAAAGGCAAAACTGGGTTTCAAACATCAGCTGACTAATGGCAAGCCACCGTCTTATCACTTTATCCCACTGATCCAAGATAGGCTGGTAGCGTCCTCTCCACCTTCCTCCCGCATCATCTATCCTGTCCAGTGCTGCCTCCACATTCCTTCCTATGAGGAAACTGTATCGACCATTTCTGCCATGATGGGGGAGCCTGGTGGGCTGCCGTCTATGGGGTCACATAGAGTCGGACACGACTGAAGCGACTTAGCAGCAGCAGCAGCAGCAGCATTTCTGGAGAGGTCTGGGAGTGAAGCGAACAAAGGTCTCACACCCTTCCTCTGAGCATCCGTGGACACTCTGATTAGTATGGATGATTTGGGTTAAAGAATTGTCAAAGTTCCTTTTTCATCTTTGAGATCTCCATGCAGGCATCTTTTTTCCTAAATGTGGTAAGATGTTAAAATCCTAACGCACCTGTGAGCTGGTTTGTTAGTCTTGATTCTTTAGGAAGCACATGGAAAGTAAGAAATGGCTTGCCATGAGCTGGTGGGATGGCAGGGGTCTGTGCCTCCTGGAGGCTTCTAGCAGTGTCCCCCCTTCCTGCAACCCCCACACACCTGCTTATGCCTCTTTGCACCTTCCCTCATGCAATGCACAGGAGATTCTTCCCATCACCTGACCTGTACAATGTTAGCAGTAGTGTTAGTCGATCAGTTGTGTCTGACTCTTTGTGATCCCATAGACTGTACCCTGCCAGGCTCCTCTGCCTATGGGATTCTCCAGGCAAGAATACTGGAGTGGCTCGCTATTACCTTCTCCAGAGGATCTTTCAGACCCAGGGATCAAACTTGGATCGCCTGCATTGCAGGCAGATTCTTTACTGCTTGAGGTACAGGGAAGACATACAATGTTAACTGCCCCTCAAGACCCACTGCCTGGAAGATCTCCCTCTGCGACCTGGGGATTCCCTGTTCTCCACCTTGTATGCCTTTAATACTGATCTTGCAAATATTCACAGTGACCCTGGTGCTTTGTGCTAACGCTGTTACTAAATCTCTTATTAATAAACCCGGCCTGGGGTATCTTGACCATCAAAGAGCCGTAATCACCCAATTATGGCAATTATTTAAGTGGCCAGCATTCTTCAAATCCACAAATATGAACACTGGAGTCAACCTTTGGAAAAATTTCAATGAAACTGCCTGAGAAAAACCACACAGCTGCGGCTGAATTAGACACGCTCTGAAATTACAAGGGTGTAACCTCCCGAAAAACAGCTGCGCTGCAAAGACAAACTCTTGATATCTGCTCAAGGATGAACAGAGACCTCAGGTAACTGGGGGCTGAACAGTGACTGAAGTACATGGGAACAGAGGAGATCCAGACACTAATACAGCATTTCCTGTTCGCCTTAGTGAAAGCTGAAAAGTCACTCCTGGGTGTTCTGGACTCCACTTTGCCCATGTCTGGCTGTCACTCAACTTCTCTGCGATGAGGCTGGCAGCTGTTGAACCGAGATGTGAAAGTGGGGTGAACTAAAAGTGAGCTAAACTACAGATACCATGATGATAGGTTAGAGCAGCAGGCATCTGGCAGCGGGGCGTGACATAAATGCACGAGGTCAGTGTCACAGCCTGGGGGGCACAGGGATGATGCTCTGTGTCTCATTTCTCCACTGACACAGCCCTGAATGTTTCTGATGCTGTCTTAAAACATGCAGAGACTATCTAAGCCTTTATCAGCCGCCCCCCTCTCATTCCTGCCTCTGCTGACAGTGGGACATTATGACATCTCAGATTCAGAGCATTGACTATGGACCGTCCTGTGCCTATACCATAGGTTCTGATGCTCACCTGACTGTGTGTGTGTGTCTGCAGGGTGAAGGAGCTCTGCCTTAGCAGCAAACCTGACAACGTCTCCTGGTATGAAGATTATTTTTTTCAATGTTTTATTTTGATTGAAGTACGTGCATGCATGCTTGGCTGTTTCAGTCGTGTCCAACGCTTTGCAATCCTATGGACTGTAGCCTGCCAGGACCCTCTGTCCATGGAGTTCTCCAGGCAAGAATACTAGAGTGGGTTGCCATGCCCTCCTCCAGGGGCTCTTCCCGACCCAAGAATCGAATCCACGTCTCCTGCAATGCTGGCAGATTCTTTACTACTGAGCCACCGGGGAAGCCCCAACTGAAGTATAGTTGAGTTATAACATTGTGTTAGTTTTAGGTGTACAGCACAGTTATTGAGTTACACACACACACACACACACATACACTCACATATATATTTCTTTTTCAGATTCTTTTCCCATATAGGTTATTACCAAATATTAAGTAGAGTTTCCCGTGCTATACAGTAGGTCCTTGTTGGCTATCTATTTTATATATAGTAGTGTATACCTGTTAATCCCAACCTCCTGATTTATTCCTACCCTTTCCCCCTTGAAGATATTTATGCATAATTACTGTTATTTGCCACCAAGCAGAAGACACAGGCTAAATGAAAAACCACAGTTACCAAATACTGTGCCCATTTTCTCTAAAGCAGTCACAAAAAACAGACAACCACAGCATCAACTGCAAGGGCTCTGAAGGTAGCGTGTTGCTTTTGGGGCGGATAATTCTTAGAAATAAGATGGGGAAACTTATGGGAAATAAGACTGCTTCAAGTTAGGAGGAAGACGGATGGCAAAAGGATGACTGTTGAACTTCTGTTTAGTTGTGAACTAGTGTCTGACTCTTGTGACCCAATGCACTGGAGCCCGCCATGCTCCTCTGTCCACGGGATTTCCCAGAGAAGAATACTGGAGTGGGTTGCCGAGATCTCCTCTGGGGGATCTTCCCCACCCAGGGATCAAACCCATGTCTCCTGCATCGCAGGTGTATCTTTACTGCTTTCCACCAGGAAAGCCTCCCAAACATGACTGCTTGCAGGATATCCTGCCCTCTCCTCCATCCCTGGCCCTGGAGCTGGTGGCCACATAGGACTGTTGGACCCCATAGAGGCCAATCTGGTCAGACTCCCTTGCCACGGGACTCCAGTATCCCGGGCTGCAAAGAAGGCTTCATCTTTGGGGCTTTAGACATCTGAGGGGCAGCAAAGTGCTCAGAATCTCCCCTCCCCAGAACCACCTGACAGTGCATGGTCAGAGTTAATAGTCACAAGTGTACATTACTGTAGGAATGAATAAAGAATGAATGAACCAGTGAGTAACCGGGCTCACCCAGGCATTTGGGTCGGGATGGGGTAAGGAGATGCAGGAGTAACCACAAGTGCCTCCAGAAAGACACAGGTCCCCAGCCTGACGTCAATGCCTCTGTACCCAGTGCTCCTACTCCAGCCCTGCCCCATCTTTCTCCAGAGCACTCAGCACCATCTGACTTATTCTATTTTGTTTGTTTGTTTCCCAACAAAAAGGTAAGCTCCACAAAGCCCAGGCTTTTCATTTGCTTAGATCGCCACTATTTCCATAGCAGCCAGAAGAGTGCCTGACACACAGCGGTCCCTTGGCGGATTTTGTGTCACGAGTGAAGGGCTGTCTCTGTCTTCCTAGAATGGAGGGGTGCCTGTGGCCCTGTTTCCAGAGTGCCCTCACCCTCTGGAGTAGAACTGTTAGTGGCAGCAATGGGTCACGGCATGTTCAGGGCTCAGGGAAGAAAAACCGAGCAAGGAGGTCCATCAGTTCCCACCAGGTGGGAGGCCCAATCGTGCCAGGAGGGCTGGGCGTGCTGGGGCATTGCTAATTAGGGCGACCTCGGCCATGCCTTCATGTTCACCACGGGCCTGAAAAACACATACCAGGGTTTCCGGGAAAGAAGATACCCCTCCAATTTCCAGAATGCCCGAGTTAGACAAGAAAATAACCACTGAAATGCTTTTTACCAACGTTAAGAGTTTGCTTTCAGCTGAAGGAGAAGCTGACAGTCACAGCAAGAGACCCGGCCTTCTAGGTCTGCACTCCAAACAAAGAAACAATATGGGATGGGCACATGTTCTGTGCCGTTATATAGTTAGCATTCCGACTCTTACTTTTGAAAGCAGCTCTGATTAGGTCAGCCCTGGACTCAAAAACTTTCAGAAGCTCCCACTGCCTGGGGAATAAAGCCCCAGTCCCTTGACCCAGCGCCTAACGGTCTCCCCATGGCTAGTGGTACGGTAAGTCCATTAACTGTCTAATTGCTTAGTCTTGCTGCCAGCTGAAGCCTGTCCTGGCACTCGAGCCGCAGCGCAGTCTGCCCTGCCTTCTCCTCCTTACACCCCATTCTGTTTTTCATATGGGCGTCTCTCCCACTTGGACGTGAGCTCCTAAGTTCAGGAACAACATCTGTGTCACCGACACATGCCTGCATGCCTCGTGGATGAAAAATGTCACCTGCCATGTCAGTAAACAAAGGATGTTTCAACCGTCAAGCTGTCACATTAGAACCACATCGACAGTGAGCATGGAGGGGACTCAGGATGGAAACAAACAGGATGCCTGTCACCAAGCCACCCCCAACCCTGCACCCCGAAGGGAGTCAGGATGAACACAGGATACTGGCCCCAGGTAGCTGAGCTGTATCAAAGGGATGATTTCAAAGAGCCCAGACTCTTACATCTTGCCATACATAGGAAAGGGCTAAATTCCTTAACTCTGAGATATATGGTTTGCATTAATTAACAGTAATCTTTTAATGGGGCACAGTGGTAAATAATCTGTCTGCTAATGCAAGAGACATGGGTTTGATCCCTGGGTTAGGAAGAACCCTTGGAGTAGGAAATGGCAACCTGTTCCAGTATTCTTGCCTGGGAAATCCCATGGTCAGAAGAGCCTGGCGGGCTACAGTCCATAGGGTTGCAAAGAGAGGACATGACTGAGCAACTAAGCATGAAGGAAATCTTTGGATGTTCTGACTATCTGGTCTTTGTTGCAAAAACTCCTATATATTCTGGCTCCTCTCATACATCTTCAGAGTAATTCTTTAGCGCTGAGAGGTTGTATCCCAGGCTTAAGTTCTTAGAATGTCTGCTGAATAAAATATAATTCTCAACTCCTATGTTGTGTATTTTTTTTCAGTCGAATCCTTGACACACAGACATTGGGCTTGTGCTTATTCAATGGGCCTGGCCTCCACTTGCCCTCAGTCCCATCTCTGACATAGGGATATTGGTACAGTAAGCCACAGCCTTGTCTAATTCAATGAAACCAAGTCATGCCTGCAGGGCAACCCAAGATGGGGAGTCATGGTGGAGAGGGCTGACAGAACGTGGTCCACTGGAGAAGGGAATGGCAAGCCACTTCAGTATTCTTGCCTTGCGAACCCCATGAACAGCATGAAAAGGTAAAATAATAGGATACCAAAAGAGGAACTCCCCAGGTCGGTAGGTGCCCAATATGCTACTGGAGATCAGTGGAGAAATAACTCCAGAAAGAATGAAGGGATGGAGCCAAAGCAAAAACAATACCCAGTTGTGCATGTGACTGATGATAGAAGCTATATCCAATGCTGTAAAGAGCGATATTGCATAGGAACCTGGAATGTCAGGTCCATGAATCAAGGCAAATTTGAAGTGGTCAAACAAGAGATGGCAAGAGTGAACGTTGACATTCTAGGAATCAGCAAACTAAAATGGACTGGAATGGGTGAATTTAACTCAGATAACCATTATATCTACTACTGCAGGCAGGAATCCCTCAGAAGAAATGGAGTAGCCATCATGGTCAACAAAAGAGTCTGAAATGCAGTAC
>SJYF01001114.1:2380647-2398295 GCA_006410515.1 Procapra przewalskii | reverse complement strand
ACAAAACTTGCAGACATCGTCTCTGGTTTTCTTATCCTCTAGAATTGTTGTTGTTTGATCGCCAAGTCGTGTCCTACTCTTCCTCTAGAATCCTCTAGAAGCTTGAACCCCAAAGGATGGTTCAGTCGTGGGCTGGCAGCATCAGCACCAACCCCAGCTTGTTGGCAATGCAGAATCTCAGGAACCCTGGCATCAGAATGTGCATTTCAGCAGGTGATCTCTGTGCACACCTGGAGAAGCGGAAACATTTCTCTAGAACAGAGTGGCTGAAATACTTCTCCAAATATTTCACTAATATTTCAGCTCACAGGGACCAATGTGCAACTCTGGCGGTGGGCAGTGCTAGGGGCTAGGGATTCCCTCCTGAGAAGGTCATAGGCCTTGACCTCTAGACACTCCTGTTACAGTGACAGAGCTCCTCCTTGCCTGGCACTTAAGGGCATGGATGCCAAGAGCAAAACATGCATGTAGAGCAAAAACAGATCGTCCTGGAACTTCCCTGGTGATCCAGTGGCTAAGACTCTGCCCTTCTAATGTAGGGGGTGTGGCTTTGATCCCTGGTCAGGGAACCCCACATGACTGTGGGGTGTGGCCAAAAAAAAAAAAAGGAAATACATATCTGTCACTCATTGGAAAAGACCCCGATGCTAGGGAAGACTGAGGGCAAGAGGAGAAGGGGACGACAGGATGAGATGGTTGGATGGCATCACTGACTCAATGGACATGAGTTTGAGCAAACTCTGGGAGATGGTAAAGGACAGGGAAGCCTGGCCTGCTCCAGTCCATGGGGTTGCAAAGAGATACAGCAGGAGAGACTGAACAATAACCCTCTTACTCCTCTATTTGCTCTTACTGACTCCTAGCTGATGGCCGTCAGTCCCACTGTGAAGTGTTACTTAAAAACCACAGCCTCTGGCAGCTGATGCTCTGAAAGCCCTCCAACGATCGGCTGGAGGACCGTGTGGCTTCTGGAAGCCAGGTTGCAGCTCAGAGCCTGGCTATGCAGCAACAGTGTTCCCACAGACCATGAGAAAACGGAAAAGGCATTCTCTTCCACTGTTTGGTTTCCATTCACGATTGTGTGCAGGTCAGTCAGCTGGAAATTTAAACAGAACTGTAACTTGTGTAAGGTGTGACCATGGATGGGGGCGAATTTCCAAGAGATGGCCTACTCGCCTTTTATATGATCAGCCAGGCACTCAGCTGAAAGATGGCAGACCCTACAGTGGTACAGGAGATGCGGACAGTATATTGGGGTCAAATGGTACTCTATGGAAGCTGTTTAAACTTAATTGCAATTTCAATAGCTCTAATACTATGAAACCAAGTTTTGCATATTACACTGTCTGAAAATAATAATTCTTTTTAAAATATTTATTTACTTATTTGGCCATGCCAGGTCCTAGTTGTGGCACTCAAGATCTTGGTAACTTTAAACATAGCATGTGAGATCTCTAGCTGCAGCAGCAAGGATCGAATCCAAGTCCCTGAATTGGGAGTGTGATGTCTTAGCCACTGGACCAAGGGAAAGTCCCAGAAATATCATAATTCTATGAGGCAAAATCCTGATTCAAGGTAGCCTATTATATGTTGCTATTGTTTAGTCGCTAAGTCACGTCCGACTCTTTGTGTCCCCCATGGACTGTAGCCCGCCAGGCTCCTCTGTCCATGGGATTTCGCAGGCAAGAATACTGGAGTGGGCTGCCATTTCCTTCTCCTGGGGATCTTCCTGACCCAGGGATCGAACCCTCGTCTCCTTCATTGACAGGCAGATTCCTTACCAGAGTCACCTGGGAAACTCCAGCCTATTATATAGGTGTTAGCTAATGTTGGCATTAATTGCTAAGTCTGGCTGTATCTCTCTTTTGTGTTTTTTTTCCATACCACGCAGCCTGTGGGATCTTAATTTCCTGACCAGGGATCGAATCCAGGTCCTCAGCAGTGAAAGCAGAGTCCCAGTCGCTGGATTGCCATGGAAGTCCTGCGTTGTATCACTTTTAGCCAAGGGTAATCCAAAGCCTTTGTAGCTGGCCAAGGAGTGATAATGTCCTTTACTGACCCCAAATCCTTGACACTATCTAGTAAATATATTGTGCTTCTGTGCCTGCTTTATTAATATTTATTCTACCTCCTCCTCTTCCTTTTCATGTATGCATATGTCTGAGTCAAAAAGCACTTAGCAAACCACATGCTGATCACCTCTGAGCTTCCAACAAGTTGTGTGTTTCTGGCATGGGCTGCAGAGAGGGCAGAGGGGGCAAAAGAGAAGCAGAGAAGCAGAGAGGGCAAAAGCAAGGAAGATCCCTCTCCTTCTGCCTAATACCCTTCCACCAGGACATCGTGTCTTTGTTCACAGTGAATCCCTCCAACTTCCATTTTCAGATAGATGCACACAAGTTTCAGTGTATACACTAACTCCCTGACATTTGGGGTGAGTCTCTGCAATCCGTCCGTGCTGAGTGTTCAAGCAGTGTTAAGGCTGGGAGAGTCCTTGACCACCAGCATCAACTATCAGAAACTCATACCAAAATAATTATGGAGATGAAAGGAAAAATGTCCACATCGAAAGGAAATGCAGTTTCACAGTATTAACTGGCCATTTAAGAACAGAACCTAGAGGAGGCTGAAAAAAAATTCAGGCTCCTAACATGTTTTTTCATCCAGTTTTGCATTATGGCCAATTAAGTTTGAAAACTTAAAGAATGAAGCGATGACTGATGCTATGCAGTGTTACAATGAAGGAAAAATCACCAAATCATGTCATATGGTACTGTTAGGACTTCCCTGGTGGTCCAGTGGTTTAAAATTCTGCCTTCCAATGGAGAGGATGCAGGTTCAGTCCCTGGATGGGAAAGATCCCACATGCCACAAGGGAAAAAAAAAAAAACAAAACAGCCAAACGAACAAAACAAATTGAGCTCATAAAAAATGTAAAATTAAATATCTCTTTTAAAAAACTGTACTATTTAAATGTCTTTATATATTTGGATTAAAGAAATTATATACAACTTTTTAACCTCTCTGACTCATTTGATCAGGGCATACTGATAATACACAAGCAAAATAAAGACATTCTGCACTCTATTATTACGAAATAAGATAGAACTATGTTTCCCTAAGTATAATGCAATTAACAGGTACAGTATTATCAGAAAGAAGGATCCCATGATCAGAAGTTTGGGAAACAGATTCTTTTGCTACACGACTAATAGATGTAGCAGATTTCCAAAAGGCAGCTGGAGAATGTGTGCTTCCCATATTATTTCAACATAATACCTGTGGTAGGACAGGGGTGCCCTAGAACACACTTTTGGAAACACTGGAATAGACCATAAAGAATTAGAGGTATTCAAACCCAATACATTGCAAACTTTCCATTTCATGGCCCGGAGTCTCATATAGTGATAAATCACTTACCAATTTCGTTACCTCACTCATTCTTAATACTTCTTTTAAACTAGACCTGCCTCAGGCAAACTAAAAATATTCTTTACAGAATCATTACAAAAGTATTCCATAGTATAAATAAAAACAGTGCACTGCATATTTGAATCTTAGTACCTAGAGATATCACTGGACATTTTGCTGTATTTTCCCCAGCAAAATTTGTATCTTTGCATAACACATATACATTCACACACAACAAAACTGGGGTTATACTGTATTTTTGGCCAGCAGTCATCTAACTGGATGTATAAGAGCATGTATTTCTAAATCTCACAGGGCTGCACACACACTGCAACACATCCTAGGAGCATTTCAGTCTGCTGGGAAGTTACCATGAAGCGTCTACCCTGTGCCAAGAACTTCGGTGGTCAATAAATAAATATAGAACATGGCTGCATCCTGCTCTTCAGGAATTTACAGTCTATCTGGGAGTGACAAAACGGATCTATGAAAGAATTACAGAACAATTACGAATTGAGACATTTTGACTGTAATGCAGACTCTGAAGAGAGTGACACCAGTGTGGCTGAGATCCCAGAAAGATCGGGAGGCAGGCAGAAGCTTGGCTTGGGTATTGCAGGATAGAAAGGATGAAGAACAAGAGAAGCAAGGATCAGGATCAGGACCTGGTCTGCCCCAAGAGTGGTGAGGAAGATGGTGAGCTCTGAAATCCCCCACTGCCTTGCCCACTGCAATGCCCGATCTTGCTCAGGCCAGTTACACAGCAGGGGAAGTTGCCAGGCTAGCAGAAGAGACTAGCAAATTCAGATTTTGGAATTCACTTTTTCTAGGAAGTAAACATACATTATACATGCCCCAGTGTCCATAACAAACAGATAAAATTAAAGAATAAAGATAGAACGACACAATGAATTTGGTTAGATGTGTTTATTCTCCCATATTTGAAAGGCAGCAAACACATCCCATCCCTTGCTACCGTTCTCAAGGTCATTTTCAGCAGCTGTCCAACTGATGCTGGATTTCAGAAAGGAAGAATGAGACTGAGGGGGCCAGTTTCCCCCTTCAAAATCCTCTTGTATACTCCTGTGCAAGAAACTCTGGTTTATTTTCTCTCCCCTCCTAAACTGCAAGTGACTCCTCTGTACCAGTGACTTCTTGGTCCCAGCAACACAAGTAACCAGGCGTTTCTTGTCCCTCCTTATCACCCCTGAAAGAGGCACTGCAGAGTGTCACAAGAAATCAGGGCTGAATGAGCCTCATGCTGCCCTGTCTCAGCTCCTCTGACCGCGACGACACAACTAAAACACTCTTTATGTCGTCCTCACTCGCCAAGACCCCCGTCCCACTAAGAAGCCCTCTATTTATGATCTTGAGTGGGCCATCCTAACCTTGCACTAGAGCCAAGGGTTCTGGGCTCAGTGCAAGGGAGATGATCTGTTCTGACCCCACGGTTGTGCTGACAGATGTGGTCACTGTGGCGTCACGCATCTCCCTTTGGCTGTGGCGTCTCTACACGCCCTGTGTGCACCACTTGATTCACTCGAAACGGCTGGGGGACAGGTGGGCATTTCCCAATTACTGTCAGTAGAGCTGCTTCCACTGAACATTTTGGAGAAAGGTATGTGTATGTGTAGCAAGAGTGTTTTCCTACACACAATGCATATTCCACGGCACGCTAAGACATAACCATAGTGAAGTGAAGTGAAGTGAGCTCGCTCAGTCGTGTCTGACTCTTTGCGACCCCATGGACTGTAGCCTACAGGCTCTTCCATCCATGGGATTCTCCAGGCAAGGATACTGGAGTAGGTTGCCATTTCCTTCTCCAGGGGAACTTCCCAACCCAGGGATCGAACCCAGATCTCCTGCATTGCAGGCAGGCGCTTTACACTCTGAGCCACCAGGGAAGCCCCAAGATATAACCATACCTGTGTATAAACTTCCATCCTGAGCTGTGCTCATCCATGCTAAGTTGCTTCAGTCGCGTCTGACTCTTTGTAATGCTACAGACTGTAGCCGTTCAGGCTTCTCTGTCCATGGGAATCTCTAGGTAAGAATCCTGGAATGGGTTGCCAGGCCCTCCTCCAGGGGTCTCCCTGACCCAGGGGACAAACCTACATCGCTTCAGTCTCTTGCACTGATAGGTAGGCTTCTTTACCACTAACATCACCTGGGAAGCCAATACTTATTATAATATTATATATTATAATCATTTAACAGAGTGGGTTGCCAGTCCCTTCTGCAGGGGATCTTCTCAACCAAGGGATTGAACCCAGGTCTCCTGCATTGCAGGTGGACTCTTTACTGTTTGAGCCAGTGTTCAGTGTCACGCAATTTGCTGGAACCATACATTAGTCCTACCTGTAAAATCACATCTGATACTTCTCTCTTAAAAGGGATCTAGAAAAATTTGCACTCTTCACTCAAGCAGTGCCTACAGGCTATGTTCCTACCTAGCAGAAGGAAACTCTTGGAGGTCTGGTTCAGTGGCTAACTCATTCTGGGACCCAGGCAAGTCTTCTGTCCCATGAGGTGTCTCTTGTTTTTTGCTGAGAAAATTATGAATTGAGGGCCTTTTAGGCTTAGTTAGTGAAAGTCATTTTTCTCCAACAAGAAAGCAAGAACGATTGGAAAATCACTCACTGTAAACTTCAAATTCCCATCAAATGGCTCTTCCAAGCCTCTGAGAGAACACAAATGGTGACTTCTCTAGTGGTCCAGTGGTTAAGAATCCACCTTCCAATGTAGGGGACGTGGGTTCAATCCCTGGTCAGGGAACTAAGATCCCACTGGCCTTCTGCTTGACAACTACTGAGCCTGCGGGCTCTCGAGTCTGTGTTCTACAACTAGAGAAACGTCCACGCGCTGTAACAAAGACCCAGCACAGCCAAAAAAGAGAGAGACAGAACACAAATATTTCTTTTTTGAGGTCCCCTAGAAAAAGCAGATCCTTGTTGATTCTTTCTCTGAAGAAGTAGCCAGGAAGTTCTGCACTTAGAAAGTGCAAGAGTCACTGTCTTAGGGATGAGGGACTCAGAGCTGGACTCAAGGATAACCCACAGGCTGGCCTGGTCCCAGCCTCCTGGAAGTGGAGGGGTTATCATCCTGAAGAGAACAGGAGAAGAGACTGCCCCATGACACCTCCATCAGTAAGACCTACAAGGTTAATTTTTCAAAGCTTTTTTTTTGAGGATGAATTTTCCTAACTGCAAAATTCACTTGTTTCAGAAGTGCAATTCACAATTCTTAGTAAATCTACAGAATCGTGAATCTATCGCCCCATCCAGTCTTAGAACACTTCCCACCATCTCAAAATGGGTCCTCATGTGTGCTCTGAAGTCACTCCCCAGCCCTCTGCCCCCATCCCAGGCAACCACAAATCTTCTATCACTACAGATTTGCCTACTCTGGTTTTTTCATATAAATTTGTCAACTTTTGTACCTTTTTACTCGGCATAATGTATTTGAGGTTCCTCCATGGCACTCATGGCATGCATCAGGAGTTCATTCTTTTTACAACTGGATAGTAGGGCATATGGCTAGTTTAAATTTTGCTTATCCAGTTATCAGTTGATGGACAAGGGTACAGTTTCTAGTTCTTTGGCTACTGTGAATAACGTTGCTATGAACACTCATATATACAGTAAGTCCCCTACAGATGAACCTGCAAGTTGTAAACTTTCAAAGATGTGAACGTGTGTTCCATCAATGTCAGGAGTGAGAA
Organism: Procapra przewalskii; assembly: GCA_006410515.1. NCBI lineage: Eukaryota > Metazoa > Chordata > Mammalia > Artiodactyla > Bovidae > Procapra > Procapra przewalskii. The sequence continues at coordinate 2,391,166 of SJYF01001114.1, read as the reverse complement.
CACTGCAGCTTGCCCCCCGTCTCCTATTGCTGATGAGCCTTCAGCTCTACCATCTCCCATCTCCACCCCCTCCTCCAGGCAGTAACTCTTGCCTGTTCACTTGATGCCAGACCCTGTATGCCAGCTGTTATACTGTATTACTGTGCTTTTCAGGGTACTGTACTGTAAAGTTAAAATGCTTTTTTTGTTTTTATGTATTGTTTTTGTGAAAAGTATTATAAGCCTATTACAGTACAGTACAATATAGCAGATTGTGTTAGTTGGGTACCTGGGCTTACTTTGTTGAACTTAAAATCGGACTTAAGAACACACTCTCAGAACAGAACTTGTTCGTATGTTGGGAACTTACTTTAAGTCTTTGTACAGATATGTTTTTGTTTCTCTTCGATGGACTAAATTTTTTAGCTAATTTATTGACATGTACTGCGAGGCATAAGGAGAAGGCGATGGCAACCCATTCCAGTACTCTTGCCTGGAAACTCCCATGGACGGAGGAGCCTGCTAGGCTGCAGTCCATGGGGTCTCTAAGGGTTGGACATGACTGAGGGACTTCACTTTCACTTTTCACTTTCATGCATTGGAGAAGGAAATGGCAACCCACTCCAGTGTTCTTGCCTGGAGAATCCTAGGGAAGGGGGAGCCTGGTGGGCTGCTGTCTATGGGGTGGCACAGAGTCAGACATGACTGAAACGACTTAGCTGCTGCTAGCTAGCTGTGAGCATAAGGTAGACACACACCCTTTCCTAGGGGAGCTTGTCTGTCCAAGTGTTGGGGTTTACGGTATCCACGTCGTAGATGGGTCAATGTCTCCAAACTGACCCACACAAGACACAATTGATGGCTGCTCTGGGAACACAGCCCCCACCCTTTTCTTTTTCTGGATTGCCCAGGGAATAGGGCTTGATGAGTGATTCCCCAATTTGCTGGTCACTGACGCATATATCCTTTCAGGGCCTGGTCACCCAACAAAACTTCTTTTATAAAATCAGGAGCTTGGAAGAAAGCTTTTGTTTATGGCCATTTGCAAGTGTAATTCATCTCCCAAAAATGCAGTTCAGGTTTTGTTTACCTCATCTGCTCATTAAATACTTGCTCAGTGAATTTACGTGTGACTGTTTCTTTTAAGACATGGTTTTGCGGGAAGGGAAGAAAAGGCTGCCACATGTGTAAAGCCACCCTAGGCCCTGGGTGTCCCCAAAGCAATCCTGATGTCACATATCCTGACAGATGATGCCCACCTGCATTTGTCAAACTTCTGTTTGTATTCCTGGCCTTTGGGTCAGAAAATATTCCCATTATTCATGTATGATGAAGGATCAGTCCCACTCCAGTCTGGCAATGGGCCCCAGGAAAGATGGACTCCACAGATAATTAAAGCTGACCCTGAGTAAGGGAGAAGAAGAGGGAATGGGGAAGCAGGCAGGTGATGAGTTTTTTTTTTTTTTAATTTATTTCAGACTGTGTGGTCATGCTATTGCACTGCCTGCAGGATCTTAGTTCCCCAACCAGGGAACTGAACCCAGGTCCTTGGCAGTGAAAACATGAAGTCCTAACCACTGGACCCCCAGGGAATTCCCCAAGTGACAGTTAAACATACAGTGTATCTGCTCTCTGCCAGGAGATTACACAGCTTTTTTCAACACTTACCTTAATTTTGGCAAAATATGACTATTCTTCCTTTGTGGGACAGCTGAGGGTCTCACAGTTAGTCTCCCAAGGTCACAGAGTAGTGACGGGCTGAATGCAGTTCCAAATATCCATCTGATCCCAAAGCATCCAGAGGAAAATGGACAGCATCCTTATTCTTCCCTTTGGAAGTGATTGGTGCTGACCATCCTGGTCACATCTGCCGATCACTGAAGAGGGGCTTTAAGTTTTTAAAGGACAGACTCTATTTTTAAATTTGGAGCATACTGAGTGTGTATGGAGCTCTGGGTTGGGGTTCACCAACATGAAATGAAGACTTTTGTGAGCTGAATGTCTATGTCCTCCTTCAGTTTATACCTTAAGACTGTAACTTCCAACGGCTGCATTTGTAGTTGAAGCCTCTAGGGTCATAAGGGTGGGGCCCTGATCTGATAGGGTTGGTGGCACTATGGGAAGAGAGAGCAGGGAGCTCTTCCTGTGCACACAGAGAGGAGCTACATGAGGGCACAGCAAAGAGGTGGCTGTCTCTAAGCCCGGAAGAGCACCTCCACCAGAAGCCAGCTTTGCCTACAAGTTGATCTTGGTGATTGCAGCCATGAAATTAAAAGACGCTTACTCCTTGGAAGGAAAGTTATGACCAACCTAGACACCATATTAAAAAGCAGAGACATTACTTTGTCAACAAAGGTCCATCTAGTCAAGGCTATGGTTTTTCCAGTGCTCATGTATGGATGTGAGAGTTGGACGGTGAAGAAAGCTGAGCACTGAAGAATTGATGCTTTTGGACTGTGGTACTGGAGAAGACTCTTGAGAGTCCCTTGGACTGCAAGGAGATCCAACCAGTCCATTCTGAAGGAGATCAGCCCTGGGATTTCTTTGGAAGAAATGATGCTAAAGCTGAAACTCCAGTACTTTGGCCACCTCATGTGAAGAGTTGACTCATTGGAAAAAACTCTGATGCTGGGAGGGATTGGGGGCAGGAAGAGAAGGGGATGACCGAGGATGAAATGGTTGGATGGCATCACAGACTCAATGGACATGAGTCTGAGTGAACTCCGGGAATTGGTGATGGACAGGGAGGCCTGGTGTGCTGTGGTCCATGGGGTTGCAAAGAGTCAGACACGACCGAGCGACTGAACTGAACCTGAAACTGATCTTGGACTTCCAGCCTGCAGAACAGTGAGAAAATAGTCTATTAAGTCATCCAGGCGGTGGTACTTTATCAGCAGGCCAGGTCAGCAGCCTGGCCTGAGGGTGTTACAGCAGAGAGTGCACTGTGTTTGTGAAGGTGTGAGGTACAGACCGAGAGCTGTCACTGTGTAGAAAGTGGTGACAAGCTGTGGATGAGTATTTATTGTGATAACGTCTTAGAAGAAAAGCCGCCATATCGTAACCAAGAGAAGACTAAAGAGGCACGTGATATGGCATGCTAGACAGCATCCTAGAACAGAAAAAGATGGTAGGTAAGAACCAAAGAAATCTGAATAAATACGAATTTTAGTTAATAATAATGCATCAATGTTGGCTCATTAATTGTGATAAATGTACCATACTAATAGAAGATGTTAATAATAGAAGAAATTGGATGTGAAGTATTTAAGAACTCTCTGTACTATCTCGGCAACTTTTCTGTAAATCTAAACTTTTCTAAAATAGGGCATCCCTGGTGGCTCAGTGGTAAGAAATCCACCTGCAATGAAGTAGACATGTGTTTAATCCCTGGGTTGGGAAGGTCTCCTGGAGAAGGAAATGGAAACCCACTCCAGTGTTCTTGCCTGAAAAATCCCTGGAGAGAGGAGCCTGGCAGGCTATAGTCCATGGGGTTGCAAAAGAGTCAGACACGACTTAGCAACTAAACAACAACAATTCTAAAATACAAGATTTATTAAAAAAAAAAAAAGAAAGAACTGCCATGGATGACTACATTAGAAATATCAGGTACTTCTCTGAATTGCTTAAGCCTTTGCTGTAATTCAATGTCTAGTGGGCCTTAGAAAGCATCACTATGAACAAAGCTAGTGGAGGTGATAGAATTCCAGTGGAGCTGTTTCAAATCCTGAAAGATAATGCTGTGAAAGTGCTGCACTCAATATGCCAGCAAATTTGGAAAACTCAGCAGTGGCCACAGGACTGGAAAAGGTCAGTTTTCATTCCAATCCCAAAGAAAGGCAATGCCAAAGAATGCTCAAACTACTGCACAATTGCACTCATCTCGCACTCTAGTAAAGTAATGCTCAAGATTCTCCAAGCCAGGCTTCAGCAATACATGAACTGTGAACTTCCAGATGTTCAAGGTGGTTTTAGAAAAGGCAGAGCAGCAGAGATCAAACTGCCATCTGCTGGATCATCGAAAAAGCTAGAGAGTTCGAGAAAAACATCTATTTCTGCTTTATTGATTATGCCAAAGCCATTGACTGTGTGGATCTCAATAAACTGTGGAAAATTCTGAAAGAGATGGGAATACCAGACCACCTAACCTGCCTCTTGAGAAACCTATATGCAGGTCAGGAAGCAACAGTTAGAACTGGACATGGAACAACAGACTGGTTCCAAATTGGAAAAGGAGTACGTCAAGGCTGTATATTGTCACCCTGCTTATTTAACGTATATGCAGAGTACATCATGAGAAATGCTGGGCTGGAAGAAGCACAAGCTGGAATCAAGACTGCTGGGAAAAATATCAGTCACCTCAGATATGCAGATGACACCACCCTTATGGCAGAAAGTGAAGAGGAACTCAAAATCCTCTTGAAAGTGAGAGAGTGAAAAAGTTGGCTTAAAGCTCAACATTCAGAAAACGAAGATCATGGCATCTGGTCCAATCACTTCATGGGAAATAGATGGGGAAACAGTGGAAACAGGTCAGACTTTATTTTTCTGGGCTCCAAAATCACTGCAGATGGTGATTGCAGCCATGAAATTAAGACACTTACTCCTTGGAAGAAAAGTTATGACCAACCTAGATAGTATATTCAAAAGCAGAGACATTACTTTGCCAACTAAGGTCCATCTAGTCAAGGCTACGGTTTTTCCAGTGGTCATGTAGAGATGTGAGAGTTGGACTGTGAAAAAAGCTAAGCGCCGAAGAATTGATGCTTTTGAACTGTGGTGCTGGAGAAGACTCTTGAGAGTCCCTTGGACTGCAAGGAGATCCAACCAGTCCATCCTAAAGGAGATCAGCCCTGGGATTTCTTTGGAAGGAATGATGCTAAAGTTGAAACTCCAGTACTTTGTCCACCTCATGCGAAGAGCTGACTCATTGGAAAAGACTCTGATGCTGGGAGGGACTGGGGGCAGGAGGGGAAGGGGACGACAGAGGATGAGATGGCTGGATGGCATCACTGACTCGATGGACGTGAATGTGAGTGAACTGCAGGAGTTGGTGATGGACAGGGAGGCCTGGTGTGCTGCGATTCATAGGGTCGCAAAGATTCAGAGACGACTGAGTGACTGAACTGAACTGAACTTGCTGTAATTCCTGGAGATTAACATGCAGAGATGGATGACAACATGGCAGCTGCAAAGTTGTTTTTAAAAAAACAAAATTATTTCCCTGTTGTGGATAGAGAATTGGGAGGTGAAGGAAGGCTGCTTTTTAAAAGGGGGTGGAGCCGGTTGGCAGAAAGAACTTCACTGGAAGTTCTACTTGGTTGCAGGGCTAGTCTGAATCAGCCCCAAATCTGGCCTGCTCCCTGGCCATCATCACCACCTCTGAGAACAGACTGGCTTTTCCGTCCCACTCCTCACATCCTTAGGTGTGTGTCCCCAAATAACTCCCAATATCCAAACCACACTGCCTCTTGCAGCGGATTTAAAATAATTCTGGAATGTTCATAGCTCAAAGCAAACATGACTTCTGAGAAGGTGAGTGGATACGGGTAAGCTTGAGATAATACCCTAGCGCCTTGGGGGAGGGAAGAGGCCACCTTGGGAGGGGAGCAAGGCCTGTTTGGATCCGTGGTCTGAAGACACCTGGGCTGGAAGGGATCAGTTTTAATCCCCGCACCTGCCAGTTGTGGCCTGTCAGCCTCCAGAGTTCTACCGCCTGCCCAGGCACATCATACCTCTGTTCACAGCCGCCACTCACCCAGAAAGATCAGGGGCTATTCCTACACTGCTGGGACCTGCACACAAATACTAACTTATGCACACACTCCTTTTCTCTCAAGTCTGTGGTGGGAGTCAGGCTGTCGTGCCTCACAGGGAGACGGGGGTTATAGGAAGGCAGACTGTGTGCAGCACAGCCTCCCAGGAAAGAAGGGGTACACAGAGTCTCCCCCCCCCAAACGGGAGCAGGGAGACAGGGCAATATTTTAACTGGTGGCCTAGGCAATTACACAACTCATCTTGATGCACAAAGAGCACTGTCTTCTAGAACATCTGGTTCTCAGCAGAGTCATATAATGTCCATCTCTAAGGCAGGACTGAGGGTGCTTGCTCAAGGACCCAAGTGCGGTCAGCTTAAGGTATCAAAAGTTCTCCTTGGCTTTGCTCCACCCCTCTGCCTGGGCTGAGGGTGATGGGCTGAGCACATCCCAGGCAGAGAGGCTTTGTTGTGGAAACACCCAGGCCAGCTCCAGGCAAAGCTGGAAATTTGCACACTCCTCTTTGGGATCTTTCTAGACCTCTTTGCGTACCCCCATCATGAGGGGCTATTGTCTGGAGACCATTGCTTTCCTGCTGCTGAAGTTTCATAGAATCTAAGTACTCATTTAACTTTTCGTCTTCTTCCTGCCCAGATGCCAAATCCCACCCCTGAAAAACACACACACAACGCACACACGTACACACATATACATAAATACAAGCACGCACATACACACAAGAACACACACATACATACAAGCACACATATACACACGCATGCATACACACACGTGGGGCTTCCCAGGTGGTGCAGTTGTAAAGAATCCACATGCCAGTTCAGGAGGCACAAGTGACGCGGGTTTGATCCCTGGATCTGGAAGATCCTCTGGAGGAGGAAATGGCAACCCACACCAGTCTTCCTGCCTGGACAATCCATGACACAGGAGCCTGGCGGGCTACAGTCCATGGGGTCACAAAACAGTCAGACAGGACTGAGCGTGCATGAAGACACACACACACACACACGCACACACACACGCACACACACACGCACACACACACACAGATCAAATTTCTGACTTGCCCTGGGTCTTGTTCCCTCAGTCTTGCTCTCTGATAGTAAAGAGATTTCATTAGATAAACCAGTCCCTGCTAATGAGTAAGCTACTTGCTAGACTCATAGACTCTTTCTGCTGAAACAGCCAAGGAAGCTCTACTTTAATCCCCTTTCTTTTCACAAAAGAAAAACCCAGATTCCAGGAGGTGAGAATTAGCTAGTAGGGAAGCAGGACATGAAATGCCAGCATCCTGTGCCCTCAGGGCGTTCTTCCTCCACACTCCCCTTCAGTGACATGGTGTCTCAACCAGTGAGAATGGATCACTTGCCAAAAAGGCTTTTAAGAGTTATCTCTCTCCTGGGCTCTCCCACACAGCTCCTCCGAACCCTTTCTCACCTCTGCGAGTCTTCATCCTCATCCATCATTTCTGGCAGATGGTGCCACTTCATACATTACAGAGAAGATCCAAGTCATCAGCTCAGATCCTCAGCTTCCCTGCCCAGCAGCCGACATTTCCGAGGTCTTTGATCTCATCTCTTCCCTTCTTGCCAGGCTAACCATCTCTTCCCTGGCCTGGTCTGTCCTCCCAAGCCCCTCTGCCTCCGGTCTCTGCTGCCTCAATCACACTCTCCCGGGGCAACTCCAGACCTGCCCCGGCACTAAACTCCTTCCTCTGATTTACAGAAACATCAGCTCTCCCTAGAGCTTCCCAGGTGACTCAGTGATAACAAAGCTGCTTGCCAACCAGGAGATGCAGGTTCGATCCCTGGCCTGGGAAGATGCCCTGCAGAAGGGAATGGCTATCCACTCCAGTATTCTTGCCTCGATAATTTCATTGACAAAGGAGCCTGGCGGGCTATCGTCAGTCCACGGCATTGCAAAGAGTCGGACACAAGTGAATGACTAACACTTTGACCCTATCTCCCCAAATCTCTCCCCTTTCTCCTAAAGAGAACCTAATTCCCCTCACCTCACTTACTGACCAACACCTTTACTGGCCTCTGCTTTTCTTCTTTGCCAAACACTCACCCCTTGCAATCTGGTTTGTGGACCAGCAAAATTGTTTCTATAAAACTGTGTCCTGGGGTCCAGAGGTTAGGACTCTGTGTTCTCACTGTCAAGGACGAGGGTTGTAGTTCCACAAACTGAACAGTGAGGTCAAAAAACAAAACAAAATCTGCTTCCTTTGGCCCTATTTGATACTGCAGCACAATTTCTCATTCTTGCTTTTCTTCCTGGGATTTCCATGCTGCCCTTTGATCTGGGTTCTGCCTCTTCCATCTCCCCAACGTCTGTGGCCAGCAGGCTTCTGGGCCAGCCCGTTCGTCCCCACAGTGCCTCCTCCCACCTGCTTTGTCACTCGGCCCTCACCACCTCTTTCTCCCAGGTCCTTGCCTCCTACACACAAACACCTGCACTCAAAGGCCGTCTCGTCTAAATTTGACGCGTCCCGTCTCCCTAGCTGTGACTGCCAGTGGCATCTTAATCTTTTATTTATTTTTATTTAATTTTTTTAGGGGGAGCCACGTCACTCAACTTTCAGGATCGTAGTTCCCTGACCAGGAATCGAACCTGTGCCTCTGAAGTGGAAGTGCAGAGTCCTAACCGCTGGACTGCCAGGGAATTTAAAGCGTCTTCATCTTTAGAGTCCTCTTGGATGACTCCCTTTCTGCCCTCCTACTTCAGCTCTGTCTGTGATACACTTGACTGTTTCTGATTCTACTCTAATTCCTTTATAAGTATTTACTGTGCTTGGGGAAATCACCGTCATGGTTCATTCTGAGCATCACAGCCAGGTATCCCAGACTCAGACGGTGTCTCCCTTCTCTTCCACACCTCCCTCTTCTTGCTAGTCTCAGTCTACTCTTCCAGGCCCAGAATTCGAGAGGCCCTCCAAGTTTGCCTGGGGCCAGCCTTGACCTTGGACCTTCTTCCCCTGACTTCTACGTAAGCTCTGTCCCCACCAGACTCCCACAGCTCTCTGCCAAATGCTACCCTCTCCTAAATCTGCATCTTGGTTCGTAGGGCCACCTCTGCCTGGAACCCCATGTTCTTACCTTTCACCTATGACACCAGGGTTTCACTAGTGGCTAATATAGTAAATAATTCGCCTATAATGCAGGAGACCTGGGTTTGATCCCTGGGTTGGGAAGATCCCCTGTAGGAGGGCATGGCAACCCACTCTAGTATTCTTAGGCTTCCCTGGTGGCTCAGACAGTAAAGAATCTGCCTGTGATGCAGAAGACCTGGGTTCAGACCCTGGGTTGGGAAAGATTCCCTGGAGAAGGGCATGGCAACCCACTCCAATATTCTTGCCTGGAGAATCCCCATGGACAGAGGAGCGTGGCGGGCTACAGTCCATGGGGGTTGCAACGAGTTGGACATAACCGAGCAATTAAGCACAGCACACGATGACACCAGAGGGCAGAGGCGCGGCCTCTACCATGATGCTGCGATCATGCTCCCAGAAGAGCAGTCTGAAAAGAAACATAACCATCACCGGAGTGCAGTGATGAGAAGGGCTCTGAGACCACTTCCAGGCTCAGCAGGCAACAGTGTCCTGTTAGACCACGCCATTTTGACAAAGCCAGGGTAAGAGTGGCAAGAGTGGCTATCTGTGTCCCCGTCAAAAGTGAGCTTCAGGGATGTCCCCGGCCGTCCAGTAGTTAAGACTCTGTACTTCCAATGTAGAGGGCCCAGGCTCCATCCCCAGTGGAGGAACTAAGATCCCACACGCAGTGGGCAGGACCAAAAAAATAAAACAAAAAAATCACCTTCCAACATGCAATCTTTCTTTGAGACATTTCTCACTTGTTTGGGTCAAGGATGATAACTGGCTCCTCTTAGCATCTCCAGTAATACCTGGTTCCTTCTCTTGCACATGTTAGGTAACACACTGGATCAATTCAGGAGTGATTTTTGTCCTTGAGGTTTTAGGCCTACAGCGATGCAACCTAGGAAACATTTTGGGCTTGGGAACCCTTTGGCAGTATACTTCTCAAGACAAGAGGTTGACCCTCAGGGCTGCATGTCCCCGAATAACAGTCTTATTCCTTTAATAAAAACAAAGGAGGTGGCTTCCCTGGTGGCTCAGTGATAAAAAAAATCAGCTTGCAAATGCAGGAGACACGGGTTTGATCCCTGATCTGGAAAGATCACACATGCCACGGAGTAACAAGCCTGTGCGCCACAACTATTAAGCCTGGGCTCCAGAGTCCAAGAGACACAACCACCAAAGCCACGTGCCCTAAAGCCCAGGCTCCACAACCAGAGAAGTCACCGCAATGAGAAGCCGGCATATCGCAACTAGGGAAAACAAAGAACCAACAAAGACTCAGCACAGCTAAAAAGTAAAATAAATGAAACCATCTTTTAAACAACAAAAAACAGAGGGACTTCCCTCGTGGTCTCAGTTCAGCTCAGTTCAGTCGCTCAGTCATGTCCAACTCTTAGTGACCCCATGAATCGCAGCACGCAGGCCTCCCTGTTCATCACCATCTCCCAGAGTTCACCCAGATGCACGTCCATCGAGTCCGTGATGCCATCCAGCCATCTCATCCTCCGTCGTCCCCTTCTCCTCCTGCCCCCAATCCCTCCCAGCATCAGAGTCTTTTTCAATGAGTCAACTCTTCGCATAAGGTGGCCAAAGTACTGAAGTTTCAGCTTTAGCATCATTCCCTCCAAAGAAATCCCAGGGTTGATCTCCTTCAGAATGGACTGGTTGGATC
>SJYF01001114.1:2352448-2363648 GCA_006410515.1 Procapra przewalskii | reverse complement strand
TATGGCAGAAAGTGAAGAAGAACTAAAGAGCCTCTTGATGAAAGTGAAAGAAGAGAGTGAAAAAGTTGGCTTAAAGCTCAACATTCAGAAAATGAAGATCATGGCATCTGGTCAAATCACTTCATGGCAATTAGATGGGGAAACAGTGTCAGACATTATTTTTCTGGGCTCCAAAATCACTGTATATGGTGACTGCAGCCATGAAATTCAAAGGTGTTTACTACTTGGAAGGAAAGTTATGACCAACCTAGACAGAATATTAAAAAGCAAAGACATTACTTTGTCAACAAAGGTCCGTCCAGTCGAGGCTATGGTTTTTCCAGTGGTCATGTATGGATGTGGGAGTTGGACTATAAAGAAAGCTGAGTGTCAAAGAACCGATGCTTTTGAACTGTGGTGTTGGAGAAGACTCTTGAGAGTCCCTTGGACTGCAAGGAGATCCAACCAGTCCATCCTAAAGGAGATCAGTCTTGGGTGTTCATTGGTAGCACTGATGTTGAAGATGAAACTCCAATACTTTGGCCACCTCATGCAAAGAGCTGACTCATTTGAAAAGACCCTGATGCTGGGAAAAATTGAGCGCAGGAGGAGAAGAGGATGACAGAGGTTGAGATGGTTGGATGGCATGACTGACTCAATGAACAAGGGTTTGGGTAGAATCTGGGAGTTGGTTATGGACAGGGGGGCCTGTCGTGCTGTGGTTCATGGTGTTTCAAAGAGTCGGACACAACTGAGCAACTGAACTGAACTGAACCCCAATAAGAAAAAAAAAAGAAATGATGATTCTCCTCCATCCTGGGAAATGGATGTACAAGCTTCACAAAGACCTCGCAATGCTGTGAGCCAGTATGGAAGGGGGCCCTGCTTATATATGGTTTCATTAGGGTGAGTTGTTCAGTCTCTCCACACTCAGCCATTTCATCCTAAAAATGAGATCAAATGAGCAGATACCTTATGGCGCGATTGTGAAGAGCAAAGGAACTGATGCCCCGTGAGTGGCTGTAACAGTGTGTGGAAATGGCAGGCGTTCAGCACACACCAGGCACTAATTTCAGTCTCTCCCTCTAGGTTCTTTCATGGGGAAGGGCCAACCCTGGTTTGTTGTATCTCCAGGGCTGGATACAGTATATGGTTTACAAAGCAGGTGCTCAAAGCAGGCAGAAAGGAATGAGGAAGGCAGGAAGGAAGGAGGGAGGGAGGGGGTGTTCACAGACCCAGAGTTTAGAGCTTTTATGGAATTGTTGGCTTTGCCCTCCTTCTAGACCATGCCTTCCGCCCACGAGGGAACAGAAGTGACCAAGGTGCTGGCTGACTTTTGCCCAGGCTCTCTGCCCCTCGCTCAGAGGGAGTGCTCTGGAGACCAGGACACTGGACTCAAGGTGAGGAGGCGGATCGGGTGGCGTTTGGCTCAGAAATAGCTGCCTGCCGTTTTCCGGATGATTCATCGACCACAGCTGGCCTCCTGCCGGGTCCCTCTGATCTTCCTTCCCTGCAGGGTGGGGACCAGGAGACTGACCTACATCAGATCCCCATCGACACCCAGGGCAGACTCCCTCGGTGGTGTTTGTTTCCAAGGGTGAAACAAGGGGACTGGCCTTAAGACTCAGCTTAAAAGAGGAAAAATGTGTGGATTTGGGAAGGAGCAACCCACACTTTTTTCCCTAAGTATGCAGCAATTAACGACTTCATTCATTTTGCCATTTTTGTGGGATCTTAGTTCTCCAACCAGGGATGGAACCCTTGGCCCCTGCATCGCAAGTTCAGAGTCTTAACCACAGAGCCATCAACAAAGTTCCAAGTTTCTCCACTCTTGAGTTACTAAGTGTCAGTCAGGACCCACAGGCAAGATTCTGTTCAGGGAGGACCAGGCTCCAAGAGAGGCTGACAGAGGTTCTGAAGTTCTGATGTCTCAGACTGATCAGGAGCTGCTCTTAACACCCTTTGTATCATCGGAGGCTGTGATCCTCTCTGCCCTACCTTGCAGCTATTTTTATACTCTTTTCAGCTTCCTTGTTTTGCTCAGTCTCTCATTTGTGTCCAACTCTTTGCGACCCCACGGTCTGTAGCACACCAGGCTTCATTGCCCTTCACTATCTCCAGGAGTTTGCTCAAACTCATGCCCATTGAGTCAATGATGCCATCCAACCGTCTCATCCTCTGTCACCCCCTTCTCCTCCTACCCTGCTGGGCTGTGAAAGCCCTGACAGAGGGGTCTTGCCCACAGACAGAGCGTCTGTAAGCATCATGGAGGGAAGGAATGAAGCATCACCAGAGCAGAAAGAGCTGGGACTTGCCAGCTTGCGAAGGACTAGAGACTCACTGCAGAGAAGTAGGTTCAGCAGGACTGCAAGAGGCAAGTTCTGTCAGGATGGGCGTCCTGAACCAGCCCCGGAAACAGTTTCTTCAGGAATCAGGAAAAGTGTGTGTTAGTCACTCAGTCATGTCCGGCTCTGTGACCCCATGGACTGTGGCCCACCAGGTCCCTTTGGTCCATGGAATTCTCCAGGCAAGCATATTGGAGTGGGTTGCCATTCCCTTCTCTGGGTAATCTTCCTATCCTGGGGATCAACCCAGGGTCTCCTGCATTGCAGGCAGATTCATTACAGTCTGAGCCACCAGGGAAGTCTCACCCATTCATCCAAGGAATCTCAGGCGACACAAACACCCTGTGAGCTCTTCAGGGCAGCACTGATGCCCAGTGACTTCTTTCCTCTCCCGAGGACCTGGCTCTTCTTGATCCCTCACTTAGGCTGGGGGATCCAGGAACCAGCTCAGCTCTCCTGAAGCCTGGCTGAGCCCTGCCCCTCAGTATATCATGAAAGTAACAGGAGCCTCCAAGAATCACAGAGTGCATTTTCCTGTAGGGATGGCACAGGGGGGTCATGCCTCCTTCCTCCCCTCCCCACATTTTCCCAGTTCCAGCTGTCACATGCCCCTCACCCACACAGCACCTTTACCTGCCCTTCCCTCAACCCACAGCTCCAGGTCCACCATCCACCCAACCAAGCAAAACTGGGAAGTGTCTCTGCTGACCTGACCCTGGAATTCCCGCGCCTAAAATCCTCCTCCTCGCTGATTGGCTTTTCTGAAGTCTTGGTCTGGCTCTTTCCTCCCACCGAGGATGAACTTTCCTCTGGCTATTGGGCTCTTCTGCTTCCATCCAAAGAACAGACCATTTTGCTCCCAGCAGAGGGCTTCACTCTTGGCCAGGTTGCTCTCTCTCTTTAGAAACCCTCAAGGGGCTGCCTCCGTAGTCCAAAGTTCAAGAATCTGAGCAGGATACAGGGATTCCATCCCTGTCCAGGAAGATCCCACATGCTCGGCAGCAACTAAGCCTGCATGTACAACTACTGAGCCAGCACTCTAGAGCCCGGCAGCCAAAACTACTGACCCCCACGCTGCCCTTCCTGAAGCCTGCACACCTTAGAGCCTGTGCCCCACAGAGAAGCCATTGCAATGAGAAGCCCGTGCATTGAAGCAAAGAGCAGCCCCACTCCCTGCAACTAGAGAAGTCCTTGGGCCACAACAAAGACCCCTCCCCCCAAGCCAAAAAAATAAATAAATGAATAGATATTTAAAAAAATAAAGGATGCCCTCAGCCCAGGCCATTGGCTTCTCTGACACCCCACTCCAGTACTCTTGCCTAGCAAATCCCATGGACAGAGGAGCCTTGTGGGCTGCAGTCCATGGGGTTGCTACGAGTTGGACACAACTGAGCGACTTCACTTTCACTTTTCACTTTCATGCATTGGAGAAGGAAATGGCAACCACTCCAGTGTTCTTGCCTGGAGAATCCTAGGGACGGGGGAGCCTGGTGGGAGTCTATAGGGTCGCACAGAGTCAGACACGATTGAAGAGACTTAGCAGCAGCAGCAGCCCAGGCAGAAAATTAAATATAAAATACGATAGAAAAAGTAAAAAAGAAGCCCTAATGTCCCGTCCTGGCTTCGGGCTGTTTCTGCCACCTCAGTCTCCGGTTTCACAGAAAGTGGGGCCCTGATGGGGTCTTGGCAGGGAAGGGACTAGAGCATGGCTCTGCCCTCCCTGCTTCCGGAACTCTCTTTCCCATTGCTTCGCTGGAGTCTTTCATGAAGAGCACATTCTGTTTCTGGGGGTGTGCTTCCTGCTCCGTGACAGTGAGTTCTGACCAGCGACACTCCGTGGCATGACACACAGAGGCCACATCTCAGAGCACAGCTGACCAAGTCCCCTGGAGCTCTGCCAACTCCCCGAGGGAGAGAGACCACCCTGCCCATCAGAGATCACTACCGCGGGACCCACTGGCCAAAAAGTCTAAAGAGCCCCAACTGTGTCTCCCCCCAGAAAAGCAGAGAGAATTGTCCTTTTCTTTCTTGTTTTGCATGCGATATCTACTGGCCTGTGCTGAGCACGTGGGGGTCTGGTTGCAGGGCTCACCAGAGGAGCTGGTGTGGGGCAAAGGCAGAAAGATGTTCCACAATTTAATCAGACATGAGGAACGCACCTCATTTTTTTTTTAAGCAAACAAACCAAAATCCTGCTTAAGACCAAGTCTCTTGTTTGTTTGGAGGCTGAAAGAGATGTTACCATCGATTCTGGATAAAAGTGAGAAGAGGCCAGAGGTCTTGGGGTTACATTCTGCTACTCCTGATTGAGGCAGTCAGTTAGCCTTTCTCTCCCAAGTGACTGGTGAATGCAGAGCCAGGGGACAAGCCTCGGGGTGTCCCTCCAGCTCCAGTGGGGTTTGGAGAGTGCAATGCTCGCATCGGTGTTAGTCGCTCAGTTGTGTCCGACTCTTTGCGACCCCTGGACTGTAGCCTGCCAGGCTCCTCTGTCCATGGAATTCTTCAGGCAAGAATACTGCAGTGGGCAGCCATTTCCTTCTCCAGATGATCTTCCTGACCCAGGGATAGAACCTGGGTCTCCTGCATGGCAGGCAAATTCTTTACCATCTGAGCTACTAGGGAAGCCCCTAAACTGGTGTTCCTAAAATTAGCTCCTTGGTAGTAGAGTACTTCTGTCTTCCAGATTGCAAAACTATTCAAACAAGTAACTCCTTGTCATTTTGACAAAGATGAGCTTCTCAGTGTTTCAAGGGCACACTTGAGGCGATGGGTTAGGGACCAGTCCAGGGCACTCCTTGGTAAGACTACCAGGTTTGATTTAGGTTGGCCACAGCATGTCCACACAATCATAATTTTCTAGTTAACGGGAAGCTTTGAAATTATCTAGTCAAAATTTCTTCTTGGATCTCTGAATCAATATGCTGCTGGTGGGGGCAAAAATAGACTCTTTCTGAAAGCTAGCAGTATCTATTAAAATTCCTACAAAATAAAAACTTTTTTGGTCTGTTACCCACTATTTCCATTTTTAAGAATTCTTCCCAAGAAATCATCTGGTGTGAATAGAGATATATTACAAGCATGTTCATCCAAGTTTTATTCTTAATCAGCAAAAAGTTGGAAACAACCTAAGTGTTCAACCACAGGGAAATAGGAAATAAAGTATGGTGTATTTACAGAAAAGAGCTGTGTAAAACACAGCCGATGAAACAAGTTTTTCAATAAGATAGGGAACTTGCTAGAGAAAAAAACAATGGACACATTTTATCACATTGGATAAAAAGCTAAAGAGGCTACCACTTTTCCCCCCTCTTTCTTCCTCTCACCACCAAAAATAAAAATAGTGATTCATTCACTTTCTCCTCCAGACTTCTCTAAAGGAGAACTTTGTCTGCTCTTAGAAGTTCATTTCAGTAGAGGATGGGGTGGGGTTGAAACCAATTTTGATACTTAAGAATAATCTTCAGGGTCTAAAAATGTGTCTCTTGTAAACAGATAAAATGCTAACAAAAACAGGAAAAGTCTTCATGTACAGGAGAGCATAAAATAATGGTGTGGCTGGTTTTTCTTTCAAAATATTTAGACAATTTCTATTCTTTTTATAGAAAACACTTTTAGGTCCAGGCTTTTAAAGCCATTGTTCCTCTGTCTTTGTAGAAGTGTCTATTATAACATCAAAAATAAATATACAGTTCCATTCTCTGTATTCTAAATATTTTGCTTTCTCACATCCTTTTTGTATCCTGTGTAAATTTTCAGATAATACTAGTAATGAGCAAAGAGAAGGGAGGATGAGAAAGCTGCTTTAAGAACAGCACTGACTTCCTGCAGGTGAGAAGGATTGCAGACCTTGGAAGCTCTTGAGCTGGTGAGAGACACTGGACCCCTCTTACCTGAATGGTACTCTCCTGGGTACTTGCCAGGTGGCGCTAGTGGTAGAGAATCAGCGCAGGAGACGCAGGGCACATGGGCTCAGTCACTGGGTAGAGAAGACCCCTTGGAGAAGGGAATGGTACCCACTCTGGTATTCTTGCCTACAAAATTTCACGGACAGAGGAGCCTGGAGGGCTACAGTCCATGGGGTCACAAAGAGTTGGACACAGCTAAGAGACAAACACACATTCCTGGGCTCAGCCGTGACCAGTTGCCTAGACTGACTGCTTTTGCTCCAGTGTTAGTGAAATCCTTCCTCATCCTCTCTCCGCCTCATCTTCTTATTTCTGCTTAAAAGTAGGTTTAGATTTCACCCGTGAGTACTGATGCTGTTTAGTCTCTAAGTCGTGTTGGACTCTCTTTCAACCCCAAGGACTGTAGCCCACCAGGCTCTCCTCTGTCCATGGGATTTCCCAGGTAAGAATACTGGAGTGGGTTGCCATTTCCTTCTCCAGGGGATCTTCCCAACCCCGGGGATCAAACCCAGGTCTCCTGCATTGCAGATGGTTCTTTACTGTCTGAGCCACCAGGGAAGCCCACCCTTGAGTATACAAGAGTGGAAAGGCTAATGGGCCGGCTGGAAGGCTAACGGAAAGGCTAATCTTTCCATCTTGGATAGGAAGATGGCTGTCTCCTTGCACCCGGCTGGGTTCCTTGCTGCCCCATCACCTCAGCTTCAGGGCAAGGGGGAAAAATTATTATTATTAGACATAGTTTTTATTAATGGATTTGTGTATACCCATTACCTATTGTTTATTAAAATACTTCCCAGCTTGGATTTATTTGGCCTGCTCCATTCTCTCTACTTCCTAAAAGAGCAAATGTACAAAATGTGACATGATTCAATATCCCCCTTTCTCTCAGGCTTTCTTCTTTTTTTGATGCTGTCTAAAACATGCCCCTTTCCATCTCCACTCTACCCCACCTTTAAGCCCACTCTTTTTGTAAAAATATAAAAATGGAAACAAAAAAAAACAGTATCAAAAGGGAATCAATACACAAAACTGTAATTCGAAAAGATACATACACCCCCGTGTTCACGGAAGCACTATTTACAACAGCCAAGACATGGAAACAACATAAACGTTCAGCGACAGATAAATGGCTAAAGAAGGTGCGGCACATACATACAATGGAATACTACTCAGCCACAAAAAGGATGAAATAAGACCATTTGCAGCGACATGGATGATTTTAGAGATTATTATACTAAATGAAGTAAGTCAGAAGGAGAAAGACACCATATGATATTGCTTATATTTGTAATCTAAAATAAAACACAAATGAGCTTATCTAAAAAACAGAAACAGGCTCACAGACATAGAGAATAGACTGTGGTTGCCAAGAAGGAGACGGATGGAGGAGGAAAGCAGTGGGAGTTGGGGATTAGCAGATGTAAACTATCATATATAGGATGGATCAACAGCAAGGTCTTACTGTATAGCACAGGGAACTATTAATATATTCAATATCCTGGGATAAACCATAATGGAAAAGAATTGAAAAAAATGTATTTATATGAATCACTCTGCTGTCCAGCAGAAACTAACCCAACACTGTAAACCAGTGATACTTCAATAGAATTTTTTAATTAAAAAAAGTAAAAATAATTAAAAAAAGGAAACCATCACAGCCACTTGCATTCAAGTATTGAATTTTCCACTTTTGGCAGTGAGAATCAAGCCTGGTGCAGTTCTGTCTGGGGTCCAGGTTATGGGAAATACAAGAGCCACTCATTGATTTTTGTTTTGACCTTGACTGCTTATTTAAAGTGAGCTGGCATCAAACACTCTGTTGATAGCAGAATTCTAATTTGGCATGAGTAACAGCCTGAAACCTCTAAGACATGTTGACTGGAACTTGAAAATCTGTCCCCAGCAGTGGCATTCTCAGAATTTAAGGCACACTTCATTTGTGGTCCTGGAAGCATTGTTCGAATCATTCATAAGATGGGAAAAATAAACCTCAGAGGGTTCAACTCAACTATCCTCAAAGCTAACTGGAAATAACAAGCAAAAAACCCCAAAACAAACAAAAAAGGTAACTTAAGGCATTAGCATAAACCGTGATAAAAAAACCTCATTTTCATTGCAAAATATTTGCCCACAACCCTGCCAAGAAAGGATATATGTAAGCATAATTTGGCTTCACCCAAATATATATTTGTAGGAAACTTCTCCATGAATTTGAACAGTTCCAGGTGCCTTAGTGGTAAAGAACCCGCCTGCCAGTGCAGGTAGACCTAAGAGGCGCAGGTTCGATCCCTGGGTGGGGAAGATCCCCTGGAAGAGGGCATGGCAACCTTCTCCAGTATTTTTGCTTGGACAAGCCCATGGACTGTGAAGCCGGGTGGGTTGCAGTCCAGAGGGTCGCAAAGAGTCAGACACGACTTAGCTATTGAGCATGATAGAATTGCACCGCGATTCAGAGGGCTTGAGCCGAATCCGATTCACAGCTGGGACCTCTTCTGCATTTTGGCAACAGTTCAGTCCTGCTTACACTGAGTATGGCTTAGAGATGGCACTGTGTGCCCAGGCAAAGGAGAGCATGGACAGTGGTTAAGAACACAGACCCTCCGAGGTGGAAAGGGCTTTGGAAATCACCTAGTACATCACTCTTAATTTGGGCCAGGAAGGAATAAAGCTCAAAGGGATGCAGAGAAACCAAAGTCTCTGGCTATTCTGGGAACACTCAATAGAAACAACCTAAATATACCAGTAGAAGTGAAAACGGCCAGAATGACGAGGTCTGTCCTGCAGCTGCTGCTAGGAAGCCAGGAGCATGTGAGACGGATGGGACCCGCCTGCACTTCAGAGACTCCTCTGGAGGTAAAATGAAGAGGCTCTTCTTTTTTGGGCTTCAACTTTAAACTTTGGACAAGATTCAGGTAAATAAGAAAGTCTTTAAAGTGACTCGTTTTTAGAAAAGGAAGTTGTGCCTCTAGGAAAAAAAAATTCAGTCTTAAGAAA
Source organism: Procapra przewalskii (assembly GCA_006410515.1). Lineage (NCBI taxonomy): Eukaryota > Metazoa > Chordata > Mammalia > Artiodactyla > Bovidae > Procapra > Procapra przewalskii. The sequence goes on along the minus strand of SJYF01001114.1, from coordinate 2,354,425 downwards.
AAAGATAATGTAAGTGCTTCCTAGCTCCACATGAAAGCTTTCTGGGAGAGGGGGTTTCACAAGGGGAAATCAGGTGAACTAGACTGCAAGAGTCCTCAGCCTCCAGGATCTAATGCCTGATGGTCAGAGGTGGGGCCGATGTAATAATATAGACATAAAGAGCAGAATAAATGTAAATGTGTTTGAGTCATTCTGAAAACCACACCCACCCTCCATCCGTGAAAAAACTGTCTTCTATGAAACTGGTCCATGGTGCCAGAAAAGTAGGGGACTTCTGAATTAGAGCATCTGTTAAGGCTTTTTGTCAGAAAGATAGGCAAAGGAAAAAGAGCAAACTCATAGGCTTCTCACCATTAAGAAACCAAAACGCTAACAAATGAAAGGGCAGAAAATATGCCTAGCCCACATATCTGACTAGGGACTTATATCCAAAATATAGGGGCTTCCCAGGTGGCACTAGTAGTAAAGAACCCACCTGCCAGTGCAGAAGAAGTAAGAGATAGGTTCAGTCTCTGGGACATGAAGATCCCCTGAAGGAGGGCATGGCAACCCACTCCAGCATTCTTGCCTGGAGAATCCCATGGACAGAGGAGCCTGGTGGGCTACAGTCCATGGTGTCACAAAGAGTCAGACACGACCGAAGCAACAAAGCATGAGTATCCAAAATATACAAAGGACTCTGATGACTCAATAATAAAAGACAACTCCACTAAAAAATAGGCAATGGTGATTTAAAAATGGGCCAAAGAACACCTCACCAAAGAAGATATACAGATAGCAAATAAGCATATGAATAGATACTCCACATCATATGCCATCAGGGAAATGCAGATTAAGACGACACGAAATATCACTATACACACATATTAGGATAGCCAAAATCTGGAACACTGACAACACGAAATACAGGCAAGGACGTGGAACAACAGGAACTCATATTGTTTTGGGGAATGCATGGTACACCACTTTGAGAGACAGTTTGGCAGTTTCATTCAAAACTGAACATACTCTTACCATATGATCCAACTATTATGCTTCTTGGAATTTACCAAAAGAAGTTGAGAACTTATGCCCACAATAAAACCTGCACATAGATGTTTATAGCAGTTAATAGCAATGGTATGGACCTAAGAGAAGCAGAAGATATGAAGAAGAGGTGGCAGGAATACACAGAACTGTGCAAAAAAGATCTTCACGACCCAGATAATCACATTGGTGGGATCATTCATTTAGAGCCAGACATCTTGGAATGTGAAGTCAAGTGAGCCTTAGGAAGCATCCCTAGAACAAAGCTAGTGGAGGTGATGGAATTCTGGTTGAGCTATTTCAAATCCTGAAAGATGATGCTGTGAAAGTGCTGCACTCAATATGTTAGCAAATTTGAAAAACTCAACAGTGGCCACAGGACTGGAAAAGGTCAGTTTTCATTCCAATACCAAAGAAAGGCAATGCCAAAGAATGCTCAAATTATCATACAATTGCACTCATCTCACACACTAGTAAAGTAATGCTCAAAATTCTCCAAGACAGGCTTCAGCAGTATATGAACCGTGAACTTCCAGATGTTCAAGCTGGTTTAGAAAAGGCAGAAGAACCAGAGATCAAATTGCCAACATCTGCTGGATCATGGAAAAAGCAAGAGAGTTCCAGAAAAACATCTATTTCTGCTTTATTGACTATGCCAAAGCCTTTGACTATGTGGATTACCATAAAGTGTGGAAAATTCTGAAAGAGATGGGAATACCGGACCACATGACCTGCCTCTTGAGAAACCTGTATGCAGGTCAGGAAGCAACAGTTAGGACTGGACATGGAACAACAGACTGGTTCCAAATAGGAAAAGGAGTATGTCAAGCCTGTATACTGTCACCCTGCTTATTTAACTTCTATGCAGAGTACATCATGAGAAACGCTGGGCTGGATGAAGCACAAGCTGGAATCAAGATTGCTGGGAGAAATATCAATCACCTCAGATAT
>SJYF01001114.1:2338105-2350520 GCA_006410515.1 Procapra przewalskii | reverse complement strand
TGTTGTTCCATGTCCAGTTCTAACTGTTGCTTCCTGACTTGCATACAGATTTCTCAAGAGGCAGGTTAGGTGGTCTGGTATTCCCATCTCTTTCAGAATTTTCCACAGTAAATGCACCTTAGTAAGTGAAAAATCTGATGTGACAAGGCTGCCTATTTGTGACCCCATAGACTGTAGCCTACCAGGCTCCTCCCTCCATGGGATTCTCCAGGCAAGAGTACTGGAGTGGGTTGCCATTTCCTTCTCCAGGGGATCTTCCCGACCCAGGGATCGAACCCGGGTCTCCTGCATTCCAGGAGGAATGAGCCACCAGGAAGCCCTTCTCGTATGATCTTATGGAAAAGGCAAAACTTGGAGATGGTAAAAAGATCAGTGGTTGCCAGAGACAGGGTTTGTTAGAAGCAGGGATAAGTAACTATACAGAGTACCGAGGAATATTAAGGCAGTAAAGATACCTTGTATGAAACTATAATGATGGACATAGGTATATGCATTGGTCCAAACCCATAGAACGTACGGTATCAAGAGTGAATCTGAAAGTAAACTATGGACTTTGAGTGATTATGATGTGTCCATGTAGGTTCATTCTTGGTAAAACATGGACTGCTTTGGGAAGTGATGTTGATAGTGGAGACTATTCATGTATCAGGGTCGGGAGTGTGTAAAAAATCTGTGTACCTCACTCTTAGTTCTGTTATAAACCTAAAACTGCTTCAAAACAATTAGATCTTTAAAAAATGAAAAGAAAGAAGGGCAAAAGATCTGAATATCCATTTCTCCAAAAAAGATATACAAATGGTCAATAAAAGCACATGACAAGATACACAGCATCCACAGACCTCAGGTCAGTTCAGTCGCTCAGTCATGTCTGAATTTGTGACCCCATGGACTGCAGCACGCCAGGCTTCCCTGTCCATCACCGACTCCCGGAGCTTGCTCAAACTCATGTCCATCCAGTCGGTGATGCCATCCAACCATCTCATCCTCTGTCGTCCCCTTCTCCTCTTGTCTTCAGTCCTTCCCAGCATCACGGTCTTTTCCAAGGAGTCAGTTCTTTGCATCAGGTGGCCAAAGTACTGGGGCTTCAGCTTCAGCATCAGTCCTTCCAGTGAATGGACTGATTTCCTTTAGGATGGACTCGGTGGATCTCTTTGCTGTCCAAGGGATCCTCAAGAGTCTTCTCGAACACCACAGTTCAAAAACATCAGTTCTCTGGCACTCAACTTTCTATATGGTCCAAATCTCATATCCATACATGACTACTGGAAAAACCATAGTTTTGACTATACCGGCCTTTATTGGCAAAGTAATGTCTCTGCTTCTTAATATGCTGTCTAGGTTGTTCATAGCTTTTCTTCCAAGGAACAAGTGTCTTAATTTCATGGCTGCAGTCACCATCTGCAGTGATTTTGAAGCCCAAGAAAATAAAGTCTGTCACTGTTTCCATTGTTTCCCCAAGTATTTGACATGAAGTGATGGGACCAGATGCAATGATCTTAGTTTTCTGAATGTTGAGTTTTAAGCCAGCTTTTTCACGCTCCTCTTTCACTTTCATCAAGAGGTTCTTTAGATCCTCTTCGCTTTCTGCCATAAGGGTGGTGTCATCTGCATATATGAATTTGTTGATATTTCTCCCGGCAATCTTGATTCCAGCTTGTGCTTCATCCAGCCCGGCATTTTGCAAGATGTACTCTGCACATAAGTTAAATAAGCAGGGTGACAATATACAGCCTTGACATACTCCATTTCCTATTTGGAACTAGTCTGTTGTTCCACGTCCAGTTCTAACTGTTGCTTCCTGACCTGCATACAGATTTCTCAGGAGGCAGATAAGGTGGTCTGGTATTTCCATCTCTTTCAGAACTTTCCAGTTTGTTGTGATCCACACAGTCAAAAGCTTTGGCATAGCTAACAAAGCAGAAATAGATGTTTTTCTGGAATTCTCCTGCTTTTCCTATGATCCAAAGGATGTTGGCAATTTGATATCTGATTGCTCTGCCTTTTCTAAATCCAGCTTGAACTTCTAAATCTGGAATTTCTTGGCTCATGTACTGTTGAAGCCTAGCTCGAATTTTGAGCGTTACTTTGCTAGCATGTGAGATGAGTGCAACTGTGCGGTAGTTTGAGCATTCTTTGGCATTGCCTTTCTTGGGATTGGAATGAAAACTGACCTTTTCCAGTCCTGTGGCCACTGCTGAGTTTTCCAAACTTGCTGACATACTGAGTGTAGCACTTCCACAGCATAATCACAGCATCAACAGACCTCAGGGAAATGCAAATCAAAACCCCAAAGAAGTACTACTTCACACTCATTTGGATGGCTAGAACCAAAATGTCAGACAACAACAAGGATTGGAGAGGATGTGGAGAAACTGAGAGGAAAACCTCCCACGCTGCTGGAAGAACTGGAAAATGTGCAGCCACTATTAGAAAACAGTCTGTCAGTTACACAAAAGGTTCAACACAGAGTGATTTTTCTGTGTTTATTCAGAATAATCACTCTGTGTTGAAACTTCTGTTTAATTGGCAGACTGTTATTATTATTATCCAGAAATCCCAAGTCTATGGTCCATTTCAGGTTATCAATATGAAGTCACTGAACGTGGAAGTGGAAGGAGATGTGTACAGTTGCTTCTAGTGAGCTTGCATGAGCCAGCTTCTGCATACTGCTAGGTGCGCTTAAGCACACATGAAGTGACATACAATTTTAGACCATCCAGTTCAGGGTCTATAGTACCATTGTCTACATGCAATGCAATTCCTCGCTCAGTCCTGTCCAACTCTTTGCAACCTCATCATCAGGCTCTTCTGTCCATGGAATTCTCCAGCAAGAATCCTGTAGCGGGTAGCCATTCCATTTTCTAGGGGATCTTCCCAGTCCAGGGGTCGAGCTCCAGTCTCCTACATGGTGGGCAGATTCTTTACCATCTGAGCCATCAGAGAATGGTTTGAGTACATATCAGTAAAGGGATGGTGAGTCAACTAAAACACTGATTCTATGCTGCTCACTGTGATCCTCAGGCTCTGATGTCCTCGTGGCCCCAGTGTTCCACCAGCTGTTAACCCCCCCGGGCTGGCTGACTGCAGTGGTACAGACAAGTGGAGGCCAGTCCTCTGACATCTATATGGAAACTCATTCTAGTGTAGCTTCAACTATTCGGATTTCTGGTATTTGCTTTTTCAAAATATTTGCTCAGGGCCTCCCTGCTGGTTCAGTGTGGTTAAGAATCCTCCTGCCAATTCAGGGGACACGGGTTCTATCCTTGGTCTGGTAAGATCCCAGATGCTTTGAGGCATCTAAGCCTATGTGCCACAACTACTGAGCCCACTCCAGAGCCCGCGTGCTGCAGATACTGAAGTCTCCACGCCAAGAGCCCACGCTCCACAGTGAGAGAAGCCACTGCAATGAAAAGCCGGTGTACTAGAGAGCAGCTCCCGCTCACCACGACTATAGAAAGCCCTCACATAGCAGTGAAGACCCAGTCCAGCCAAAAATAAAGCTAAAATATACATTTGCTCAGAAGGGGGATGCTAAGATCAGCTCCAAATCACCTAAGAGACTGGAGTGCAATCCCATCCAACTGCCATGAATGTTTTACGCTCCCATCCATCAGTTTCCTGGCAACAGTTTCATCTTTAAAAAGAAACACTTCATCCAGGTAATCAACAGGAAAATGAGCAAAACACCTTCACAGGAATTCATTTCTTCCTTGAGTAAAAGATCTTAATTAAGATATGAAAACATCAATTGAGGGCTGTTCTAGATATTTCTTTTTCCTCTGAGATCGCTGAGCTACCAGAGTTGATACTCACTAGGTTTAACAATCTGCCAAAAAGTCTCTCCAGTGCCTCCGGGGTGTGAGTTGGTATTCACGGGTCAACACATCCTCTGTGTTTATATTTACAGTGTGTTACAGGTGAGGGTAAAACCTGCAGGGCATTCCGAACAGCTCAGTGTTAATGATGACCTTGGTGTGTATGGGATATCACAGGAGTAAATACACTTAATCTTTTAAGAATAAAAAAACGTGGGTGTTGTTCAGCTGTCTGTGTTTTTCTTGTTAGTCTTTCATCACAACAGATTACTGCAAATACACTCATATTACAACCTGATCTGGTTCTTCTCATTCCTGGAATCAATGATATGAAGTTAAGGTCAATGAAGATTCTGAAGCATCTCTGTGGATGCTCTAGAACAAGGACTTCAGGGCTCTCTGGGGCAGGCGCAGCCCAGGGTCCACTGAGTCATCACCCTCCACCCTGGGATTCTCCATAGGTGAGCAAATGCCTTCCATTCTCCCTGTACCACCTGGTGACCCACACCAGGCTGTTCCTCGTTCTCTCATTTGTTTCTTGATTCAGTGAATGTTTACTGAGCATTTACTTGTTGCCTGAAAAAAAAATACACCACCTTAAAGCTGAGCATCATGTCTTATTTGGCAGACATTCTGAAGACTCCAAGCCTGGGACACAGGGTTTCAGATAACACTGGCCAGTTTCTCAGGTAAGAACCGAGCCCACGTGGTTTCAAGGCCTCGATAAATCTGGATTATTAAAAATTTCCTTTATTTCCTTCTGCCCCTTGCTGGGGCCATGCTGGGAGCCAGAAGTAGGGGAAAGTAGGTAGAAAAAAGCCAAATTTGAATCAAGGCATTTGTACAGGGGGAATGGGATGGAAATGAGGCAAGAGGTGGCTGGGGGAGGCTGGAGGGAAGGAGCGGGGACTGGGATGGTTTCTGAGTTCTTTGACAAAGACCATCTCGGCAAATGCTCCTGGGAAGGCCTGGCCAGGACAGCCATAGGATGGAGGAAGCAGCAGAGAACGGAAGGGCTCTGGCCACGTGTGATCTCTTGCTACTTCCCTTCTCACTGGTCCACTTGCTTGTGGTTGGTCTTCCTTGCCCTGCTCAGAGCCTTGTGCAGCTTTAAGAAGCAGGAATGCTGAGCTGTTGTTTTATCCCCTGCTCAGAAAGGAGTGTCTCCAGCTCATCAGGCACCTGGCTGGAAGGTTGCTTATGCGGTTCCGGGCAAATATGCTCTTTCCAAATGTGCAGACACACCTACTGTCTTTTTTTTTCTTTTGGCTGTGCCGCGAGGCATGTGGGATCAATTAGGGATTGAACCTATGCCCCTTGCAGTGGAGGCACAGAGTTCTAACCATTGGACTGCTAGGAAACTCCCTGTCTTTCTAACTGCTCTTCTGCAGAACTGGGCACAGTAGGAAACAGGAAAATGGGGTGAAAATCACCAGAATTAGAACATTCTGGGATTGGGGCGTCCTGGGGAAATAAAGTCACCCCCATCACAGAGAGTCTGGAGATGCTCAGTTTCTTATGTAGGGGCTCACGTCTATTCCTAAGCCCTGAACAGGTCTCATTGACCCTGTGTGTATCCAGAAGCTGCTCGCCCTCACTTTCTGTGTCTGGGATCCTCTCTCTTCCCCTCCTGAGTCACCTTCTGATAACCTTGTGCTTGTATGGGCGAGCCTGGATGGTTCTCTGTTTACCTACAGAAGCTTTAGGTACAGCATCTGATGTAAAAACCTTTCACACAGGTGGGGTCAGCAGGTGATAACTGGGGCCCCTAAACAGGTGCCTCTGGATAGTGACAAGAGCTCCAGAATCGAGGAACTAGGGACACAAGGTTGAATTCCCCTTCTGATAGAGGAGTTGCTGTGTGTATCAGATCAATTTCCCTGGAGTCCAGAGCCAGGAGAGCTGGCCACACAGGGGAGGGTAGGAAAGCTGGAGTAGCTAAGAGGAGGAAGGAGGAACCAGAGAGAAGGAAGAACAGGAGCCAGGCCAGAGAGCAGAGGGCACAGCAGGAGCTGAGAGAAAGGGAAGAGGCACAGCCTCTTGTTTCTCAAGTACCAGGCTTGCCCCTGGGCCCCCTGCCATGGTGCCTATTATCATGATAATAACAGAGATTATGACCTTGCAAAGGGCGCCATGAGGACTAGGTGAGGCATGTTCACCAAATGCCTAGCCCAGCTCTTTGCACACAGTGAGTCACTATTTCTGCAGTTACTGAAAATAATGGCTGAAATGGCAGACTCACCAGATGTAAGTTATGTCAACAGAGCAGCACATACGTGAACAGGCTGATGGGGAAGAATCATAATTGTCACCAATGATCCCAATGGTGTGTCTACCCTCTATACCTGCCGCAGGACACCGCAAGTCTCCGGGTTCAGGTCTCTCTCAGATCAAACAGGTGCCAGGCTGGCCCACAGAGAGAACCTGAAAAGACTGGGAGGAGGACGCGGCCCCAGGAGAGGGTACCTTGCATTTCCCATTTCTCAGAGTAGGGGGCCAAATCAGCCCATGGCTTGGAACTTGCTGCGTAGCCAACTCCACCGAGACTTGGCCCCATCCCTACAGTGATTCTCTGTTTGCTGACCACGTCATATAAAGGAATGTTGGTCGACTCAAAGTCACTTAGCCATGGCAGCCAAACCCGGGACTTGATCAATACCATACAAGGGTGACTTCAGCAGAGCGAGACCATCCCCTGCTTGAAGGATGCTTTACAACAAACCAGGAGTATGAACGGGCAGCCTTCCGGGCAGCTGAGTGGACTGTGTGACCCTACCCCAGGGCCTCTGTTCATCTCTTAATGGGGACCTCTTGGCAAATGCTGTCTTCAGTGTCACATGGCCCCCGAGCCTACAGTATGTAAAACAGGAGGCTTTGTTGAAAGTCTTGTTTCCCAGAGAGAGGAAATGAAAACCAGCAGGACTCCATGAGTGGCTCAAGCCAAGAGAGGGATAAAAGCATCAGTGATAGAGTGAAAGGAGCCATCATCACATCTTTTTTTTTTTTTTTAATTGGAGTATAGTTGCTTTGGGACTTTCCATGTGGTGTCAGCAGTAAAGAATCCATCTGACAATACAGGAGGCATAAGAGATACGGGTTCCATCCCTGGGTCAGTAAGATCCCCTGGAAGAGGGCATGGCAACTCACTATAGTATTCTTGTTTGGAGAATCCCACGGACAGAAGAGCCTAGTGGGCTGTGGTCCATGGGGTTGCGAAGAGTTGGACACAACTGAAATGACTTAGTAATTCAATTGCTTTATAATGCTATAAGCATACAAAGTGAAAGTGAAGTTGCTCAGTCGTGTCCGACTCTTTGCAGTCCCATGGACTGTAGCCCATGAGGCTCCTCCGTCCGTGGGTTTTCCAGGCAAGAATACTGGAGTGGGCTGCCATTTCCTTCTCCAGGAGATCTTCCCTCCCCAGGGATTGAACCTGGGTCTCCCGCGTTGGAGGCAGACGCTTTACCGTCTGAGCCACCTGGGAAGTTCTATAAACATACAACAGTGGACAATGTTGTTAATTTCCAGTATACAGTGAAGTGAATCAGCTGTATGTATACATATATCCCCTCTCTCTTGTTCCTCCCTCTCACCCCCTCTCCATCCCATCCCTCTAGGTCATTGCAGAGCACTGAGCTTAACTCCCCGTGCAGCTTCCCACTAGCTATTTATTTACACATGGTAGTGTATATACACCAATCCTAATGTTCCAGTTCATCCCACCCTCCCCTTCCCGCCTCTTCCCAAGCCCCAACACACCCCCAGCCATATATCTATTTTCTGTGTCAGCGTCACATTGGCCCTGCAATTAGGTTCATCTGAACCATGCAACTCAGTACACACCTGAGATGAGTCGGACTCTTTGCAACCCCACAGACTGCGGCATGCCAGGCTCCACTGTCCTTCACTATCTGCTGGAGTTTGCTCAAGCTCATGTTCATTGAGTTGATGATGCCATCCAGCCATCTCATCCTCTGTTGCCCCCTTCTCCTGCCCTCAACCTCCCCCAGCATCAGGGTCTTTTCCGATGAGTCAGCTCTTTGCATCAGGTGGCCAAAGTATTGGGGCTTCAGTTTCAGCATCAGTCCTTCCAATGAATATTCAGGGCTGATTTCCTTTAGGATTGACTGGTTGGATCTTCTTGCTGTCCGAGGGAACCTCAAGAGTCTTCTCCAACACCGCAGCTCAAAAGCATCAATTCTTCGGCCCTCAGTCTTCTTTATGGTCCAATTCTCACATCTGTACATGACTACTGGAAAGACCAGAGCTTTTTATATGGACTTTTGCCTGAAAGGTGATGTCTCTGCTTTTCCATATGCTGTCTAGGTTTGTCACAGCTTTTCTTCCAAGGAGCAAGCATCTTTGAATTTCATGGCTGCGATCACCATCAGCAGTGTATTGTGAATGGCCTCAAACTTACACTATTGTTGTGTGAATACTATGCAAATCTTAATTGGTTAATGGTGCTTTTCAGGACCACTATATCCTTCTACTTTTCTGTATACCCATTCTATTAATTTTTGAGACCTTGATTTTGAAACTCCAAATAAAAAATCTTAATTTATCTACTTAAAAGTAATTGTAATATATAGTGGAACTATAGGTAACTATATGTAACTTTTGTTCTGTATTTTCCAAGTCTCCTGTAAATGTGGTATCATACTTTCATAATTTAAAAAATAAGGAAGAAAGAGGAAAAAAGTAAATTTATACTATGAAATACATTGGCTGGCCCCCCACACGTTCACTTTTCTTCAGGGTTGCTTCTTTCTGTTCTTTGAAGTGAAGACTCACTTAGACTCGGATGATCCAGGCTCCTCCTACCCAAGTTTTCAGAATCTGCTTCACCTCCTCACTACTATGGAGGGGAATTTCATGTCATCCAGTAAAATGATGCATGCATTTACTTTGTGCTCCAACAATGCCTCTTCTGGGTTTCCCAGATGGTGCTAGTGGTAAAGAACCCGCCTGCCAGTGCAGGAGACCTAAGACACGGGTTCAATCCCTGGGTCGGGAAGATCCCCTGAAAGAGGGATGGCAGCCCACTCCGGTATTCTTGCCTGGAGAATCCCATGGACAGAGGAGCCTGGCGGGTTCATAGCATTGCACAGAGCCAGACACAGCTGAAGTGGCTGAGCACGCTCACACAGTGCCTCTTGCAGCCATTCATCCTACAGAAGTAGTCCTGAATTCCACTGCTGAAGTCAAAGAGGCTTTGCCGTCTGTCTCAGATAACCGGCAGGCTTCACACTGCTATCTATCACTCCCCTTATTCTCTTTAATTGAACTTGAATTGTGAAGTTATTTTTAACACAATTGGTCAAAATTTAAGTGTTAATATCTTGTCCCTGGGCTCATAAAAACTTATTCTTCCTTGGATGTGTTCCAACTCAGTGCTGATAAGAAAGTGGGTATTAACTGAGCATTTCTGAGCATTTGAGTTAAGCTTGCCGTTCCAATAATTAAGGTTTGATTTTTAAAACATTGTCTGTATTTTTCTTCACATTAAGATACTTTCAAGCTCCCATCTGTCAGCTTCATCAAGATAAGAATCAAAAATATGGACCCGTAGCCTAATTGGAACATTCCCTAAAATTCTACTCACTGAAACCATGGACTTAGTTCTCTTCTACTCGAGTCTGAGGTCATCACAGTTGAGGCAATGCATAGGCGGCGGTTCATGGAGGGAGTGTGGGTCTAGGAGTCCTGAGACTGAGGTTCTTAACCATGTCACACACATCTCTGGGCATCAGTTTCCTGGTCCATCAAAAGGAGATGGAAGTTCAGCTGTACGGCATTCCAAAAAATGCAAAATTGTGGAGCAGTGAAAAGATCAGTGGTTGCCGCCGGCTTGCAGGAAGGAGGAATGAATAGGTGGAGGACAGGACTCCTTCACGGCCACAGGTTGACATGGCAGACACATGTCACTGGACACTTGTCCAAAGGTCTAAACAGGATGTCAGATGTCAAGAGTGAACCTCAAGGTGAATGATGGACTTGGGGTGAGTATGGTGTGGACTCACTGACTGGAACAAACGTACCACTCTGGTGGGGATGTTGATAATGGGGGAGGTTGGACATGTGTTGGGGAGAGAGTAGATAGGAACTTTTTGCTCAATTTTGCTGTGAGCTTAAGATTGTTCTAAAATAAAAATCTATTTAAACAACAGAAAATGACAATCCTAAAGGGTTGCTGTGAAGTTCAATGATAGAAACAATATGAAGGCTGCTTGAAACAGCCAGTTATCATTAGAAATCATAAGATTTGATTCCAAGTGCAATTCTAGTAAGAGTTGATTCTGACGCCCGCAGTCAATTGACTGCAAATGTCAGAGGCGGGGGCTTGGGTGCCGGGGTAGGGGCTGGGTACTGCATGTCCCCACTGAGCCCGGAGGCTTCATGTGATAAGCATCCCAAGGGTACAGTGGACTGTCACTACACACACTGAAAAAAGCACATCCAAATGACCAGTGCCTTTCAGGTGACTCTGTAAGACACTGGGGGATGGTCCTCTTATTACTAAAATGTTCTCACTGCTCAAACACTGCTGGAATTCCTGTTTTGAAACAAGTTGCCAGAATGGCATTTTAGTATTCTCAGGGCCTGGATTTAGTTTCTGCAAAGAGTTAAGTCTGATGAATAAAGTATGCCTTGAATGATGTATGGCTATAAATAAGCCATGAACTGATTATCTGCTTTAGTTGTGAAGAGTGCAAGAGAAACCACAGCTAGAAAAACTGTAGTTATGATAGTATGACTTGCAAGAGAGAAAATCTGTACCAGACCATGAGATGTCACAGGTGCTGTGGAAGCTAACGTGTCATTTAGGACCTGGTCTGAAAGTGCTTCCCCTTTATTACCATTTCTAATTCAACCCGAAGACTCAGAAGATCCAAATTCAAACCAGCATTCCAAGATCCCCAAGGGTAATCCTCCAAAGACAGAATTCCAGCTATGGAGCCATTCTGGTATGAGGAAAAGCTTACTTAGAACCCCTGAAACAGTAATTATCAGGGTTTAGAGACTATAACAAGAACCCGGAGAGAAGTATAGTTGATTTACAATTTTGTGTTAATTTCTCCTGTTCAGCAAAGTGAGTCAGTTACACACACACACGCACACACACACACATTCATTTCCACTAAGGTTTATTACAGGATATTGAATATAGTTCCCTGTGCTATACAGTTGGACCTTGCTATTTATCCATGCTATATACAATAGTTTACATCTGCTAATCCGAAACTCCCAATCCTTCCCTCCCCCATTCCCCTCCCTGCTAGCAACCACGGGTCTCTTTGGAGAGAATTTTTAAAGCAGGTTCCTGGTTACCTCCTGCAGATGCTCTAATTCAGTGCATCTGGGGTGGGGCCCAGAAGTCTGAGCTTCTCACAGGTGCCCGGGCTGAGCAGTAGTGGTTCTGAAGGAGATGGTTTGGGACAGACAAGGCCGCTCGGGGGCTCCCTGTCAGCTCCCCGGCCGGGTGCTCTTCTGGGAACCATCAGAGTGCACAGGGCTCTGATGCAGGCTGACTTTCTGAAAGGACTTTCCAGTCTCTTCTGATGGGGATGCTGTTCTTTCAAAACAATGGAAACTGGGAGGGCCTGAGGAACCAACTTATTTGGCACACTTATGGCCAAGGAGGGGGCTGCCAGTTTCACAAGTGGAACCCAGGTTTCCTAGGACTGACTCTCTTCTCATCATCATAACAAAGATCGCAAAGATCTTCTCTTTATCCCTGCTGGGAAACTGGCTTTTCCACAGAGAGAGTAGCATCCAGACACTCTAGGAAGAGATGGATCAGCTTCCTTTTCTCAAAAATGAACTAACTTCAGGCTTCCCTGTTGGCTCAGTGGTAAAGAATCCGCCCGCCAATGCAGGAGTCCTGGGCTCCATCCCCGATCCAGGAGGATCCCCACGTACTGCCAAGCAGCTAAGAATGTGCACCATGGCTACTGACCCTGGGCTTTAGGGCCCGAGAACCACAACTACTGAAGCCAACGTGCCGTGGAGCCTGCACTGGCATAAGAAGCCATAAGAAGCCACCGCAACGGGAAGCCTGCACCCCTCAACTAAAGAGCAGACCCCGCTCGCCACAGCTAGGGAGCAGTCTGTGCAGCAATGAAGATTCAGCCCAGTCAAAAAACAATTCTGTTTTAAAAAATGAACTGCTTCAAACACTTGAAATCACTAGCCATCAGCAATGGCCATGAAATTCTCCCCCGTTGGCAAAGACTACAAACCTACCATCCAAAGCAGAAGTAAAAGTCACTCAGTCGTGTCTGACTCTTTGTGACCCCATGGACTATACAGTCCATAGAATTCTCTAAGCCAGAATACTGGAGTGAGTAGCCTTTCCCTTCTCCAGGAGGATCTTCCCAACCCAGGATCAAACCCAGGCCTCCCGCATTGCAGGCGGATTCTTTAACAGCTGAGCTACAGAGGAAGCCCAAGAATACTGGAGTGGGCAAAGCAGAAGTGTATGTAAAGTCCTCAGAGCCTCCTGCTGGAGCGGGCCTCATGGAAAACTTCAGCACATTTCAGGAAGGAGGTTCATCGACGTCCCAGAAAAGGGTCACACTTTGCTTCTGAGCTCCTCT